>JBBDHG010000051.1:6650000-7177500 GCA_037951165.1 Lophius americanus
GTCGTACACCCGTGCAAGTCTCCCTCTTCGTTCGCCGCTCGCCCCCTCCTCCCTCCTGCCTTCTCCACCGTGCCTGCCAGTGTCTGCACGCGTGACCCCAGAGGGGGGCATAGTAGATGGAGGGCGGGGGGGCGTTACTGCAGGGATGGCTAGAGCTTTTGCCCCAGGGCTATGAAGACCAACAGATAAAAAACAGCACCTTAAGATATGAAGATAAGTTTTCCTTTCCTCTCTACCCTCGTCTACCTCTTCTGCTCTTCAACACTTCACAGCGTTTTACTAAAATCCCAAACTTAAAATAAAAAAAATTTAGTAAAACAGCTATAAGATGAACTCTTCGTAGGGCTCACAAGTATCACATGGGAAATTTCGTTTGATCCCGCCCAGAGGATTCAAGGAAATGTGGAGAGAATATTCTCTATCAGATAGACACTGTAAAAATGTGCTGTAAAATCCACAGTAGTCTACTGTGGATTTTAAAAGTATATCACTATAAAACGGTTTGCAGTAATTAACTTTGTATTAAAATAATAATTCCAATATAATATCACAGTTTTGTACTGTGCCCATTACTGATTTATTTTACAGTACCTTTCTGACGACTTAATGCCATTTTATTACTGTGGCTATGACAGTAAGTTCTTTAAAGTGTTCTATATAAATATACAGATACGGGTGACTATTTGACTTCACTGGAGGGACTCGCCACATGGAATAAGAAGAGACAAATATAACTTAGATAGATATTGCAGATGCTTCACTTGTATACGCTCCCTTCCTAGCGTCCGTACCTGCATGTCGGATAACGTGCAGACATCAGAAAGGGCAGATGTCTTTGATATATTCTCATTTTCTCTCAGTGGTTGCTGGGAGTTGAAGTCTGTCTTACACACACGCCGTCCACTAAGTGTGGAGAGGCTAGCAGAACTGATTGCAGCTCTCCCAGCTGCATCCGTGATGCACAGCCAGCGTGGTCCATCTAATGAGCTCAGCGGGGCTCTGATCCATCATCGGTGACACCGTGCTGCCCCTCCCCTTATTGGACATGACACAGCTCTAAATTAAGGAGACTGGAGGATTTCCAGGGCACAGGGAATCCTCTCTCTGAGAAGGTGTGCATGGCATTTAGAAGCCATGAATAGGGAGATGTTTGCAGGCTGGTAGTGAGAAATACTCTTCTTAAAAAAGATCCCAGACATCCAGAAGATCTTTTTTTGTGGATGATCTGGGATCTGAACCACCTGAACCACCTATAAATGCGCACATTCAGGAATTTTTGCTCTTCTGTTTTGAGCACTGAACCATATCGTTCTTTCATAAATTACACAAAGAAGAAGGTAACGTTACATTTTGGCACTGATACAGATAAGGAGGATGATCCATGAATTCCTTTGACTTTTTTAACCTAATCATTTTTGTCTACATTAAATATTGGAATTTTGATTAGTGTTAGATTTGATTAACACTTTGGTGCCCAATATCAAGCCGGCATGATCTTTAACCATATCCCTTCATGTTTATGGGTTCATTATGCTAATGCAGTATGTTGAAGTGTAAAAACAACTGACAGGTCTTAGATGAGACTAGCATGTGGAATTATTTAAAGCAGTGCATGAAGGCTAACCCTAACCATGGCCTGACTCCTGACAGGTAACCCCATTAAGCTAATAATTTCAAGCTAGGCTGAAAAATGTAATTTTGATTTGGGTTTGGTTTCTTTGAAACAGTCTGTTGGGAGAAATCTGTACTGAGTACCATTCTAGATTTAGATTCCAGCTATAGAGTGAGACTTTTTCATGGGTTATTAGGAGCCCTTCAAATACAACTATAGGCCACATAAACCAGGTGCCAATCATCACAAAGGGGCTTTTGCCAAACAAATTGCGGCCTGTTTAAAATGGCAAGATGTTGGCCAGCTGCAACTACATAACTGTAATCTTTCAAGAATGTGATGTTTGACGCAAGAGTAGTCCAGCGGCCAATTGGATACTTAGTTCAATACAACCTGTTCCGATACAAGAAGATGGAACCGAGACACATAGGGTTCAGAAGCCAGTTTATTTCTAATGCCGCTCCCGCTCCTGGCTAAATAGGGAGGGTTCTGACAGGGGAGGGCATCGAACGTAAAAGCTATGCCATATCCTAAAGGGAAGAGTCGGAAGAAGAAGAAGAAGATTGGAGGATGGAACCAGATCCCCAACATAATGAATTAATTTAATGCAGCGACGCCCCTGACATAAATGAACAAACATTCATACATTATATGCTAAATGTGCTAAATGTGCTGCAATAAATATCATTTATATTATAATACACCGCTGTATATCCTTCGTGTCTCACATGGACCATTTTCAAATTTTACACCTTCATAAATCTCTGTGTGAGGAAGACCTGGATTGATTTTAGGGAATAGTTTTTGGTATGTCTCTGACACTCAAGCTACATTTATGAAAAAACTTCAGCTTTTGGACATAATTTCCAAACCATTAGTGCGATTTAGTCCTTATTTGGTAAATTTGAATCGACCCGAGGGGATCGATCATGTATATATCATATCTAACTCTAATGCTTCATATTCCACTCACTGGGGGGAGCTTTTTCTTTCTTTTCTTTTCTTTTTTTAACACAAATAAACAGTTTTTTGGACATCACATTTAATTTAAGGATTCCATCAATAAATGGGATTGCCTGTACAATGCAGGGGATTGGGACGACAGCACAGGCCACGTTAATTTCTGTGAGGCACACACACACACACACACACTATTATTATTTTGCATCAACCATTTAACCCCCCCACCCCTCACTATCCATGTCTTTTCCCTCCTCCTCCCTTTCTTAAACATTTCTCAGATCCCAACATGACAGATGCTAAGGAGACGTTAGCCTGTGGTGAGACTCTGATGTCATTGGTATGACAGGACCTCCATTTTTGCTACATTCCTTCCTCCCGACTCCTGGCTCTTGAATTGGAGAAAAGATGCAAAACATCCTGTTTCTTACATTCCATCTCTCGACAAGAGTGTGCGGGATCCATCAGTTGCACCCCCACTGCCTTTTGTTTCATTTCGCTCTTTGTGATGCCACCTTCAGACCACATACCCCAAATTCCCTGGGAGAGCTCAGCCCCTTCAGCTGTGGTTAACAGCGGTAACCCTGGGGGTCGAGCTATCAAAGGCAGCCTCTCTGCATATCACATGGCTTACAAGGCAACAAGCAAAGCATGGGAGCAACCGTGGGCCAAACCACCAGCCACACGCTGGATGGATCATCTAGCTGTGGTTTCAACCAGAACTGGATACCACATTGACACCACTTTACTGTTCCCTAATGACGGCGGATTTTAAAAGGTTTCATTGGACCATGGAGGCTTGACTAATTACATCCCACCACATGAGAACAACCCAATCACTTCCTGTCTTCTTTAAGATTGTCAATCAATGCGATCACGATCACTCTGCCAAAGATAACCTCATGATTCTCTACACTCAAAAATGTGAATTTAAAAAAGATAAGATTCATGGGAAAAAGAAGGAATTTCCAGTTTGTGTTAGCTTCATTAATGTAGCCGGTTTAACGTAAAATTAAGATTTTTTAGACCATCAACATGTGAAGGATTTAAGAAAACGTTACTATTTTTGAGTAAATCACACAGTAAAAACAATGTCAATTGTTTGTAAACGTAGAGCAGAATAAACACTATTTAGTAAATTAAAAGAAATAACTTAAATTTGTGGTATTCAGTTTAGATAGCTGGACACAAATAATCCATTTTTAACAGTTAATGCTGAAGTTACCCAATAACGTCATGTTGATTAAACATAGTTCATTACTGTATTTTATTATATTATTTTTTGTCTCAATAATATTTAATCGAAAGTTAAAAAAGAATCATTGCATAGTTAAGGTTTAAGTATCTGCAGCTGCTTTATTTCATTGCAATATATATATGCATTTTAATTTTAATTTTTTTATTTCATTGAATCAACATGAAACTGTTAATTATGAAACAATTAATTTTAATAAGTTGAACAAGCAGGATTGTATTTGTTAAAGAGATTGGTTTGTATGTAATTTCCAGGAAATCCCATTGCTTAAAAGGGGAAATTTATTTAAAAACAATTTGTTCTAAAGTTTATTAGAACTATTTCACTTATATATTTTACTTTTATTCATGTGGCAAATATAAATCAAAAATGCTATTGTCTACTGTTTCATATTTGCATTTAGTAAATTCAACCATTTTTTTTATTGTAATATTTTTAAAACTAGGATCTCACTTTTCAAAAATTTTACAGTTTTTAATCAAAATATGTTGTATTTCTCTGGGGTCAAAATTCCATTTTTAGCACAATTTGATTGAATAGGCTATCCAACTGTGCCAAATGAAGAGTCCCCTGTCCTATCCTACAAAAACTGTGTAGAATAACATTGCTTTCACATTTTTGCTTGTGTATCGATGTCTCAGGGCATTAACAAAAAATATAACTGAAATAAAAGAAACGTCTAGACTAGAACATCACATTTCCAATAAAGAACCCAATGGCCATAAAGCAGGGAGCAAGAAAGATTTTCAAGAGGTTTGTAGCATATGAGGACAGGGTTGATTTTTTTGTAATGTCAACAATTACCTCAGTCTCCCTCAGTATTGATAAATCAGAACAAAATCCTCAGGGAAGGGAATTCAGTGGATCTGAACAAAAACACCTACCAAAAAATCAGAAAAAAAGCATGAACGTTCTTCTCATGTAAGACAGCTGAACACCACATCTACCTGCTCCATATAAGATTAGCATGACAAGCCTCTGGCTGTCCTGTCTTTCCTCTCCTGGCCGTGTGTTTGACTCTTTCCCTGGCGTGAGAATAGATGGAAAAAAAAAAGGCAGAGCAGCCCGTAGGGAAGCAGCAGGTAGCATGCAGCAGATCCTGCAGCAGCAACCACAGCTCTGATCATTCTCTTCTCTTCTTCTCCTTTGTTCCTCATACATAAAGTACTCTGTCCTTACATCCCTACAGGAGGTATTCTGCCCCCCTCCCATCCTCAATGCATTCTCTCCGGGGTCAAAAGGGCACGGACCTTGGGTTTTCCCCCCACTGTTGTTTAAAAATGCCTAAAGGAAAGACGTAATTCATGCGGTGGCCTTTCTCAGCTCAAAGAAACGTACAACTTTAAGCAAAAACAAATATGTCAGAACATCTGAGGTCATTTAGAAAAGTTGATATGAATTTCAAACGTGTAAAATCAAAGGTTGGGTCTTGATCTGTTTTCTGATTGTCTCTAATCCTCTGAGTTGGTTTTGTCTTGCAAAGCATCCTCCTATTGTTCTTGTTAATGCTCTCCTCCTTGAGGCCTGATGGGCAGAGGGTGGAAAGTTGCTTTAAAGTCCATTCTATTTTTACTGCACCCAAAGGGGAGAAAAACAAAAACAAGTGATAAAACCTTTATAGTCACCAATTAGAATATCAGAAATCTCATTAAGAGAAGAATGACTTAGGTGTCAGAAAAAGAAACGGGCCAGGACAGTGTCATAACTTAAATAAACCAATGATAATAAATAATTACCACTTCTCATTTTTCTGACTGGACACACAGTGACAACACTGAGGGTGATCCAGTGAATTATTTATCTATTTATTAATTCTTTTCTGACAGGACATCGCAGTAAAAACGACAGGAATGGTTGCTTGTTGTCTTCAGACGACAACCTTCAGCTGGAGGCTTGATCCACAGGAGGAGATATTAAATCTAACTTTGCATTACTACCTTTGTGATTTAATGTGGACTGAAATAATGTCAGAATAATGTCAAAAATGGTGTGCAATAATCTTTTTATTTATTTGTTTGATCTACTTGTACAATACAAATTGAATCATCATTCGGCGTAAATGCCGCTTGTGTTATTTTGCATTAACTAATGTATGTGTGCATGTTAGTCTGCAAATATGTGTGTGTGTGATAAATATTTTAATATGAACCAAGCTCTGTTTAAGGCAGTGCACCTGCATTTTGTTATAAGTAATCTGGATTTACAGGATAAGGAACGCTATAACCAAAGGCTTGAAGAACCTACAGAATCTGAAAGTGATTGAGATGATGTCATCACGCATTGCTCTGGAAAATTAAACATCACTCCAAAACATACAGGTATTTTGTAGAATTGGCATGATTAATAAATGAAAGTTGGGATACTTGCTTATAAAGCACGAAATGACATTGTTCTTCCATATATTAAAGATTTTATTCAGTTTACAAATGAAATCGGTGTCTCGTTTGATTATTCTTTAATAGAAAATAATGATATTTGATCTTTTTCTGAAAAACAATTAATCTTTTTAAATCACGTTTCATTTGTGTTATACCTGTTTACATTTATTTCATTTTACGTAACAACTTTATTTAACCAACCTTTATTGATTGGACTGTTTTATGGTTTAATTGTTAATATTAGATTTTATTTTTTAATTTTTGGGCTGTCTTTGTAGTTTAATTTTACTCTTTTAAGAAGCTTCGGCTACATGTTTGAATGAAAGATGGTCTATATATATGACTCAAATAAAGTCTAAGACTAGACTTTATTATTTTTCACTGACACCCACTGCCTGAGTGGCAGTGAAATGAGAATGAGATGATAAAATAAAGGAGTTTAAAAAAAAACTGTATTATTTACTTGATGGTATTCTGTATTTTCTGCCATAACTAACTCTTTTCTATGCTATTCTAGTTTACATGTCTTATTACTATGTAATACATATACAATTACTATGAAATAGTAAAAAGTAGGAGACTAAAAATCTAAAATCAAATAAGAACACAGCAAATATAAAAATAATTATAGACACTGTGCACTACTTTTAAAAAAATAGGTAATCCTCAGGTCACTGCTGCTCCCAACACCTCACAAGAAATCTTAGAGGACACGAGCAAACAGTCTTCAGTGTGATCCACCACCCCTCCTATACTCAGCCAAAAACACCTGAAAATAAAAATCTTTGCCAAATGTATAATTTCGTTTAAAACTACAATGTTGGAAATACAAAGAAACATTTACTCTGATCTATATCAGTGTTATGGTTAAGGTAAAGACTTGCATTACTTATCCCTCATTAACTTACATTATCAGTTTTAATCAACGCAATTAAGATAACATGATTAGTTGAACAAAGGCTATGAACTTTCTTCAAAGATTCGCCCCCGAGTCACCAGGCAGCAGCGCCCACGGCTCAGGCAGAGGTCACAGAAAAGTCACAGCTTTGATATGAAACAGGACGCGGGAGGTCTGCGGACACTCTTACCCAGTTCACTGGTGTTGTCTCCACTCTGGGAGACATGTCCCCCGCTGGACGGTCCAGGGGTGCCCACAGAGGGTGTCGAGTGGACGTCATCCATGTCTCTCCAGGACGCTGGATTCTGAGAGGTCAGGGAGAGGTCCGCACACCAGGGGACAGGAGATAAGGAATTAAAGGAGAAAAGGAGGGAAACACATGAGGAAGGTCCGGTTAGTCCAGTATGCAGTTTTCCCAAACGTGCTAAAACATCTGAATAGCAAAATTGGCATCGTAAGTCAGCAACAATGTGAGACAGTAACAACACTACCATTCTGATTAAGAGGGATTTTAAATGTAGCTGCAGGAAGAGCGAAGAGTTTAGTATGTCTGCAGAATGTAGTCCTCCTGGTGTTCTGGTTGTCCCTGTGAACAAGGCTGGGGAGAACCTGGTATTTATTGGGCTGCCTGGCCTGGCCTCTCAGACGGTCATAAGCCCAAATCAAACAGCAGATCTCCCTCTTCAGCCACTCTGCGTCAGCTGTTTGCCGGATGGTGATCAGATGAAGAGCTCAGCAGATGACAACAACAAGTGCAGGACAATGGCACAGTGTGCATGAGGCCTCTCCATGACGGCCCCTCTTTTCTTATCCAGCCAAACCATAATTACATCTCCTCACTGCCCAAAGCCACTCAAAGAGGCCCAATGTGTTTCCATGTTTATCAAGCTAATGACAACCTTTTTTAACACCCCATCTGCTAAAACCCCACAATTAACAAAACTGGAAGACTACAATCTCCATCTGTGTGTGATGCTTCTACTATCTACTGGGTTCATTATGTTATTACAAAATTGAATTAATGTGTTCATGGGTGTGATGCTCCGCAGAAGAAAAAAAAGACCGAACACTGGCATGTTTGCATGTTTGATGGATGTTAACAGGGCGTAATAAGGCTAAGGGTTTAACGCCAAAATCACCCCAGAACCTGATGGAGTAAAATAAAATAATAATAATTTGGACATTCTGACAAGTTTTGATTGATTTTTAACGTCCCTCATTTTCTAAGAAGGAAAAACGTTCAATAAAATGAATGGATGACGACGAAATACTAAAAAGCTCAGAGTGAAAAAAGCGGTGTAATTCTGTGCTGTAGTCTGCAGTAAGACTCTACGATATGATTACAACTCTGTCGGGTTGCACTGAAATTCATCCTTGATTTGTTCCGATGAAGAGATTTACAAACGCAGAAAGTCAAACCACATCAGATAACAATCAAAAAACAAAACCTTTAGATTCAGATCTCAGGCATGGGAGCACGGATTTTGGTTTAGCAGCAGGAGAGACTGATGTATGAAGGACTTGTTCAGCCTTTTTGAATTAAGGGAGGCCCCCACTACTATGAGAACAATCAACTGATGCCCAGAATGATTTTCTTCACACAAGACCTTAATAAATCTTTCTACAAAAGTTCATTCCAACCCTTATATAACGTATGAAGCACGCACACACCTGTACGCTTACACACTCTGATGCCCCTAGAATACACACTTTAATTATGAGTTGTTTTGCAGTAAATTGGTCTATATCATTTTCTCGTCCCACATCATCAAATACAAATAAACCACATGCTTAATATTGTGAAGGTTCCCCTCTTGCAGCTCTGGGATGTCACTTTGTGTTCTGACATATTTCTTGTGCTACAGTCATTCGTCTGTGGGATTTGACATCACTGACTAGCCTTCACTCACAACGCACAACCGTTTGCCTTGGTCGGCCATGACCCAGTTACCAATACACCAGTTGTCCTTCCTCGGACCCCTCTGGTAGTTACTAACCACTGCAGACCAGGAAAACCCAACAAGACCTCTTTAGATCGCGCCTAACCATCACTATTTGTCCCTTATCAAAGTCTCTCAGGTCTTTACACTTTATATTCCCTACCTCCATCACATCAGCATCAGAAGAAAATGTTCACTCCCTGCCTCATACATCCCTCCCACTGACAGGTGTCATGTTAACAGGATAATTGTTAAGTTATTCTGACTTCAGCGGTCATTAAGTAATGGCTCACCATGGATTTCAACAACGGATTCAAGCCTTAAACTGATGTGGGATATGAATCTAAAGTGGCTTTGCTTATTATTTATTAGAAAAGTACTAAACTAGAAAAATGAATGTCTCAGCGATGCCTCAGGGCTTGAAATTAAGAGGCCAATAAATGTTTTTGATTACAATAAGACAAGAATAAGACAACTAATAGGATTTCCTTCATCACTGCAGATACGAACACAGATGATTCTTGGACTTGTACAATGAACATTCATTACAGTTAACGTGTTCTGGAAGCTTGTGTTGAAAGAAAGGAAATCGGCTGATTGTTGGAGGTGTTTGATCTTAGAAATCTATCAAGTATTTTGCAGAATAAACATAATTACATGATTTAAGACTCACACGTGAAATTCAGCAACTTAACTTTAACGAGATTTAAACTAGTTGAAATTAACTGATAGTTTTGAGAATCCGTCTTTTTTTAATTGCCATGTTTGTGTCCACCATTAAAGCAAGCAACAGGTATTCTTTGGATTCATTTAAGTCAATCATAAAAAGTATTTCCAAACAACCAAATGGGTGTCTCTCAGCACTAAGCATTCATCTCGGGACGACTTGATTTATTTGGGTTGACCAGAAGGGTAAGTAGGGTAATTTCATTACTAAAAAATGAGTTGGAACAATCCTCTAGAGAAAGTTGGTTCAATTCCAAAGAACTGAGTGGATTCAACTACAATAGGTTATATAGACCCAACCCAACTACATTAAGTGAGACCAACATATAGCAATAGTCTTACTTAATGTCCTCACCAAGAAAAAAAAACACTTCTTTGCATATATAATTTTATGCAATTTTTTTTATCAATCTAATATTTTAGACACTCTTAATTTACCATAAATGAGGAAATGACAGATCGTAGAACTATCATGCTTTTAAACGGCAAAAAAAAATCTGACTTAAAAAATGATTTCATTTCAAATGTTGTATTTCAATTTTAATAAGATTGGCACAACCTTTTGGTAGAAAACATTTCTAGAAATGAATTTGACCCTCGTTAGACTTCTTTTTAAATTATTATATCAAGTTGCTTGTTTCTGTTAAGTTTGTTTTAGTGTAAGAAAGTCCTCATATGATTTAATATGCAAAAGATCTACTCATCTACTCATATAGGAGTTTTCTCAATAGACTTGGTTACTGCCGCCTCCTCCTCTGTGACCCTTTGACCTGTGTTGTCCCCCAGGACTCCATCCTAGGCCCCTTAGCCTTTAGCATATTCATTCTAATACTTTGTCATATTGTTAACAGGTTAATTCACAATTTGCCATAAGAAAAAATGACTCATTATTTAAGTGTGTGTGTGTTAGTGTCCTGCTGAGAAGCAATTTCATCCTGCAGCTTCTTCGAAAGACTTAATTTTTGAGGTATAATATTTATATGACTACCATTACAGAATGATCAAACACTCATATTATAAAATAAAAACCACAAGCAGACTGAGGCGGTGGCACTCAGCGGTTAGAATGCATGAAAGTCACACAGCTGTGCAGGAGAACGACGCATCCATTATGCATCAGCCGATATATAACCAGTGTCCTGTCTCATCGACTGGCGGTCTCAACCACAAACCCACGCGCAAAGTGCATTTTGATGCTTGATGCCAAAGGAAGCATATGAAGAAGTACACGCACAAGAAACGGAGACAAAAGAACTTCAGGAAGTCGCTGAAGTCAGAGTTTGTTTACTCCGCTACAGCCTCCGCTCAAGAAAAGTTTGTGTGATTATTCAGATTTGAAAAGCTGGCATCGCAATTATTAAATAATGCAAGCTTTGCAAAAATCGGTGCTTTATTAATCAGAGATGGGCTTATATAATAGCATAATATTACAACGACGTATAATAATGATATAATAACAATAATTTGATGCTGGAAGAAGCTCATTAATTAGCTGACAATCGAGTTAGGGGAAATTAATTTTTTTTTTTACTTTACACTTAATAAATTAGCCTTATGAAGGATTTATGAAAAGCTTATTACAATATTATTAATTAGGTTATAAGTGCCTAATATCATACATAAACTGTTATAAGCAATTTATAACACACGTTTCAACAATCAATACTGATTTGCTATTTTGCAAGCAACAGGTCACTTATTTTTCTCCAATATAACCTTTGGATGTAATGAGTTGTGGCATCTAAATAATGATTTATAAAGTGCTTACAAAGTAATTAATAAACTAGTTACAAACATTCATGAATTCTTTCTAAGGGTAGTCGTGTTGTGAGGTTGTGCCCAATTTTTTTTTAACTCAAAAGAGGATTCTGTTCAAATGAAAATCTAAGTCCCAAAGGTTTAGTCTTGTTAAATTCAATACATGCAGACATCAATTTGAATTAATGTTTTTGTGTTAGCTTTTTATACTTAACTCACTTCAGCAGTTTAAATTCGAACCTCTTCGAACAACAAATTGTATATAAATATGATGGATTTGACACAGCTTTAACAGTTATTAGTGAATCTTAATACACAATAAAAATGATTTATGAGACAGAATTAACCCAAAGGCCTTCTGCAACTCTGACCGACTCTTCAAACACCTGCGAAACAGCAGGCTGAGGAGGCTAAAATCCAACAGCAAACACAACCAGCTACATTTCCATATGTGTAGATCAGAATTATCATGTCAGATACTTCCCTGTTGAAATACACACTGATCGGCCATTTCATTATAACCACTGGTGGATGGAGTGCATACCATTGAGTGTGGGATTACAGTGACATCTGCTAGTGGCAAAAGAGGGATTTACATTCATTCAAAAAAGGAAATAGGCTTTCTTTTATATTTACATGAAGCTTTCATGAATTGTCTATGGGAAAAAAAAAACTTTGAAAGATAAACGACAAATGATGACATTCAGGATTTGCATGAAATTAAAGAAATTAAGTCTTACAAGATTCATTCAATTGGACACAACTGATGGGATCGAGTTTCCACATTTTTCTGTCTTTTTTTTGTCCGTATTTGATGCAGGATGTAGGGAAACGTGACTTTCTATTATGATTCACATTGTTAGCAATCCACATGTATTCTTTGGATTAATTCAATTGAATCATGTATGTCCATATTTCACATGATTTAAGCAATTCTGTTGGGCCAATGTAATTTATTAAGGTCATAAAAACTCATTTTAGGCTCATTAAACTACTGCAAAATTAGTAAGCTATCCTCAATTTAAAAAGTTGGATCTCTTCCTTTTAACTACGTTATATCAAGCAAAGAAATTAAGTTGGAAATGATCCAAACAATGAAGTTGAATCGACCATTTTTAACCACATTGAGACATGCACCAAGCCCAGTCCTGGAGTCGACCCCAGGGTCATGGCGCTGTTACAGTAGCTGACCATTATATCCATTTAGTAAATTAAAGCAGATTCCCTACATGACTGACGCCAAATCAGAAGCAGCTTTATACATGCCACAAAAAAAAAAAAACTACAATATACAGCATAAATGTATCCAGTGTGTTCAGAGACATTTTCCTGATCACATCAATGCCTTCATTCAACCGGGTCACACTTTGAGAACGTTAATGAGAAATCCCCCCAATCATGAATTCTTTCCTTTCCTTTCCTTTTCAAGAAAATTCAACCTCTAATTCAAAGTTCAGGTAGAATTCAGAAATAACAATAGAATTTATTGTGGTAAAACTTATATTTGTATGTTTTCATAATCTACTGAGAGCTCAGAATCTTTGCTTGAGCCCCATTGGTTCCCCAACTTCTGAAATAAGAGGATTCATGATAATATGAACAACGATTAATTAGAAGAGGCAGATTTTGACTCACATGATCTCCGATGTTGGTGGAGGATCCTGAGAGCTCATCGAAGTCGGACTTGCAGACGTCCCGCTCCTCTATGACCAGGTCGATGGGCATCTTCCCTTTCAGGCAGCTGATGTACCGATGGCAGAAGTTATCACAGAGCTCATGGACCTGTGAGATCACAGCTTTTCATTTAGATGCTCCCAGTTTGACATGATAATAAGAATAATAGAACGGTCACATGATCTATTTCCTATGTGAATTACATAGGGTGCAGGTTCCAAATAAAAAAATGAGCAGAACCTAAAACACAAAAAGCAGGCTATTTGAATTTCATATACAACAACCATCTAATTTCATTACACAAGATCAAGAGTCACAACTAATGGGAAGTCCTTCTATCCTTTTGAATAAATGTGAATAAATTAAATAACTCAACTGTTACTAATTACACAAAACAGAAAATCTAAATTAGAAAACCTTACTTATATATATATATCACTTGACTCATAAACATTGTGTATTTACTGCTTTTTAAGAAGACATGATGTTTAAGTTTGCATTAATTTTTTTTATATTCCAGACTAAATGTATTTACATTGACTCAACATGTTAGAAAATTCACTGGAATAAATATGACCATTTATATTGATAACATGTAATGGAAACGCTTTCATTTAATTAAAAACATAATAAATAAATCAACATTATCATAATATTACTTTTGAGTGAAGCCATCATGACAAGGAAGATAAAGAATATTCACCTTCTCTAATTCCAGGAGATGGAATCGGAGCACTTGAATCGCTTGAATCATCTAAAAATCACAAACATGGAATTAAGCCATAAAATAATGAACAATTATAGTTACAACAATACCTATTATCTTTAATTGTTTTTTTTATCCTTCTGGCTGAAAGTGTCATCCTCGTGCATTGTGGAGCTGGCAAAGGTTTTTTAATGCAAGGATAACATTCCTGATGCAATCCTGCAAACATTTGAGGGCTTTGAAGCAGAACCAAGACTAGACTAGATTATACGGGATCCCAAGTGGTATTCCAACTCCCAGAGCCTCAACAAATATCAAATATTATCTTTAAATATTATCCTTTAAGTCGACCCTGGAGGATGCCCCCGGCGCAGAATCACCAAAGAGCGTAAAAATGAGAGATGCTCACCAGGTTATCCAGCTCTGGGTTGGAAGAAAACAAAGGTTTCTCAGCACGGATCTGAAAGAGGAACGACAGTAACAACAGTCAGTCGTCGTTTTTAACTCATAAAAAACCAAATACGTTTATCCTTCACTGGATAGTTGTGGGAGATGTAAAATAGACAAGGTCTTCTTTCTATTTGACATAAACCAGCTTTAAAGGTTGTATAGGCCTATTTTTTCCCTTATGAACACAAATGTCCCTCTTATAAATTTGCAATTCCACAAATGTTATCAAAATTGTAGCTTTGCTGATTAAGGTTTTACAACTCAAAAATACTAATAAAACTAACATGTATCATGTGACGTTTTTCAATATACGTTGGCAGAACTTGTTTAATGCAATAGGGTCACGTTACTAAACCATTGGCCGTTGAAACTTACAAACAAAAAAGCAAAAAATCAGATCTGAAACTGTTTAAGGATCTTTTCATTGCAATCAGTGTATCACGGGTTTCTTAGGGGTTAAATGCGAAACGCGGAACTAAACATTAAAGATTTGCTAGGTTAATTGTCTGGATTGCATTTACCTGACCCTCTTTATGCAGAACATTGTGTGCGCGTGCTCCTACCTGTTTCGCAAACACTGCTATGTCCTCGTTGAAGGAGTCGGAGGAGCAGACGTCACCTCCTGCCACCCCGGGCTCTCTGGGCGTGCATGTGGCCAGCTCACACTTCTCGAACACCAGCGCCAGCAGAGGGAATAACGGGTGTCTGGAGGACAGGAGAGACAGGAGAGACAGGAGAGACAGGCCCGTTTGACTCACACACGTCACTCTCAGGCCTCTTCCGTGTCTCCATAATGCAGACACAATCTGGACTTAATGCCTCGATCGTTTTGGCGGATTTTTATATCAAAATTGTATGCAATAGTGTGCATTTCTGCAAAGAGCAATATCAGTGTTTGCAAAATACTGGTTAGAATGTAAAATGCGTAATAATGTTCTAAGATTTGCGTGCATTATCCATTTTTAGTAATTCTTTAAAAAAAATTTTTTGAAGTTATTGATAATGTTTCACACTTGCAATAAATAAAAAATCCGAAGGCGTTAATACTGTAGCAGCATCGGCGGATAAAAGGTCACATCCAGCTGAGATGAAGAATTATTCATTATTTTTAATGTGAGGTAATTGAAGACATGAACTTATCAGATTCCAGTGGAAACACTGCGTTCATTGATTACGATCAATTTGTGTGTAATGATTGGTTTTGGCAGCATCAAAACAGCAGAATCCTCCTTTAAGGGGAAATTTTATTCTGACTTTAAAGACGTTAAATGTTATTCTAGATTTCTGCTCAGCAGTTAGACTTGACATCCATGTAATAAAGGACTAAATATGCTGGGAAACACTACTCTGAATAATTTGCAATAAAATTTCGGCAGCTTGTCATAATTCAACCGTAAAAATTAAAGTGACCATGTACAAGACATTACGGCAAAGTAATAAAAAAACAGATAAACTGTAAAATTGTTTACAAAGACATTACAGAAAATGACAGTAAATTAAAGTAATTTCAGACTTTTCTTTTTACCGAAAAATCTAAATAATTTCACAAATATACATCATATTTTTAACATCTTATTTCCTATAAATTGAGGTATTTTCTTACTCGCCGATTAAAGGTATTTACAGTAACTAACAAAATCTGTCATTTTAACAAAATAATATGTTTAAATTAATTACTTGCGTTTGATAGAAGGCTATTTTCCCAAAGGTTTGTATTGTAATTGTTTTTCAAACATTCTGACCTTAAAAAAATAAAGTTATTTTCTGTTTCATGAATTTTGTTAAAGCTTTGAAGAAATACTGCCTTCAAACTCTTATTATGTCACAGTTTTCTAGAAGTATTTTAACAGGGAACTGTTTAAGCACCCGTAGATTTGGTCCTTGTCCCTCTTCAGTGCGTCGTTAACGGCGCTGCCCATGCTGCCGGGCATGATGCTGTGCGGCGCGTGGGCTCCGTAGTGCTGAGTGGGGTGCGGGGGCGGCCCGTGGTTCAGGTGGTGGACTTGGGACAGGGGCCGGGGGACGTGCGGGTCTCCGTACATGGAGGTGGGGACCCCATCCATGGCACCTCCGTAATGAGCCAGCTCATCATACTGAGGTAAAACAATTAAATAAATACAGATTTATTAATAATAAACATCCTTAAAGTTTGCTTATTGTTTGTTTCTTTTTAGCATCCATACAACCGAAATAAGGCTCAGTCGTTATTACGTAAAGTAGTGTTAAATAACCTGTAGGCCTACCCGCTGCGACATCTTCACACTCCTTGAAGAGAAGTTTAATGGTGGTGAATTTAAATCCTGAAGGGAATTAAAATCCTCTTCCGATCTTTAGCCTGAAGGAGGTCAATAAGAATCAAAAACAAGCCAAAGTGATCAAAAACAGCATCTGGTCTGGTGGAATCAAAGCGCGAGCTGGTGATCTCAGGTCAGCTGTTCTCCGGTGGACGCGTCGTCGTTGTTGTTGTTGTTGACGGAGGTGACTGGGATCTTAGTTCCGAGCTGTCCCCCCTCACAGGACTGACTGAAGGTCCGGCTCCTATCAGGTTCTCCTCACGTCCATGTCTCTGCGCGCCCACACGCTCACTGACCGCGTGTGCGCCCAGGAGCCGCTTATAGGAGCGCACACACCGACGGAGGTCTGCAGCACGCGCTGATGACGGAGGCTGGAGAGGGGAGGGAGGGTTGGGTGGGGGAGGGTTTTTTTGGGGGGGGATCCCCCACCATTGACAAGGTACGGCATTATTTTCTTGTCGTTTTCTTTCAAAATAAACCAACTAAAGCTTTACTAAAGCAGAGATGGAAGAAGTATTCAGATCCTTTCCTTCAGGTAACAGATACCAAACTCCTCTACTCACTGAAATTGTTATCCTAAACTTTGCCTGAATTAAATGCTCAAAATAAACTTAAAGTTAGTTGTTTTTGTTGCAATTCTTAGATTGAAGAAAGGTGTAACGTGACTAAAGTAGAACCATGAAACTAAAGAATTATGAATTTGCTCAGATATTCTTTCATAACTAATGCATTTAATCTGATAGAAATACAACAATGTTTTTTTTATTCTACACAGTTTTGTGGGATAAACTCTCCATTTGACACAATTGGATTGACCAAAAAAGTATATCCTAGACAAAAATGGGAATTTGATCGTATGGAGGAATTTTTTGCGCAAAATACCACCAATGTCCACTCGGGGGAGCTATATACACATACTACAATCATTGGCTGTTATATAAGTTTTATTAAAATCTATTATTGTTCACAGATAAAAAGAATAAAATGCAAAAACTAGGCAAAAGCCTTATTATGGGCCTGTTGGGAAGAAGTTAATTTACTAAATCCAGATATGCCAACATGTTGATCACACTGAGTTGTGTTGGATAGAAATTTAAAACATTATTAAGAAAGAAAACAGAAAAATCATATTTAGTTGGTCCACCACGTTTACATTTTTAAGTTATACCTGCTAAAGTGGGCTTATTTGAAAAAGCTCATAAATAGATAGTCATTAAATGTGGGGTAAGTACATTTATTGAATGAAACAACTCAGAGTTCGTGTTTTTGAGCGTATATTGTGAAAAAGACAAGTGAATGCTCAACATGTGAGGAGTTCATACGGTTACAGAAAACATATGTGGCCTTTGGACACACGTAATTTCTTCCGCATGTGAAGTGTAAGCACACATGGCCATTGGACATAAACGTATATTCTTCCATAGATTGTTAAGAGGAAACATAATAAAACAGTGGTTACAGTAAGTTACTGGCTGCAGGCTCTCCATTTCTTCATCATCTTCTCCCT
Source organism: Lophius americanus (assembly GCA_037951165.1). Taxonomy (NCBI): domain Eukaryota; kingdom Metazoa; phylum Chordata; class Actinopteri; order Lophiiformes; family Lophiidae; genus Lophius; species Lophius americanus. The sequence goes on from JBBDHG010000051.1 coordinate 6,668,159, forward strand.
CTTTGGTATTTAGAGGTGAAGTGTTTCATCATCATCTTTGACACTTAAAAACAAACAAACATGTAAAGAGGGCGCGCTTCCTCTGGAGATATATATGTGTTTTCCCATTGTTTCCAAAACTGATGTTGAACTTGTTTTTAAGTGATTGTATTCTAACAAAACTTAGTTATGATACCTTATTCCATTATTTAAGAAATAAACACGTACATCTTAAAGATTGTGGGACACTGGGACTGTACTGCTGTCAATTCTCAGAAGAAGGGTGATGTGAGGAGCTGCAGTAACTACACAGGCATGAAGCTGATGAACAACCAAACGAAGATCTGGGAAAGAGGAGTGGGAGCTAAGTTAAGGAAATAGGTGAGGGTTTGTGAGCAGCAGTATGGTTGCATGACAAGTAACGGATGCAATGTTTGCTTTGAGAGTGCTGATGGAGAAGTAGAGAGAAGGTCAGAAGGAGTCTCATCGTGTCTCTGTGGACTGAGAGGAAGCGTACGGGAGGAATTGTGGGATTGTGTCTGGAGGGATATAGAAGTATGTTCGAGTGGTACAGGATATGTATGAGAACAGTTGGACAGTGGTGACGTGTGCAATAGCAATGCCAGATGGGTTCAAGGTGAAGGTGGGACTACACCAAGGATCGGCTCTGAGCCCCTTCCTGTTTGCTATGGTGATGGGCAGGCGTTCTGAGGAGGTCAAACAGGAGTCTCCGTGGACTATGATGTTGGTGGATGACATCGTGATCTGTACTGAGAGCAGGGAGCAGGTGGAGGGAAACCTGGAGGAGTGAAGGTATGCATTGGAGAGAAGAGGAATAAAGGTCAGTCGCTGCAAGATAGAATACATGTGTGTGAATGAAAGGAAGGCAGGTGGAAGGGTGAGGATGCAAGGAGAAGAGGGGGAGAAGGTGGAGGAGTTGTGGTTCTTGGGGTTAACTGTTTAGAGCATGGGGCGTGTGGAAAAAGGGGAATGAGTGTGCGCAGGTAGGTTGGAGTGAGTGGAGAAGAGTGTCAGGAGTTATATATGACAGCAGAGTAGCAGCAAGAGTGAAGGGAAGGGTTTCCAAGATGGAAGTGGGAGCGGCTCTACTGGATGGTTTAAAGACGAACTGACCAAAAGACGGGAGGCAGAGCTGGAGGTGGCAGAGTTTAGGATGTTCAGATATTCTTTGGGAATGAGGAAGTTGGACAGGAATCGAAACAGGCTCACCAGAGGGAAATTAAATTTGGACTTAATCGGACAAACCGTTCAGAGTTTATGGCGCGAAAACGACAACAATAATAATTGAGTTATTACACTAACACGAGAGGTAGCTGCAGCGAGGCGGTTCTATAATATTCCCAACTTTTCGGGCCTTTAATGATGGAAAAAATGTTTATTTGTTAAGCTATTGTGAAGAAGTCCTCAAAAAAACGAGGGCTGGTTTGGAGCTCACTTCAGTAATCAGTAATTGTGCCTTTGCTACTTTGAAATTCACTTTCATACTAACTTCGTAAAGGATGATCATTTTATCCAGAGACCCTGTATTCTTGTTTTTATCAATCTTTACATGTAAAAGACACATAACGAGTAATTAAAGTTGATAATAGTTTAAATATTTTGATGTTGCTATGAATCTTATTGTCTTAGTTCTCAATAGATGTTTGATTTGAAGGTGACTTTGAAGCTTTTCCAAAACAAACTCTAGGCTCCGGCAAAGGTTGGGTAGATATGTCATATTCAGATGAATTATTTGTCAAATGTTTTGGGGGATGTTGGGCAGGATGTTTATCTTCTCCAGACAACTCTTGTCCAGTCTAGTTGCAGTATCTTCATCAGAAGACTCTGAGTCCTCCTTATTCACACAGACGAAGCATTTGCTTCAAAAGTCAAATATTTACAGCGCACTTTTTTTTTCTCTCGCTAAAAAAACATCTTACACACTTCCCTTTGATATGCCGCATCAGTGAATTATTAAAGGCATATATTTGAATTATAAATACACTAACTATGTGGAAACAGGCAAAACATGCAGAGTGCCCCGAGGCTACATCTCTCCTCATCGCATATAATTTCCATGTAGTCTCTTTCTGTTTCCTCCTCTTTTTACGCTGTCCTCCTTTGTGTTTAACCCCCCTCCTCCTCCACACACAACCTCCCACCACCCGCCAGCCGATGTGATCTGAACGAAGGCTGATTCAGGGTGTCAGTTCTTGTCTTAAATGTAATAAATTACCATCGAGCCGGGGAACGGTGCATCCCTCACGACAAATCACCAGAGAAGCGGCCTGCACACCACCATCCTTGACCTCCTCTTCTACACACAAACACACAAACACACAGCCCTCACCCACCAATTCCCCATCGTAACCCTCCACCCTCCATCGTAAGCCAGTCCTGGTCTGGGTGCCTCTGTCACCCGTCATCCCGTGCCCTAGTGAGAATCATTAGCATTGTCAGAACTGGCATAGAAAGGAGGCCAGCAGAGACTTGGATTGAGATATGCGTGTGTGTGTGTGTGTGTGTGCGGGTGTGCGTGTGTGTGTGTGTGTGTGTGTGTGTATGTGGGGCAAGAAATGTAGGGGTTGGCGGGGGATAAGTGTGTGGTGACATGCAAATATGCATACATGTGTGTTTGCATGCAGGTTTTGTTACACGTTTAATGCGCAAAGATGCATTTTCTGATACAGGTATGCATGTTGGTGAGGACTGAATGACAGGGAGCGATACCAGAGAGCTGTTCTTAGTAGTATTCGAATAGAGGAGGGCTTGTTGATGATGGCTGATCTGTGATCAGCCGTATGCATCTGGCAAGTCTGCTCATTATATCCCTGGAAACTCTGGGATCTCTCCCAACGTTGGCAGCAATCGACAATTCTTCGTCCGCGTCTATAGATCCTCCTCAAAAACTGTCTCATGGATCATTTTAAAAATAAATACCCACACAGACCATAGTGTGAGGACGAACTGGAATGATTTCTGGAAGGGCTTGTTGCTTATTCCCCGACACAAGGGGAAGCTTTATCACTAAGCGTTGTCGGGCCATAATATTTCAACCATTGATATTATCTAATCCAAATTTTCTGTATATCAATCTACTTGAGGAGCTCTATGGTCTGTGTAGTTGATTGAATAGTTCATATATACTCACCTGGGGACGATTTTGTTCACACTTTTTTTTGACATAACTCCAGATTTATTTTGAGGTGTTTAATCAGGGGAATTGCTTTCACAACATCGGGGGGGATCGGGTGCTTTTCAGGGCTATACCCTTGCTGTTGGGCGGGACGGAAAATGTTTTGAGTTTGTGTTAGTTTCAGCTAAAGATTAGACTGAAAGCATCTCTTTGCTGACGCATCAAGCTGGGTAGGGTTTTAAAATAATAAACGAAACAGACGGATACTGGAAACAATTTTAAAAAATGTATTATTTCCCGAACAATAATAATATTCTAAAAAGGTTTCAGCTTTCAACAACTGAATGCTTTGATCTAACCCTCGCAGTCTCAAGATTAAAACTATTGTTAAGGTCTCAGTTCTAGTTATATTAAAGAGTTAATGTCTCACTTGAATTCAAACAATCAGGAGTTAGACTGGAAGATTTTGAATATAACTTACCTAAACATCAAGGAAAGATAATGAATGATTACCCGGGTATATGCAAGCTTTAAAGTTAACAGGAAAATAATAAAAGAACTCTGCAGATTAATCAGTTTTCAATCAGTTATACAAAAAAATTTAACCAAATAATGAAAAGTGAATAATCAGATCAAAATCTCAGTCCTCACATTCATGGAGAGGAGGTGTGGAGGGAAAGAGGAGCGTCACAGTGTGAGACTTAACTTATGTCGGATCATCAAGGACAAGGAATAACCCCTTCTGAGTCCGAGCAGGCTGGTGAGGAAATCATATCCATTCAGAAGCTGCTCTGGAGAGCAGATGACTCTCCAGTAGATCTTAGCTGTCTAGGAAAGTTCATGAATCAAGTTGGTTAAAAGGCTCCTGACGTCGTCTTGAAATACGATTCTGTTTTTCTTTTCATATGTTAAGGTGTTGAGAAACTAGATTTTAAGTTATCTTTATTGCAGACTGATCTTATTTCTCTTCCTGCAGCCGTTTTTTTTTTTTTTTTTTACTTCTCCTCCAGTTCACAGGTGTGCTTTATTTATAATCACACCTCCTCCTCCTCCTTCATCACCGGTTCACGTTTAAACGGCTCCTCTGCCCTAATCAGTGCTGTCTTTAACACAAACGGTCAATTATTTTTATTCAAGCAGTTACAGATAATTCATGTATTAATGAATAAAGGAAGACTTTTATCACTTTTTTCCCTCATTTAAAACATTTATTTATTTTTTGCTAAAAAAGTCAAATATGAACTATTAAAGTAAATTTGATATGGTAGATCGCCACAAGTCGGTCCAATCGGCCATATGTTTGAGAAATTATCACCCGATAACTTGTGGAGACAAAGCCCCCATAGTGGCTGAAGTATTAAAGTGACCTTTCCCAAAATATATCCAGTTGTTCCTCGCACCAAGGTCTATATGGGTGTACAATTTGAAACTGATCCATTTTACAGATTTTGAATTATTATGTTAACATGAAGGATTATTGACGATTCCATAATATCCCCTTTTGGGGGATATAATAATTCAAATATAACCAATTCACAACCTGGGTGACACTTCCATAGAACAAAATCAAACAAATCAAACTAATATTTATTGGGTTTTTGCTGCAGTTCACTGTGGTCAGAAAACTGTTGCTCTCAGCACCCACTCATACTTACCGACATGCAAAACAATGTGGATCATCGTTTATGCCCCACAGCTGACCAAAAACATTGGGTTACTTTTAAGCTTTAATTTTACTTCAGCTAATCCACTTCGGCTAATCCACAAAAGCTAAGTAAATTATTCTCTAAAATAAAAAAATAAATGTATATCTTATAAAAACTGGTGCAAATCTCTCGATTCAACCATCATAAACTAACTCAAACTATCCCACTTAGAATGTCCATGTCTAGACTAGAGACATGTGAGCGTGGCTCAGACAGCATGCATGTGCCTTTGTGTGCTTGGAGGTAACAGTCGGAATCAGACCTGTCCTCTTGTGACCAACCAGAGGGCGTGACGATACCAGGTGTGAACGGATTCAATGTGACTCTGGCTTTTTGTCATTTTCCCTGTCGTCTGCTCTGGTCTTTTCTTGGGATAGTGTTGAAAAACCTGCTGATCTGTGGATATGTGGATGTCTTTGGATAATGACATCTGCCATCCGTATGGACCATCTGTGATTTCGGTCGGACTTACAGCAGTGTGCTGGTGCTGTCGGCATGTAGAGTGTGATCGTTAGAGACTTAGGTCGTGTGCCCGCCTATTTCAGAGTTAATTGCAGTCGTTGTTGAGTGAGACAGAAAGGTAATCTACATCATTTACATAAACCATAAATCATATTTATGATAAATCCCTCAGCTGATGCACCCGCTACATGCAATTAATCCTTCTGTTAATCAGTGCCTGCAATTAGTCGTTAGACCACATACTGTTTACAGGCAGGAAACACACCTCCTCCACCTCAGCCCTGTTGTTTTAAGATGACTCGACCAATTTCAAATTGTTGTAGTTTCTGAGTATGTGCATGAATGTGGTCTTCTCAAACAAAAAAGAAAGAAGAAAAAGATCCCCCTAATAGAGTAAAGTAGAATATGAACAATTATATTAAAAGCAAAATATCCTTGAGACAATTCATGTGCAGCAAATTTGGACTAAACCAGACTAGCGTTGAGAAATTATGGCCCTAAAAAAAGGAGATTGTGGAGATAAAGCTCTGCCTAGTGGTGGGAATATGCAACTGATCTTTTCCAAAAGCAATCCAGTTCTTCCTTGCACTAAGGTCTGTGATTATATAAAATTTGAAAATGATCCACGAAATTATTTTTTTGAGTTATCACTATAACAAGAAGGGTCCGCGGTGGGGGTGGTGGCGAAGACGATTCCATAATATCACCTTTTCGGGGTTATTGATGAGGCCCCTCAACTGCCAGATAGCGCTTGTACTATGTTGCCCAGGCAGGTGGCGTAAATGCTGCCGGTTTCCAATAGAGCATAGTTATAGCAAATAACTTTTATTTATTTATGCGTATGATATATATATATATATCACTATTGTCTCCACTCATAACTCAGCAAGATAAAATCTCTGGATGTGTGACATCACTTTTCTGGTGTCTTCCTTATAAGGAAGGAGGCTCACAATGTAATATAACCAGATAAACCTCTACACCGCCCGATGTCATTTATGGAGCTGTGGCTCAGGAGTCCGACTTATCGGAAGGTCAGTGGTTCAATCCACAGACCCTGAAGTCCGCATGTCAAAGTTCTCTTGAGCGACATATGAAACCCAATGGCAGGTGTATTGAGATGATTGTGTGAATGGTAACAGCACCCAGAATGCCTTAGCGGCCACTGTATCGATGTGTGTGAATATGTCAATTATGGTATGTGTTGTCAAATGTTTTTAGAGGTACAGACCATTTAGACAACATTGTATCAGAGGCAGGACTTACACTCTCTATGCCCGTTATATTCTCTCACACACATGGTCCTTACAACAGCTTTTTATACCCCGGAAAAAAAGGGAATTTATGGAATCATCATCATCATGTCCACCACAAATTTCTAGTGAATCTAAAACTATTTCAAAAATATATTTCAAATTTGATACCCATATAGACCTTAATGCGAGGAAGGACTCGATTGGTCAGTTGTGAATTTCCAATACAAGGGGGAGCTTTATTTTCAAAAGATTTCAGGTCATAAATTCTCAACAATTTATTCCAAATTTAGTGCATATAAGATAAGATAAGATAAGATAAGATAAGATAAGATAAGATAAACCTTTATTAGTCCCACAATGGGGAAAATGCAGAGTTACAGCAGCAAGAGCATGTTACAGAATACAGAATAACAGAATAACATTATGTACAATTAAATTCAATTAAATGTGCAGTTGTGGACATGTTGGGTAGTGTATTGTCCCATATTGACATGTTGGGTAGTGTATTGTCCCATAGTGACATGTTGGGTAGTGTATTGTCCCATAGTGACATGATGGGTAGTGTATTGTCCCATATTGACATGTTGGGTAGTGTATTGGCCCATAGTGACATGTTGGGTAGTGTATTGTCCCATAGTGACATGTTGGGTAGTGTATTGTCCAGTAGTGACATGTTGGGTAGTGTATTGGCCCATAGTGACATGTTGGGTAGTGTATTGTCCCATATTGACATGTTGGGTAGTGTATTGTCCCATGGTGACATGTTGGGTAGTGTATTGTCCCATATTGACATGTTGGGTAGTGTATTGTCCCATAGTGACATGTTGGGTAGTGTATTGTCCCATAGTGACATGTTGGGTAGTGTATTGTCCCATAGTGACATGTTGGGTAGTGTATTGTCCCATAGTGACATGATGGGTAGTGTATTGTCCCATATTGACATGTTGGGTAGTGTATTGGCCCATAGTGACATGTTGGGTAGTGTATTGTCCCATAGTGACATGTTGGGTAGTGAATTGTCCCATATTGACATGTTGGGTAGTGTATTGTCCCATAGTGACATGTTGGGTAGTGTATTGTCCCATATTGACATGTTGGGTAGTGTATTGTCCCATATTGACATGTTGGGTAGTGTATTGTCCCATAGTGACATGTTGGGTAGTGTATTGTCCCATATTGACATGTTGGGTAGTGTATTGTCCCATAGTGACATGTTGGGTAGTGTATTGTCCCATAGTGACATGTTGGGTAGTGTATTGTCCCATAGTGACATGTTGGGTAGTGTATTGTCCCATGGTGACATGTTGGGTAGTGTATTGTCCCATGGTGACATGTTGGGTAGTGTATTGTCCCATAGTGACATGTTGGCTAGTGTATTGTCCCCTGGTGACATGCTGGGTAGTGTATTGTCCCATATCATATCTATCTTGAATGTATGATATCTTGTGCTAATATTTCATATTTTACAGAAAAAAAGAATTTCGGACAAAATTTCCTCAACGCTGATCAGATGTCATCCAAATTTGGGTAAATTAATAGACACGAGGAGATCTATCTTGTTTGTATAAAATGTTTCTTTCTCGCGAAACCCCTGATTTTTTCTGACAAAAGTTAACATTTCATATGAGGGGTTCAATCAGGGGGTTTTCTCAGGGGATTGGGGGCTGTTAGGGGATATTCCCCTGCAGTCGGCAAAAACAGTGTAGCCTAGTTTGAGGTCAGACAGTACGGGCTAACCTTCCCTCCCCACATGCCTCAATGAGCCTTGGGTGCCCCCGACCCTTACCCCGGTTCACCAGCTGTCCTTCCAGTAGTATAATTCTCACAGACCCAATGCAAAATGGTTCAAGAATGTTTTGAGGAACACAACAACCATTTCAAGGTGTTGACTAGGCCTCTAAATTCCTCAGATTGCAAATCTAATCCAGCATTTGTGGGATGTGCTGGACAAACAAGTCCGATCCATAGAGACCCCACCTCTCATATTACAGGATATGAGGCTCACATCTTGGTGTCAGATACCACAGCACACCTTCAGAGGTCTGGTGGCGTCCACGCCTTGATGGATAAGAGCTGTTTTGTTGGCAAAAAGAAGACCTGCACCGTATTAGTCAGGCAATTATAATGTTATGGCTAATCAGTGTATAGGATCTGTTCATTTGTTTACAATGCTATCCCAAAGTTAGCATTGTAAAACAATAAACAAACAACTAAATATTTTTTAATTATAATTCAATCTCAATGAGCTTCAATCTCAGCATGGCATGTATGTATTCATGCAATTAAATATAATTTTTAAACCCTGCTATTCTGCGTTAACACTCAAACCAATAAAAAAAACAAATACAACCATTAAAAGCAATAAAACCAAGAATGTTTGGAAAAACCCTGTGAGGGGAGTGAGAGGAGGTGAGACCCCAAACAATGTGCAGAGGTTATTATTTACTGCTCATGCCAAAGCCTGCGATTGCTTTGTCTCACACCCATGGGTCACTGCTCACAGTGTGGGTGGTGAGACAGGAGAGAAGACCCACTGATCCTGTGTGTGTTCTCCTGTAATGATTAGCCTGTCACTGGTGAGTGGTGAACTGAGGTGGCAGACTACGCCAGAGCCCTAAGATCCTCATTCTGCTTGCTGTGTATTCATGCGGGTGTGCGACTGCATGAGAATGAGACACTCAGACTCATGTGCACGGGTGACTGTTTGTGTGTGTGTGTGTGTGTGTGTATATATATACTCCTCCCCCCCCACCCCCGCCCATCCACCCACCCAGTCTGGGCGTCAGTATTAATGAGCCCAGATTTCATTTCCGATGAGCGATTATTTGACTGTTCATTTGGCTTAGATTTATGACGAGGCCCTATATCTATAGCCTGCAGCACTGCTCCAGTCTTTAATAATGGGAAATGAACACATTAATCACCCTGCAGCAGTCAGCCACAGAAAGCATGGGAACACCATCCAATCTGCATCCCTGCACCAGAGAGAACACACCTCATATTCATTCCAATGCCTTATCTAGTACATGCTGGTAGGAAAAATTACCTGTCTAATTGAATATGATTTAACATCCTGAAACCTGATCAACACTCACAGACACATGAACACACACACACACACACACACACACACATGGACATGGACACATGTGTGGTCCTGCTGTGATGAAAGCCTTGACAAACCTTGCCTTGTCAGTTTATCAGCCAAGGAGGTACAGTTGCGGTCACGACAACAACAGGGGTTTGCTCAGGGTGAAGTTGGACCGCAACCACAAAATGTCATGGGTCGGCAGTTTACATTTCACCGACCAACCATGACGATGGGCCCGATGGGATCAGAACTGCCTTTTCATCACTCTTCTATCAAAAACTACCAAAATATTCCCAGTATGGTTGTGACATTGTGAGCGCTCCAATCACAGGAAGTGACATCACAATGGCCTCATCTGATTCCACATCAAGGTGTGTTAAGCATAACCTCCCAGCAGTAAGCAGTAAGGAGTAAGGCATGCTACTATTCGATGATTCCTGTATCTTATTTGTCTAAAAGTGTTGTATTGCCTGTGGTAACTTACAGTGGTGTGGATTCATTGATGAAAGGTTCCTTGTGATGTATTCAAGACAGTCGATAGGCCAATTATAGGTACTTTAGGCAAAAAAGGGCAACTTTATTATAAAGCAACATTCAAGCACAAGGCAATTCAAAGTGCATCTGCCCACCCCTCTGTTTTTGTAAGGTCATGTGTATGTGTAGCAGTCACAAAGTGACCACTGGACATGTGTCTGTCCAAAAGACTCGGAATAATTGTGAGTCATAGTTATACACAAAATGCAATGGATGAATGTTTTAGGTATTTCATGTTTGACTCAAGGCTTACTTCTCAATCCAAATATAAAACTGTATGTTGACGTGTAAGTGGCTTTTGGGCAAGAATATGCTAATTCTGGGTAGATTGGACCATTAACATTGGACTATGTTTCATTGTTAAACATAGAATTTTCTTTCACTTCTTGTGGATGAAAAGTTTTCAATCCAATTCTGAAGATGATGGGTTGATTCTCAAGGAGGAGATGAATTACTGCACATAAATTTACCGAAGAAAATAAAGCTAAATTCAAAATGGACAACTTAGTGTAAGGAATGCTTTATAACTTTGATGGAGAGTGCTGTACGAGCCAAAAAGTCCATATTTCTCAATCATGTAGATGTCATTTTTGGAAGAAAGAATTGTGCTAAAGATTAAATTGTGACTAATCGTGCAACCCTAAGTTATACCTCTATTAAATCCAACACTGCCATGTGTGTACAGGTGGTATAAGTATGTATGCTACTTAAGTAATGTTGGTAATGGCTGTAAAAATAACAACTGTACTGGTTGGAATGTAGCCCAAGTGTGAGTTTCCCATATGTCCAGAATGAAGATAATTCCTTCTGGGGTGTGAAAATAGCACTGATACAGATACCTGACAGCAGAAAGACGTAAGGTTGCATCAAGCACAACATTTATCCTCCATCTATGCATGAAAATAGTTCAATCTGCACTGAACATTCTATCCATATGTACTTAATGTTGGCATTAATATCCAAAACTGCCTCTGTAGGCGTTTCTATTTCTTCTTTGAATTACAGCAACAGTGCCCCCTATGGTTGATAGTGCTACTGCTCCAGGGTTTTTTTGTGCTGTCTTTAGTCATAAGCTGTCCTAAAAGGTGTAGAAATACTGTAAATACAAAATAGGAGGTATGTCACTCATATACACCTTCCACATTGAGCATAAATGGGATTTTATCCTACCTTGCCCTATATGAGGACTTGATGAGGTTTGTACCCTCAATGACACTAAATTTGGTCTCCATGTTTGTTTAACCCTCTGGTGTCTGAGGTCAGGCTGACATCACCTGTTATAGATATCTAGTCACTATAACATTCTAAATTAGAACACCGAATCCAGAAACTGGCCCAAAACTTTGTGGATCCGTAGCTCCACAGGATCCAGCAAATGTACTTTTATTATTTTTATCATTTGGGGGTGCCCAGTCTTAATCCTGATCCCCCGGGGAAGAAAAATATAAAATATATATAAATATAAATGTACTTATATTTGATATAAAATTGATTTTAAGGCTAGTGTTTCAACAAAGGTAAGTATTTATCCACAAAAAATTCAGGTTTATTATGGAATTGTTATTGTTGCTGCTGCATCTGAAGCAGATTGGTTGTGTTAAAGAGATAACTGAAAAACTAATTCATGGATCATTTCAACATTTATATCCCCGCAGACCTCAGTGCTCGGATGAAGATAATTGGTTTCGGGAAAGCTCTGGTGCATATTTACGACACTAAGGGGAGCTTAATCCACAAAAGTTTTTTGGACATTATTTCATCATCTTTGGTCCAAGTTTGGTGCACATGATTCAAATTGAGGAGGTCTTTCTTGCATTCATCACATAGTACCCTAATAGTTCATATTTCATTTATATATATAGATATTGTGCAAAGTGGTGGTAGTGGTGAATATGAATTGATTCATAGAGTTTTATCTTGTATATATTGTATTTCCTGCTAAAAGTTCCTATTTCTTTTTACTAGGGGGGGCTTTTTTCTGAAATACATTGTTTCTTGCATATAATTAATTTGAAGAGTTCAGTCAGGGGCTTTGTTTGTACAGCAGTGGGGGTCCTTGCTGTTGTGCACGAGAGCGTTGACTTTAAGGTAAGTATTCATTTTAATAACAACTATTGTATGAATAGGATTCTTAACACATATATATGTATATGTGTTATATGTGTTATATGTGTTATATGTGTTATATGTGTTATATGTGTTATATGTGTTATATGTGACTGCTCTATTTCTGAATGTTCCTTACTATGATCTTTCATATTTAGGCTGTTTTTTGTCTTTTTTCATTTCATAGACGGTAACACTTATTTGTTCCTGATGTCGGCTTGGTGGTGGAGAACTTCCAGCTGCCTGAAGAAAAGCATCAATGCATTGAATATCACAACTTATATAGGGTTAGAGCTAGAGTAGGGCTGGGGATCACGCTGGCATGGTTTAAAGATCCAATGGTTGACAAAGCAACGGTAAGAAATGCTTCTCAGAATAGATGGTGGCTTTGATAAATATTTTTCTGTCTCTATTTAATGTACTGTGCATAAAAAAGACAAGGTTCTTGCGCCTCTGTGCTGCAGAAAATGGCTGGAGAGAAAGACTCAAGCAATCATCCATCTTCCCTTCATGCTGTTTTGGTTTCTGAAGACTTTATGCAGCATCCACATCTATCTGTTTGCTGCATGTGTTTGTTTTTGTTCAGTGCAGGAAAATACCCAATGAAGAAAAATAGGTCTTATTGCTGCATGCATGGGAGAATCTGAAAAAACTAGAGTCCGCACAGATGAGCATGATTCATCATCTGTGTTCTTACATCAGTGCTTGGTATTACTCACATTTTGCTCCTAGTATAGTTCTCATAATATAAATTACAACCAAGACTCCCCCCAAAAATATGAAGTCCTCCTACTTTCATTAATTTTGGGCTCTGCTCGGTACTGTCACTAAAGGTCTGGTTGGTAATTAACCATTCAAAGCAGAGTGTGTGTGTGTGTGTATGTGTGTGTGTGTGTGTGTGTGTGTGTGTGTGTGTGTGTGTGTGTGTGTGTGTGTGTGTGTGTGTGTGTGCTGTTTTAATTCTCTGGGGTATTGTGGACAGAAGCCAGCCAGCTCATTATGTCTCCTTTGGAGGATTTTAATTGTTAATTCAGAACAAAGACTTTGGCTCTGAGGCAACTTCTGTGCCACATCGCAGGGTGTGAATACACACAAACACACACATATATATCAACCGGCCATTAAGATTATCACCACTGACCTACGGATGAATCACGTTCTCTTTTACATCATGTGTCTGTGCTACTTTCCTGGGGAAGATGTAGCCCCAGGATGTGCAGACCCGGTGCCCACGTCGCGGAAGCGAAATTCCCAAATCACAATTTCTTCTTTCAGCAAGATAACGTCCCCTGTCACTCATGCAAAAATGTTCACGGTATGGTTTGTGAACCACACAAAATATATCTTTAAGGTGTTGCTTTGGCCTCCAAATTGGCCATACGTCTATCCAAGACAGTGATTTTGGGATGTGCTGTGCCCAGAGACACCCTACCTCATAATCTACGAGAGTAAAAGGATCTACTGCAAACGTTGTGTTGACAGACACCAGAGCACATCTTCAGAGGGCCTGTGGCGTCCATGACGCCAGTCAGGTTTTAAGGCAAAATGGGGAACAACCCAAAATTATGGAGGTTGTTATAATGTTTTGGCTGATTTTTTTTTTGGTTTATAGGACCGTCTAAGATTTTTCCTTTATTTTTATTGGCTCTCCAAACACCACTTAACATAATACAAAGGCGACCTGACTCTGCAGTCAAATATCTCTGTGATGATATGACTCATTGAAGAAAAAAAACATTCTTAATGGGTCATAAGATGAGAGCACTAAATGTCACTGAGCTAAAGAAACGTACTTAAAAAGGCTCATAAACGTTTTAAAGCCTATAGCCGAGAGCTGGGCATTAACTTAATGTTTGCCTTGTTAATGGGATGGATGTAATGTGGGTGCAGGACTGAGGGTGCCCCCTGCTGGCTCAGCCGGAAGACATCACCTCCCAACTTCACAGCTTAACATTACCATCTAGGGGACATACGGCCACATTACATCAGTGGTCTGTTTATTAGTCTGTCCAGTTCTGAGTTCAAATCCACGCGAAGCCTTTCTGTGGAGTGTGCTTGTTCTCCTTATGTTTGTGTGGGTTCTCTCCACGTACTCAGCTTCACCCTACAGTTGAAAAGCATTTAATATAGGATGAATAAGTGTCTTTGAAAAGCCCATAAGTGTGAATGTGAGCATTAATGGTGTTTGGCCTCGATGGGAAGACTCTGAAAAGTCAGCTTTCGTTGATATAAGTGGAAGTTGAAGTTATGTATAATATTGCACATCAGCATATTGTTCCAACATCTTACAATTGCATTAACGAGTGCACACATGTCATTTCTGTTACCTTTGTTGGAAGTCAAGAAAAGAAGGCTTGATAGTAAATGAGTTATAACCGCCCTTCGATATTATATAAATAATCCATAGCAAATCTTGAGAGATTCCTTGTACAAAAGAAATGGTGAAATAATGCCACCTTCTGTCTGAACTTGTATTGCAACTGAATTTACTAGGGTTACATTTCTATCTATTATATAAAAACAGAATTCTCTACAGCTCATATAGTCCAGTCAACCATCCCTCACCTCCCTCGTTGGTCACTATACCAACGAACGATAAATATGGCTCACATAATGCATTCACACCCAGTGCCTATTACTTCCAGCTTTTACATTGCAGTGGGCCACCAGCAGTCGTAAATTGATGAGCCAATATATTCTACCCACTGACAGGGGGTGAATAACATTATCTCATCACCAAGGCAGCAAGTGAACATTTTGTCCCGAGGTGTATGTGTTGGAAGCATATAGTGTTGATATATATAGTGTGAAGCCGCCGGTTGTCAGTATTGTACTTTAATGTGGTTGACAGGATGTTATGATGTTCCACCACCTGATTCCTGTCTGTGTTGGCCAGTCAGGATGAGGAGCTGTGGAAACTAATACATGTATGACTCCTGAATGGGTCAGAGTTTAACAATCAGGGATATTTCCTTGAATAAATGAAATACAATATTTTTAACTGTGTATCATCAACTGATAATGAATATGCATATGTTTGTACAGAAGCCTGAACGGAGAAATAGAGCACTGAGGACTTTCTTTTGTGTTTTTTCCGGGGGAAATGACAGAAAAAAAGTTTCACCTCTAAAAACCAACGAAGAAGAGCCATGTGTTCTTTTTTGATGAACACTGTGGGTTCTTTTCAGCGATCATCGTCGGTTCTTATTGTGGTGGGGATTGCCCCCAATTGAAAAAATCCCTCTGATAGTGAATGCATCACCAGGCTTGGTTCCTCCCCCTGCCACTCCTCCAATCAGGAAAAAGCTATTTAAGCCACAGATTCCTGTCATTCCTCTATTGTGTGCATTGATCAGAGGAAGAACCTGTCATAAAGGGAATTATGACATGAGGTTGTGGTCATATAACATTGTTCAGACCTATGAAGGGAATTGTTAAATAAATATAATTTTCCGTATGACTAAATGCTAAAATTGATCTTTTTTCTGGCTTCCCTGTTAGTGTGACCTGCCTGTCTTCTCTTCCATTATTAGAACTGCTGCTGCTACATCGTTTAGCGTACACAATTAGGTTGAAATGATTATTTTTAATCTCAGTTGAGGATCTATTATTTATCTATTTATCTGTTTGTTAGATTTGTTAAATTGAGCTGAGGTCCAGTCTATTGGGGAGTCTAGTCACACTGGGTGCGGTCCCTTCACTGTTTGCTGTGTTCAGGCACTGGGTATTTATACTTGTGTATTATCATTCAAATACTTTGTTTTTCTGCGTTATAATTGTACATTAGCCTGTTTATCTGCTTTATGTAAGTAAAATTGACTTTATTGTGAAACATGACTCATGACTCATGACTTATGACACTTTCAGCTAACCAACCTGCGTGCCTTTTCCCGTATTTGAAGTTATTCAGAATTAGTAATCCACATTCTCATCCCTGGTCCCTGGTGGTGAAATTCCCCAGGTGGCGTTGTTGGTTCATTTGAACGAAATCCAAAAATAAACCCTAACCCTCGCTGCACCACATTATCTATGATCACTGTGAGTTATTCTCAGTGATCCCTGTGGCTGTGATGGTGGATCTTGTTCTTTCATTCATTCATTCATTATCTACCGCTTATCCTGTTCAGGGTCACGGGTGGCTGGAGCCTATCCCAGCTAACATCGGGCGAGAGGCGGGGTACACCCTGGATACAACCACACACTAACATCTTGTTCTACATAGCATTTATCCTAAACAATATCTGCAGTCTGTAAGTGTAACCATTCATATAAACATTGAGAATTGTGATTTGGATTTTAGGTGTGGGGGAATGTTGTATATACGTCTGAAGTGAAATACGGCCTGATATCTTTGTGTCATGCAGGTCTAACATTAACTGCAGGGTGAATGCGTTTAACATGGGGCCCAGAACAGGCCCCTTTGGTACTCGTAACCATCAGGCAGACATGGACATGAATAAGATCAATCAATATTCCAGTCAAACCCTGGAAGTCAAACATCTGTACACGTGCTGAGGGACATACCTGACGAAGCTGTTTGAAATCTGATAAATGTCCTCAAGTGAAGTGTCATCAATCTCCACGTTACCCAATTCATCACACCTAAACTATACGATAAAAACAAAGTAATGCTCCTCTACAGAATTCTGTGAAAGGACACTTTATTATGTGAATGTGAGACCAAACACTGTTCGCTTTAAATAACCGTCTGTGACCTCCAGCCGGGCCGCACAGCACCGACGCACAGATGCATCAGGAATCTGGTGACATGCCATTAGCCTCTCATGCCCAGTGACTTTGTGTAGACTGGAAAGGAAAACAGACATCATCTGGGTTGTGTGCTGGAAGTAGTAACACTCTACGTGAAGAGCATTTATCAAAATGTTTCTGGTTGTCAGAGGAGCCTCTGAGCTCAGAGGAATCATGGGTCTCCAGAAGGAGAGCTATAGTTACAAAATGATTGATTGACACACCATAGAAAGAGATAAGAGGTGCTTCAAAGAGCATAATTAAGGTATCACAACAAAAGAGCAAATATATATTGTCAATATATATGCAGGATTACATTCAATTACGAACTTAAATGACGGTAGAAAATTGAAGAGATTTTTCATCAATTTGTTAAATTCATTATAGCACAGTTTCTCAAAATCAGACGTGATGATCAATATTGTCTTATATCCACAGTGAAAGGTATTGTCCTTATAGATAATGTTATGTTGTCATATTTCATTCATAAAAATAAAAAAATAAAAATAAAATTTAAAAACATTGTAACAATACACAAAGCAAACCGTTGACAAAACACAGACTTGGAAAATGGATGAATAATTGAAAAGAAACACAGTAAAGGTAGTTACTGGTTTAGTCTAATATATATGATCTAAGTCATTCTGTCTTTCTTGGTACCCCAACTTTTACACCTCATTCAAACACTGCTTCACAGTCTGGGGCGTTAATTGACATCAGCTGCTTTATTCAGGTAGACTCATCCACCCTGTCACTAGGTGGGTTTACATGGACAGACTCGGACTAGATTCGGAAAGGCGCTTAATCAGAAAGAGAATCTTGCATGTAAAAACCCCTTTTCTGAAAGAAAAGGCCCTGTCCGATTGAGATTTCATTCCTTTGCAAAGATTTTTTGTTAGTTCAGTAATAAAACAAGACAGATTTCATTGTGAACTGAAAATCAATTCATATGAGCTAAATTTAGACACAATTGGACTTATGATTGGGAAGTAATGGTCAAAAATGTCTTTTGCACCAATGTCTTTTGCAAAAAATCCTTTCTAATTTCTAGAGTAAAATATGAACAACTACAGTATAATATGATAAATGCAGGTTAGATCCTTTGAGCGATAGATATGATGTAAATCTGGACAAAATCGGGCCAACGGTTAGTTAAGTTATGTGTTTCAGTGTTTCTTCATTACAAAGAGCTTCTCTAGAGGGTAAAAAATTAACTATTATAGTCAAATATTGTACATACAAGTTAGATTTGCATCATTTGATTCATATGTACCAAATTTGGACTAAATTGGACCATTGAGAAAATCTTGAGAAATTATGGCCTGAAGACTGTGATTTCTAAAATAAGGGGGATGTGTTTGTGTGCGTGTGTGTGAGTGTGTGTGTGCCGTCATTAACACAGTGTATGGAGCATGGAGACAGGAGCGGAGACCTGCATCACTATGGCAACAGGCAGAGCAAGGACAGACAATGTGAAAAAGCCAGGCGTGCCAGAATGCAATGGCAACGTTGTCCTAATCATGCCAGCAGGACACTCTCCTTATTGAATTTTCTGGCCAAGAACAAATCTTGTAACCAATAGGCCTCCAAATACTCCAACGGATCTCCATATAAAAGCTGTTTTGACTCAGCACCTCAATGCATTTGTGCGATCTTTTTTGTCTCTCTTCCTGGTCTTTATTTATGTCCTTCTTCCCAACAGGCCCAGAATCGGGTTTTCTACAAAGTTGGAATAAACTAAAAATAACCAATGAGAATGGGGTTAAACAACCTGTAGAACCGTTGAGCAAATGCATATCACTTGCAGACTATAGTCATCATTTCTAAAGGCAGGTGCACCTGGACCACTCACTTTTCGATTTAAATCCCTGGGCTCCAGACGGGAATATGGTCTTCAGTCAGGGGACCCTCTTTCTGAGCCACCTCCAAATTCACTGTAATTGAACTGAGGGCTGCTCCTGTGTTTGTAATGTGCACGTTTAATGTGCAATTTGTGATTCTGATTAATATAGATAATTGGAACTAGATTGATTTTGGGAAAGGTTGGTTGTATATTTCACACCTCAAAAGATTTGGAGCATCAATTTTCCACCGTTGGTCGGATTTAGTACAAATTTGGTGCATATGAATCAACTCGAGGAAATCTATCTTTTACTCACTAGGAGAGTAATCTTAGAAAACATTGTTTGACTTCATAAATTCCCATTTATTTTTAGAAGTTCAATCAGGGGAATTACTTGTACAATGCAGGGCATTTGGGCCTTTTTGGGGACCCTCGCTGTCAATGACCAGATCATTGACAGCCAATGTCAGAACATTTGATAAAGACAAAAAAGGCCATAGAACTGAAACATAACTGAATCATCACATGTCCATTCACTCCGGCAATACTTTATTTGAGTTTACACAAAATTGACATAATGCTAAAGCTTTGTATGACATAAGGAAATATTTCATTTAGACACATGTGTTAAAGGCTGGAAATGTTGAAGATTTCATATAGGCTGTGAGAAGATCAAATGTTTGCTATTGAACCATTTTCATAATTAAACTTACTCATCTATTAAGTTGAACGCTTGAGCCATATGCTGGGCGCCCACCCAGTGTTACACACCCAACTAAACACTGTGACACACCTACACACAAATAAACATGTTGACTATCCTGATGTGTGGTGCACTATTACACAATGTTCTGAAAGGATCCAGATCTTCTATTGCATTTCCTCGCCTTGTCAAAAAATAGGGTCAAAAAGCTGCCCTTACATACATGGAAAACACTACAAGACAGGAAGCTAAGCCTACTGTTCATAGCAGCAGGTGGCAGTAGTCTGTATTCAGCATTAAGGGAAATCAGATGGGGCTGCAGATAAACCAATCATTGTTTTGATAAATTGTGTTTTACTACCATTCTAATGCAACTCTTACTGTGTAGACAGTTTCAGTAAGTCTTCAATCGCTTTATTCTAGATGGTAATGCGGTGAAAATATTGTGCATTTCACTTTTTCAGGGCCGATTAATTTTCAACTGTACAACCAATCAGACTGAAAGGTTACGGTTTATGTTTCTGGGTTCAATCAACTGAAAAGGGCCAATAAGTATCAACAGTGTAAGACACTACCCAAAAGGTAGGATACTTAACATCTAGTCTGGTGTGTCAGGGTCTATCCAGCATCAACCATATTTAAAGATGTCCTTCTCCAACCCATCGTCCCCATTCTGACAGCCTGACACAAAGTAACCAAAGTTAGGTATATATGGGCCAACTGGCGTCTGAGGCAATTTTGGCATCGAGCCTAAGCCTTTATACCCTTGTTCAACATGGCAATGTTTGGGCAGCATGGTTGTGTAGTTGGTAGCACAGCAAGAAAGTTCCACTCCATCACTGCTCATAGGGTCTTTTTGTGTGGTGTCCGCATGCTCTTTGTTTTTGCGTTGCGTTTCTCTCCGGCTTCTCTGGCTTCCTCCCACTGTCCAAAAATATGCAAAATAAGTGAATTGGCGACCCAAAATTATGAATGTGAACCCGAATGATTGTCTATCACCAATAGTTGATCCTGTTATGAACTGGCGACTTGTCAAAGGAATATCCCGTCTCTCACCAAATGCGTGCAGGGACTGGCTAAAGCCCTCGGAGATCCTGAACAGAAAATGCTGTAACTGAAAAATGGATGGACACTAATCTTTGGTATCTTTTTTGCAGAACATCACCTTCTCTGAATCACACTAGTAAATTTAAGAAATAATATATATTGATGTTAGGTCTGATCTTAATGCTTCTATAAATAGTATATGCGATTTAATGTAAGTTTTTGTCCACTGTTCCGCACTCCTTAGTTAGACGCTCATCATAATTAAAGTGCTTTGTAGCCGATGACTGTTGGATTATGTGTCCTGTTTAAGGACTGTCAGTTCACTCATAGCCAGTCGCTGTTGCTAGATGGAAAAAACAGAGTATCCCACGATCTTTCAAACATCCTGGCTCAGAGCAGCTACTTTCAGAATGTGAAGGCGTACACAACGCCCACAACTACTATGTTTCCAATGGTGGCAGTAATGGCAATCCAGAGCCAAATGACATCCCCTGACTCTGACTGGGGCTCCTCGGGCTGTCCAGGAACTGCCATGGAGGCAGCATGGACACTGGTCGATGAATTGAACAGAGAGTGGTCCGTGCTGTAGTCGTCATTTGGAGATGAGTCCATGAAAGCACCCGTCAACACAGGAATCTGTGCACGAAAAAAAGACAAAACAAAACAATGGACATAGTTGTTAAAACAAATTCTCATTTCAGAACGAAATATCTTAAAGAAAATTTGAGTCCGTTTTTCATTTTTATGGCCCTAATTTAATATGACTATCAAAAAGCTTGTTTAGACATTTGTCTGACAAAACCTGAAATAGAATTGTGTCTTAACCGACAAAAGCCTCAGAGTTGAACCTGTCTCTTGGAGAGCTGCCAACTGCCTTGACAAGATGAGAGATATGGGAGGCAGAGTATCAGAGAACATCAATACAATTAATAGGATTATAGTAATAATAGTATTAGTTGGAGTCTATCATAGCACTGTGTCTAGCCATAATGTATCAGAAAGTTTAGACTGAAGGGTTGAGCAGGGAAGGAGAGGAGCTCACACCGTCACAATAAGCCGTCAGAGCCTTTATCTCCATAGCTAAGGATTCGTCTAAACCAGCTTTAACTATAAATTATATGTAATTGAAATATTATAAGACTCCTGTTAAGTGTAAGGAGGTTATCCACCTCTTGGAATAATCCTATAGGGAATGCAAGTGAATTTACATCTTGGAGTGAAGGGTTTTAGTCGGGCAATGGGTAACTGTGAGCTCTTTAAGATGTTGGTGCATCTCCTATACTAGTTCTGGTCAGTAGACACACAGCAGAATTCTGGATCAGCAATAGAGAGTGTAGAGACTCATTAGGACGGCCTGAAAACTGGGAATTTGCAATGACCCATGCTCTTGAATGCATTGGTCTGAAGAGACTAAAACTGACCTCAGTTCTAACCGTCATGTCTAGAGGAGGTCCGGCTAAGCTCATCACCTGTCCAATACCATGCCATAGGTGAAGCAAGGTAGAAGCAGGGACTTGCGGCCAGGGGAGGCTACGTTGAAGCAGAACCTCATCTGTCATCATTAAATGTAAAAATAAAAATAATGACAAAATAAAATAAATATGAATATTTCTCCAATGCTACAAATATGCCGTTCGTGCATTTTTCTTTCTCACGGTTTGACACCAATGTAAGGTTTGTAAACACTTTATTATATGTACTCACTTTACATAGAATAGGTAATGTATTTCACCCAAGTGTAGAACATATTTAGTCTTACTGATCGGACATAAAACCGTAAAGAAAAATCTGGAGGTGTGGCAGCCAGTACCGCTGCCTCACTGAAGGGGGCGTGCTGAGCCCACTGGTTTATGCTTGTTCTGCTGTTGCTCTTCTTCTACGCAGATACAAAATCAAAGTCAAGTCTACTACAGTAGTCCGTTTTTCTAATGTTTTTCTCGGACTGCAAAAGTAAGTCAGCCCAAATAGATATAGAAGTGTAAATATGGACTTCTATATTCGACTAAATCTATTAATGAACAAAGCAAACTGTAGAGATAACCTTAATGAAAACTCAGACTGGCCAAAGGTTCACCTTCATACAGAAAAGTAACCTAAGGCACAGAGTCCTGAGTCCCCTTGAACCCAATCTAACATCTCCGGAGGGACCTGAAACCTTCTGTCCACCGACGGTACCCCACCAACCTGAAAAATTGATTTAAATGATTTTAGCATAAGGCTGCAACATATACACGGTGGAAAAAGTGAAGAAGTCTTAATTCTTTCTGAATGCACCTTAGGTCCCTGATGTAGAGATCCCTAAGAATTGTTGTTTACCATGGTGTAATCTGTTGTACTGGTTGAGGATTATGCTAATCTTGTTGAATTTAGACACAAATAATCTCAGCAACCAACTTTGTCATGAAAACAGCCAGTAACCACCAAAGCCTGATAGGAGCTTGGATGAGTCTGTCATTACGATGGGATAGATTCTCCAATATTCAACCGTGAATGGTGCAAATGCATATATCCACAGGGTAAATCGTTTGCTATGGTCCATACTGCAGATGGGCATGGAAGATTTTTCTCAGTGCTGCCCGTTAGGAATAAACCCATTTAAATTAGAGGGCTCTGATCCTCTCTCCGTCATATCCTATAATCTGTCTACATTTGCTATCTATTATTGGCATGAAGGCATCCAGCGATTACCCAGGAGAAGAAGATGGAGAAATTTGTAAAAAGCACAGCAAAGTAAACACATTTAATTTCATTTAGAAGTATTCGGGTTTAGCGAATACTTCTAAATTTATGTCACCTTCTCTTTTGTTTCGTGTAATCTTTCTACATTTACTTTATTGAATTGCAGTTGTGGAAGCTACAAGTAACCGGTTTAATTTGTGACGATAGAGATACCACATGACAGTTCCGTAGAAAAGCTGATTACATTTGTTTGCTCCTCTGCATTCCAAGGCTTCCTTCAAATGACATGGAGGCTTTAATATATGCATTATATCCATCCTTTCGGTGCTCCTTCTATCTTCCTTATCAATATTCAAATCCACACCCTGCAAGACATTTAATCCTTTTTCTGCTTCCAAGAGCTAATTTTGAAAATGGTGGCACAATTACTGGATTTCCAGGCTGACAATCTATGAGGATGGTCCTTTCACTGTTTCTAATATGAGCCCGTTGAAGTTATTGGGCAGATGTCAGGCACAGATAGAGGAGGTGTAGAAGGAGAATCAGTAATATTGATATTCTTCAATATTTCATATTTGGTGGTGTCTCAAGCCAGTGAGGACTTTATTATAGTTATATACTTTATTATCGTCGCTACAACCGGAGGCAGACATATGACTCTATCTCATCTTCTCTCAGTAAAACAGGATTCATTTAATGCTTATATTATTTATTTTGTATAACATAACATGATATATAGATCGCTAGGAGGTAGGTGGTAGGTAGGTAGGTAAGTAATTAGTAGTAGGTAGTAGGGAAGGTAGATTGATAGGTAAATTTGTCCAACCAGTCCAAGTATAGTTCCTTGTGCTACACACCACTCAGTCACTCAGTCAGACACAGTTGGTCTGTTTGTGAGGTCCTTGGTGATCCAAACAGCGATCAGATCTCGCTCCCTCCAGCTTCCCGCATAGTGATGCCTCAATTGCAATGAACAGAACATAAACGTAATCCTCACACTGCTTCCAGTGTTATCCAGGCGTGAGAGGGACTGTGAAGCAGGTATATAACTGTCTCTTCCATTGCAATGCCAGGTGAAAAGAAAATTGGAGTGGATCCTACTGGAAGCTCAAAAGGGGTTGCAGATACTTAAGCCGAACTCCCTGCATGGCCTTTATCAGGTGGTACGGTCGAGGCCACAGGACTGAAGATGCGTAGTACTTCACACCTATTGCCTCATTTTACTCATGCCATTTAGAGGCGTGTGGCCAAAGGTTTTAGTCAGTCCCTATCCTCTTCACAAAATACATGAACGACAGGACCCACGGCCTCGAAGAGCATAGCCCAAAGGACGCACACCTCGCCATCAACCTTGCACCTATCTATCAAAACCAGCATTAACGTTTTTAGCACTTTGTTCTACAGTAGCCCCATCTATGAGATCAGACAAGACATGCTCCCGCGTGTATCAATCCGCATTGGATGTCCATGCAAGCTCAACAATGTTCCTTCCTTAAGGGACTTTAGTTGGAATTAACATCTGCAGACCAGGAACACCCAACAGGACCTACAGTTCTGGAGATGCTGTGACCAAGTTGCTTATCTAATTAATTCTTGTCACTCGGATACTTCAACTTTTCAAGTTTCTTACACAAAAACTTCAGAACAAATGATTTACTTGCTGCCTGACGTATCCCACCCACTGACAGGTGCCACAGTAATGAGTAAAACTAGGTTATTCACCTGTCGATGGTTATAATGTTATGGCTGATTGATTTTTGGGTAGTTTATTATTTCTGTTGGGTGCGAGATACTGGTGTCAATGCTGACCATATGACAAACTACACCTCTGTGAACGGGTCACCTGTCCAGCCCGCCAAGACACTGTAACAGATTAGCGACTGTTGGAAATGGATGGATGAAAAAATACTGCAAACGTCAAAATCAAAACTTCTTGAACACCAGGATGAATCTGCATTACATGATTTGAAATCTTTTTTTGCAGTTGTTCTCTTGACTGTGTCTGGAGAAACGCCTATTGTGGCCCTTGGGCAGTGGATCCATTAAATGGTTCGACGCTCTTAGAGAGATTGCACGGCCGGGTCCCAGGGTGACTCACACGGTGGTATTTCCTCTCTAAATCTCTCTTCCCCTTTCATTTCTTCTTCCTGTTCCAATCATTTTAAGTAACAGGCTCTGTTAGCATCTTTACCGATCTGTCGTTTGTCAGAGTGGCAGAATAAAATGTGGCTTTAGGATTACATGTCCCCTCTTTGAGATTGTGGTGTGGAGTTTACCATGTGCTCGATTGATTAGTCTAAAAAATGCTCCGTGAAATACTACCTATAACTAATTACAGAATAAAAAATGTGTGCAAAAAGCTGATTGAAATTCATCACTATTGTAATGCAGTAAATGTAATAATCATAAGAGTACTAACTACCTACGACTGACTGTTGATCAAGTCAACAGCTTTATGTTGAGTTGGCCATTATTTTATTTACCATTCATTTACCATGTATCAGTTGAAAATGGAAAATAATAGACAAAACATATTTGATTATATGACACAAAGACTATATTTATGGTACATTTGCACCAGAATTCCATAATTTTAATGAAGTATTTCGTAAAGTCTATGTTCACATCAGTCTTATGATCTTCTCCAGGGAGTCCAGGAGAATTTATGACCCTAACTGTCCGGAGAGAAGCCATGCTGATACGATCTGTTGCTACTCCTCTCCCCTTGGTGCTAGTTGATTTTTGTGGTCCTCTATTTACGGTACAGGAAATCAATGATTAATGTTCGTTCAGTCCAAGCTCACATCTGCCTTTGTTGCGAGATCTTAGGAGTTGCTCATTCTGCTCTGCTCCTTACAGCTGACTATTATCTCCTGGCTGGCCCACAGCCACAAATGTAAGAAACAAATAAAATGTCAACCTGTTTACGGTTACATAGTTAATTACATAAAATGACAGTAAATTACTATAAATTCACTTTTTTTTTTATCCTAGAAATCGTAATATTTTCACAAATCAATGCTATATATTATTACCAACTTATTTCTGTGGAAAATTATTGAATGATGTTTGATGAAGTTGTTTATTGAACATTAAAAAACAATATAATAATAACATTTTTCTTAATTTTTCTTATTACTTATTACTGTCATTGACACAGAATAATCCTTTTACAGTAAAGATTTGCTTGTGACATTATGGTATTTTTCCATTAATTTCAACAAAAGTTTTTATTTTAACGGTAAAATTCTGTTCTTTCCGCATATTCTGTGTAAATAATGAGGTTGTTTACTGTTTCTTTATTTACGATCATTCACATCTACTACTAATATATACTGTTTTGAATTTTACGGTATTTTCCTGTTGCCTTTTGATGTTTTTTTTTACCTTAATTACCACAGAGAGTTTTTCCACTGTGTGGTTGGATCCAATGAAACATAATGAGAGAAGCTTCCAGATAGAATGAGCTGGGCCCCCAAGCCCGTTCTCACGGACTTCCTAATCCTTGAGACTGAACCTGGTTGTGGTTGTCCATCTGTTGGCTTGGCAATCATGCTGCTCCACTCAACTCTAACTCTGACTGCATCAGCTTCCTCACCTGCTCCTCATCAGCCAGCAGGACTTAAACCCCAGTTCTCCTGCCCCTTTTACATGAAGGAATTCCTTGTCTCTTCCGCCTGCCGATAAAGAATGTCCTCCCTTGCTCCAGCACCACACCTAAATACTCATCATGCCATCGTTCTACCTGGACCAGCCTAATGTTGCCCCCCATCGTCTTCCTGCCTCACATCTCCCACCCACTCAACCACCACTCAAAGTTTGACCAGGTTTGTCAATGTTTTACAAGAAATTCAGGCAGAAAGAACCAAAGTATTGTGTCTGCGCTGCAAAAGCAACACAGGTACTAATGAACAACTTTAAAACACACCACAAAATGCAGCATGATGGGCGCATGAAGGTCGAGAAATACTCAGACGACCATAAGGGTACAGCACAGACAGCACTTCACCGCATCCATCCAGCTCACAAAGAAAAACCGACATCACCATGAAATCACATTCCATCTGTCCATATGTTTCCAGTAAACGCCATGGCAAATGAGGGCTTCACGAAAATATCCATCACATAGGATAAAAAGGTACGCATGGTATGTGATCCACAGGCATGTGATTCTCCTCCTCAATTCCCCCCCCCCCCCCCCCCCCCCCCCCCATAGTGGTGTTACATGAACTGTTTGGAAAAACGTGGAGCGTAAATAGAGAGAGAGTTCCCAGCTGTCGAGGACTCTGGTAAGACCTTTGACCTTGGGGCAAACAGGAGAACGGAGCTGTATGCTGCCTGACAGCTCATTACATCTGTGAATAATCCTGATCTCAACACTGATGAACATAACCGTGATTTTCATTCAGACTATAACCGTGCAGTGTACCTTAACACAAAATAATACATACATGATGTGCTAAAACATTCTCGTGGTTGTATTCCTAAAACTATTACTGATCCATTTCCACAGTGTTTCAGGGACTGTTGTCCTTCTAGAAGAGGTCACTGCCGTTAAGGAATACTGTTACAATGAAGGTCTTGGTCTGTAACGATGTTAAGGTAGGTTCTATGTGACAAAGTAACATCCACATGGATGACAAGACTCAAGGTTACCTAACAGAACATTGCCCAAGCATCACACTGCCTCCCCCTTCTGCCCCTTACTCTCCGATATGGTATCCTGGAGCCACCTCTTCCAGATGAGCCACGCTTACAGCCATATACATGATGTAAAAGTAAGCTTGGTTGTTCAGAGGCCACCATCTTCCACTGCTAAGGCTATACTGCTTCCAATGAGCCTTGGTTACCAATAACCCTGTAACCAGTTCAACAGTTGTTCTGCCTTAGACCAGTTTGGTTGGTAATAACCACTACGGACCAGGAACAACTAACAAGATCTGCCGTTAAGCAGACGCTCTGACCCAGTCTACTACCCTTAACCTTGTCAAAGTTACTAAGATCCTCATGCTTGACCATTTTTCTTGTTTCCCACATTAACTTTCTGCCACCCATTGGCTTGTTATGGTTACTAGATGATCATAGTTGTTCTGGACCAAGTGTTCCATCAGTGTAAACATGTTCTCCTTGTCAGATTGACAAATAACACTAGGATGCTCACCACTTCTTTTCAATGTTAACCATCACAACAACACACAAAGGTTCCAGACATATTCACTCTTGTTCCATATTTCCACCATTTTTACCATGAAGAACGACCTCCCCTCAATGTCCTTCAAACTAAGTTTTATGCCATATATGCCATTATCATATCCCCGAAAAAGAATTATGGAATTGTCAGTGAGTCCTTCGCGTTAAAAGGATAACTCATAAGGGACAGGGGCACTCCACCAGACCCACCCCCACCCCCACCCCATCAACCCAGTTCCATTCTGTCATTTTCTGTAACTGCGTATCCTCTGTGGAAGGGATGTGCGGTTGTAGCCTATCCTAGCTGATAATGATGAAAGGAGGCGAACACCTTACAGGAGCTCAGTTCCTCACAGGTCCATCACATACAGACATATTCACCAGCTCACGTAGAATGTGAGGTTTTTGGACTGGGTTAGAAACCAGAAGGAACTCAGGGAACAAAGGGATCCTATAATATATTAAAGAAAGAAAGCAAAGACCAGTCCTATAAACCAATCTTTAGATTCAGTATTCTGATTTCAAAGGGAATGGTTAGTATATAGAAAAAAAGATAGAGAACCAGTGATAACACTTGATTATGATGCTAAGTCAAACTATACAAACCGCATCTTTAATGAAGCCACAAGAACCTATGGTTACAAAAGTGTCACAAACTGTTTCAACGCGATGGAAAGTTTAGTCTTAGGTTTTGTCATAAGAGGTAAGTAAAGATTGTCATGCTTTAATAACATGACATGTTTTAATAAAGAGAAAATGGTCTGTGTTCTCATTGGGAGAACTTTTGACACTGGAACTCGTTTACGGCGAGTAACGCTGGTGGTAGGAGTAGAATGAGCAATTTAATTTAAATATAGAAATCATTCTGAATCATATGGAACTTAGCTTTAGGCTGGAGACAGTAAATAAGTGGGTTTGGTCAGTTTCTATATTGATCTCAAAATAATAAATGTAATAAAATATTTTCCTTTGTTTGTTTTGCAAATCACATAGAGAAAAAAGTTTGATGTAACAAAAAATTTGAAAAAGCTCAGCGTATATTTCTGTCTTGGGATGACATCATAATTTATCAGGTAACTCCCTTTGATGATGTGGATGAGAGGAGGACTAAATGTTTTTCTTACCTGTGCTGCCATGAAAGAGAGATCCATGATGGCTTCTTCACCGAGGCTACCCGGTGGTCTTGTCCTCCTGAGATGGCGTCTGGGGTCGTCCTAGTCCTGCTGAGAAGGACAGGATCTCCTGCTGGAGGTGACACGCTTCATCATCCTCCCCATGAGAAACAACATAAGCTCTTCATCCTGTAGACAGGAGGAGAGGAAGGGGAGGGAGAGAGAGTGAGAGGGGGAGGGACAGAGAGCGAGAGAGAGCGGGAGAGAGAGAGATACTCATTATCACCAGCTCATACAGATATTGTCATTCCTCTCTCTGCATCCATTGTTCCCCTTCATGTCAGACCATTACAGCTGATTAAATCCAAGAATGAGAGCAGTGAATGAACCATTGATGCAAAATTTAAAAAAAAGGTATCAAAAGACATCTTAATATTTCCACTGTTTATACACAATGTGTCTGTTTATTTTGAAAATCACGATGACTGATGATCACAAATACTATCAGACCAATGAGGCAAGATACCCACAGTTCAACTAATGACAGACCTATAACTAAACTACAGGAAAGGTCAGCGTGATATTTTACCCGGAGGTAGGTTGAGGCATATTCTAGAGGTGATTACGTTTTGGCGACGTTATGTGTTACGCAGCATTTAAAATGAAATAAAATAGAATAAAATGATAGGCCATTTGGAGTATTGGCATCAAAATGAGGCTATTGCTGCCTTCAATCCTTTTATTCCTTTGATGTGTCTTTGGGGGTTGAGATGGGGGTTCAGTGGGCTGAACAGAGATGAAGTTTTAAACGTTTGCAGTGACTAGTTTACATATATATATATAAACTTCTTGGCCTGCTGCAACCGGCCCAGTGGAGGATAAACAGAAGAAACTGCAACCGGTCTTTAAAAAAAATGCTGAATGGTTTGATAAACTCTATCCCAGAGGAAAGGAGTGAAATAAGAATTTCACGTTATAATGCGCTTACCTAAGGGGTTTTAAAGAGTCACTCCTGTTCTTTCGTCTATCAAGTCCATAAGAGGATATCCACATCTTTTTCAAGCATGCAAAACATCCAGACTTCACTTTAAATTTCACAAATGCTTTGTAGTAGCCTTACAGGTTTGCATCATATAATTGGTTTCTTCGATTTTTTTCTTTTTTCACTTTTTATGTCATTATTCTCACATTGACCTATGATTGGGGTTACGGTCTACATCATCACACAACACAGGCATCGGTGTCCTAGTTTATCATAACAACCACAAGGTATTTCTGGACGGAAATGGCATCCCACGTCTATGATTCATTTTCAGTAATAATGCAAGAACCGACTCAGCTTCATTTGAATAACTACCCCCTGAGAGACATGCCTCTGATTGTCTCCATTATCTCGGGCTGTTGCGGAATGCCATATCCTGGTGAGATAAGCAAAGTAGTAACATTTTAATAAAGCAGGATAAATGGTTGATGAAATGCTTTCATCGAAGTCTGTGGACTGTTTGTTTGTTGTGTGTTTGCCATTTAAAATGTGTGGGAGCACATCCTAAAGTGCATTAAAAGTCAAAATTGTTTCAATGCTGGCTGCATTAGTATGCAGACAGACACACCTGGCATCTCTCCTTGTGTATCACTACAAGTGGAAACATATATTGGTTATGTATAAATGATGGTCTGGCTGAATATGGATTTTCTTTTTCCTGGTGCATGGTGGCACAGTGCAAAAAAAGGTCGTTTTTGCACTTCAGTTTTTGTTTTCTCAGCCATTTGGAAACACAAAATGTGTCATGGGTCGATGCTTAGCTCATCATCGTCAGCTGCTGTCTTCAAATGCCTGAGTCATCAGCCACCAACCCTAGTGTCCAGACACCAAGGGGGAATATTCCGTGATGCTGCTTAGGGTCGAGCCCTTAAATCTCATTCTCCCCAAGGAGTCTGAGCACCAAAGGCTCTAACAATTAAATTATATCTCATTATTTATTGTAATAAATCATTCCCTTTTTCATTCCGAGTCTTCTCTGATTGAAATCTTAGCTGTGGATTACTCAGCTTGTGTGTTAATGAAGAACACAGCTGGCTATGAGAACTAATGTGAATTGCAGGACACATTGATTATTAACACTTCAACTCACCTCAGCTGTCTATCTATCAGTCCATTTCTTTCTGCTTATCCAGGGTTGGGTGGCAGTAGCAGCAGTCTGAGAAGAGCATTTCACTCTCCAGCTAATCCAAAGGGATCCTGAGACATTCCCAGGTCGGATGAGATGTATAGTCCCTCGAGCAAGTTCTGGATCAGCGCCGAGGTCTCCTCCCAGTTGGATGTGCTCAGAAAACCTAATCAGATGCCCAAACCTCTTAAACTGGCTCCTTTCCACATGAAGGAGCTGTGACTCCACTCTGAACTACCTACGGATGTCTGAGCTCCCCAACTCATGTCTTAGGCTGAGCCCAGCAACCCTACGAAGGAAGCTCCCTTCAGCCGCTTGTATCCTTGACATCATTCTTATGGTCGCTATCCAGAGGTCATGACCATAGGTGAGGGTTGGAACATAGATTTTAGTAGATCCACAGCAATTCAATTGGGAAAGAAGCAGAAAAAAGCATAAGGAGAAAACAAAAAACTGAATTCTGCCCCAAAATCATGGAGATGCCAATTCTTATGTAATGAAAATGATCACTTTAGCTCTGTGTTGTGAAATACGGTACGCAGCATGGTTTTCTAAAAGTTGCCTCGTATAAAATTTGATGGCATCTGCCAGCGACATTCCAGATTGCAACTTTTATTACACATAAGCTCAACCAGCCCTAACCAAGAATCTACTGTGTTCCTCCAAAGTTTTTGCACAATAAAAACAATGGAGGATTAAACCTCACCATATATTTATCATTGTGGCATTTCCAACTAAAAATGGTATTCGTGTTAATAATAACAAAAAAACAGTTAACAAAAAATAACAATAATATCTTCAACTGATTATACACTCAAAAAACATAATTTTGGATATCATTCAATTAATTGAAGTAGATACCCCTAAATTTGAGACACTGCACCTTTAAATGCCACCTGGACTTTAAATCGTGTTGTTTGAATCAATGACATTTGATCTTGTGTTTGTCCCCAAAGCACTTAGATTAATAAAATCTACTGAATTTAAACACTGCTTCGGAAAAAAAAAGTCTTACAAATCCATAAATTAAAGTCTATTCACAAGGTATAACCTATCCAGGTATTCAGCTTTGATGACATCATCAGTGGCATGTGTCATCAGGTTCAGCCTCCTGCTCAGACACTCAAAGTGCTTAAACAAATCAAAACAATTTAGCGTAACGTCATTCCTGTCCATCAATATGAACATGAATCTTTGCCCCTCTCCTTGACAACAGGCTTCTTTTTTTTTCACCATTTGGATTCTCGGTTACATCCTGTTTGGACTTTGAACCCTTGCCAGTTTCAATGTCTTCATTTAACCAGTTTAGGCTTGGACTTTTTCTATACTGTGCGGTTTATCTGTATTCTCCTCTGTTCCCATGGATTATAAATCATTATAATTACCGCTATGATTACCCTCCAAGTGTGATAAATGTTTTAGCAATCTCACTCATCACTTTGAGTGTTTATTCCTTTCACTTTATCACAACCAGCAAATATACTCTCATAATCTAAAGGTTACTTTGACCTGAAGAGAGAAGGAGGAGATATCTGTCATCAAGATGGACTACTCCATCTTGTGTGTGTGTGTGGGTGCACTTTATGTTATCTTTCATGTCCTGTGTTTCCTGCACTCATGTTAACAGTTTGTCTCAGAGGACCGACCGAAGAAGAGGCCAGACATTTAGGTCCTGTTTACACAACAACATTTTAGAACTAGGCCTACAATATCATCCTTGACAGCAAGGGTGGGCCTTTATCCCACCAAAGCCCTCAATTCCCTGCTTTGTACAAGCAATCCCCGTGATTGAACCCATCAAATTAAATGGGATGTCCAATAAAACAAATTTCTCCCCCAGAAATGCTCCCCCAATTCAGTGAATTATCAACTATTACAGAAAAAATAGGATATATACTAAATAGTTCTCCTTGTGTCAAATCATACGCACTAGATTTGACTTAATAGTACAGTTTAGAAATGATGGCCTGAAAGGGTTTGGATGTAACTCTTCCCCAAGTGTCGGATATATAAGACGGACCATTCCTACAATCAATCCAGTATTTCCTCGTACTAAGTTCTATGAGGGTGTAAAATTTGAAAATGATCCATGAAATGGTTTTTGAAAACTACTGAACGCTTGGGGTCTCACGGAATACGTTTAATGGCGATATAAAATCAACATAATATGTATTCCGGATAGATGTAATGGGGATTAAAAGGATACAAAAAGGGTCAAATGTAACTGTGATTCGTTACATTAACAGAAAAAAAAAATGTATTCAGATTACGGTTACATTCAGTACAACTGGGGAATTCTAGCAGGATTACAATTGTTAAAGAAATTGAGAAAGATAAACTTTGATGCATCATACACATGAGCATTGCTCACGCCTTACAACAATTAAAGACACAACAAAGACCACAGCACCGCTCACGTTAGCTAATGTAGAGTTGCACGAATTGAGTACTGGGTTCTAATCCAACCCAGCCCGCACCTTCCCGTATGGATGTTCTCCCACTGTCTGTGTGGGCTCTCTCCTTGCGCCTCATCTATAAAACTGTGCGTACGATTTGCGTCAGAAGGTAGCGTACAGATAAATATACGATTTGCGGGTGCACAAAAATATTCAAATTTATAAAACAGCACGTACGCACTACCCACGCCGATTTTCGTTTATAAATAACAACCTGCTCGAAGCGTGTCACAGCTTTAGACGGCTTCATGCAATTCCCACGGGTGCCCGTATGAAGTCAGTGGAACGCTTCTAATTGATATTAATGACTACTGATGATGAAATCAGTCCAGCGAAGACAGATAGGAGACAAAAAATTAATTTCACACAGTTTAAAATTGTTGTTCTTTGTGTAGACAGGTAGAAATAAGAAGAAAGATGTTGTTCGACTCTAGGTGTTACAAAAGCCCAAAAGTCTGCAGGAAGTGTTTCCCTCGGTTAAGCTGCTGATGGTCGGACTGACAGATATCTGGACAATTTCAACTAATGCCCTCCCCCTCCGTCACTGTTGACGCACGCGATAACCCCGTATTTGTATTTCTTTGCTTTAAAGTGTGAACTAAGTACATACTTACACTGAAGGAACACACAAACACATTAATCTACTAAAACTATGACTTTATCAATATCCATCAGGACTTTATTCATATTTTCGTTTGTGTTTCTTGTCGCTGTGTGTTCCGGGTCAGAGGTCAAGCGGAGGAACAACTTTAATGTTTATATTTGGATTTATTTTAAACACTGGTTTTTATTCCACGCTCCTCTCCACCCTTCTACCATCTGAGTCGTAGATTCCCTGTTCCTCCAGTTTAGTGTGTACAGATGGGTCAGAGTGTGTGTGGAGGACCGATCATTTCCTCGTCATGTTTGCTTTTTAAGAATTCCACGTATTGCGTAGGAAGTGACGCCAGGAACTCCATCTTCTTCCCACAGTCTAAAACATGGGTGAATAGGAGAATAAGTGACTCTAAATTGCCTGCAGGAGTGAATTTGAGCATGAATGGTTGTCTTTCTCTTTGTATCGCTCCTGTGATGAACTGGTAACTCATCCAGAGTGTACCTCGCCTCTCACCCAATGTCAGCTGGGATCGGCTCCAGCCCCCGCAACCCTGGAACGGATAATGAATGAATGAGTTGTGGCTCCCCTGGATTGGACTTGTTTTAAAGCACATCCCACAGATGCTGGATTAGATTTAGAGGATTCCAAGTAGAACATTACCCAAAGCATCACACTTGCCCCTTTCCCATAGTGCATCCTGGCGCAATCTCGTTTCCAAGTAAGTGTCACACACACGCACACACACACACACACACGCACACACACACACGCCAAGTAATCAACTTAAAGATAGAACGTTCACTTGCAGCTTAATATATCCCACCCACTTGCAGGTATGATGGTAACCAGATAATCATTGTTGTTCACTTCACCTATCAGTGTTTATAATGTTATGACTCTGTGGTGTTCAGTATCATTTTTAACTTATACCAGGAAAATAAAAATAAAGATACAAGTTATTCAAAATCTTTTATGACACATATAATACAATTTCTCTGTGAACGACAGATGCAACTTGAAATGAAAGTCATTGTCTTAATAAGAAACAGGAAACGAAGACAAGTCTGGTATGGAAACACTGCCATCTTGTGGTAACACGGTGAAGATCCCCTTTAGTGTCCTTTACATCTTAAAGGTAATAGACGCTTAATTCCCTGCTGAAATAAAGTGTGTGTGACAGCCCAGGATTCAGAATACATGAAAAAAAGTAATCCACACAGCCCACCCTACATGACTTAACTGGAAACAAATGACAACTAATCACAATATTCACAGCTGCGTGCTTCATATGCAGATGCTTTTACTTTCTGTGCATTTACTGTTTCATGGTTTGCAGGGTGATTCTGAACACCATTCATTCCTGCACATCCACTTTTAGACTAATGGCCTCGCAGAATGATGGCTGAAGTCAGTAGATAGATTTAATCACAGTCTTAAATGAATTTGCGGGTTTTAAATTACTGAGGTTTTGTGTTCCAAGGATCTCAAACCCTTGTTAGCTCACTGTGAGTCAATTGGAGAACTAAATCAGTGAGCGGATCCAGCTCCTGCACCAGCTGTTACTGACACCTTTCAGTGTGTTACAGTTTAATAATACGCTCGCCGGAAGTAACTTAAAGTGTATTGAATAGGTTACTATTCTCTGTAATACCTCAACATCACTGCAATAACAGAACAGGATGCCTCTATAACACCTTTTTGGTGTTTTGGAGGTTTTCGAGGCACAGCCAACTGGGAGGAGACCCCTAGGTAGACCCATTACTTGCTGGAGGGCCTATATCTGCCTATATCTCATCTGGCCTGGGAACTTCTCGGGTCACCGAAGGATGAGCTGGAGAGTGTTACTGGGGAGAAGGACATCCGGTTCCCGGAGTAACTCCAACCCAGTTGTGGAACCTTCACAATTTGGTAAATAAATCCATATGCTTGTCCATTTTTCTGCTTCCAACTTCAGGCGATGCTCACCATACCAAATGGGATACCAAATACA
Source organism: Lophius americanus (assembly GCA_037951165.1). Classification (NCBI taxonomy): domain Eukaryota; kingdom Metazoa; phylum Chordata; class Actinopteri; order Lophiiformes; family Lophiidae; genus Lophius; species Lophius americanus. Next base: position 6,704,964 of record JBBDHG010000051.1, read on the forward strand.
TCCCAGAACATGACATGAACTCTTTCAGGAGCAGAGAGATTCTAGCTTTCCTAGTTCTGCATATTTATGCTGAATACCTTGTGCGTGTGGATGTGTGTGAGTATGTGTGTGTAGGTAGTGAGCCAATCTGGCCCACCTGAACGAGGCATAAGAACAAGAATAGTAAAAAAGAAAAGAAAAGAACAGAGGGCAAGGAATCCTTTGAATGATTTTAAATGAGGGAGAACCATGAAGTGAAAAAAGTAGGTTAATGAGGTCTATAATGTTGGTGGAGTTTTCAGAAGAACCATGTTAATCATGTTGCGTCACAGAAGAGATGACCATGAACGTACAGTTATCCACCACCAGGTAAGCACGTTTTTTTCTTCCCTGTACTGTCCTTCAGGATCGGGTAAAGGACTCTGCCGCTATCGTTGATTTTCCGTTGGAATTAATCATTCATTCCAAAGGTTGTTTCTTTCAGTTCTTTCCCTTTGCTTTTAATTAATTATTTTTGCTTAAAAGGTTCGACCTTGGCAACTATTGAAGCTGTGCCAATGCGGTGGATGCGGTTCAAAGTAAAGGAGTTCACGGCGTCCGTGGGTAGAGTGAACTGTTAACTTTCTCTACTGTTTGGACGGGGTTGTGTGTGAATTCCAGACTTTCCCGCAGCATTATCTTTGAGTTGTGTAAAGACACGAGAAGGTCGAGCTTTTGATTATTACTAGAGAGTACACTTACCTCAGTATCAGTGGTTTGTAGGTCATCTGTATCCATGGCTGCATTTGGCTAAGGAGCTGTTGCCAGTATCCATGTTGTTCTGCTTAGTGTAGTTGTGGTCGATAAGGCCTCCAGATCCACTAGATTCTCCAGTGTGAGTAGATCCGGATGTGTAGAGGAAGTTCTCAAAAGTTCTCAAAGTGTTCCTTGATTTACTAGGGAAATGAATAAGTTGTATGCAATTTAAATGTCAAATAACTTGAGGTTGAGGTTTTGCTAATGCTAATCACAATAAAGTTTTTATCTACTCATCTCAGGCACCACAATCCAAAGGCTGTGGTGTTGGAAGGATGACCCTGTCTCTGGCAGTTACCATCTCATACTCACCTGGAAGGGAAGATACCATGACCAAGAAGATGATTCACCCAGGGCTACTACACCCTCTTGGCTTAAAGTCCTTTCACATGCTCCTTTAAATGAAAGAGGTTTACTGACTTTCCACAATGGCTTCACTTGGTTCCAGTTCGTTGTTGATGTTTCCTCATGCCATCACCTGTGCCAGCCATTTCCAAGTGTTTTGTTGGGTCATTTTCTGTTTTTTCCTTGTGTATTATTTGGATTTCTTTACATATGGACAACTCTCTTCGTTTTTTCACCTGCGCCTAATTGTGGACATTGATTACTGGATTATTTACTTTGGATTTTGGATTTTTAATTAAATCATTGTAATTTAACCTGCTCCGCCTCCATTGTGTCTCAATGGGGTCAAAATTCTGCATCCGCCAAAGTTTCATAAAAGGGACGGAGGAAAGATCTGAGGAACTGGAGACCCAAAACCTTGTTTGGAGTAGATGCATAGAAGCCTATGAAAAGGTAGATGCTAGAACCTTTTCATAGGCCTGCAACCAGTAGTTGAACAGCTGGTTGGTAGACACCAAACTTATGGTGTTCCAGGCTGGTACATGTCTGAGAGCTTAACCCTTCTAGAGACTTTTACCTGTTTGCCAAAGGTCGGCAACTTTTCCTTTGTATCCATGAGACAGAGATTTAGAGATAGCCTTTGATATCATGAGTCACCAGCACTTTAAGATTTTTTTGCGCCATCTTAATTATGGCTGTCAATCCATGGGATGGCTCACACTGCTGTACGACAATATAACTAGTAAGGTTTTGGTCAATGGGAAATATACAGACCCATTTGAAGTGAAAGAAGGTACTCCATCTCAACTCGAGTGAGCCAGCAGAACATCTAGGCCCAATACAGAAAACAGACTTTATACCACAATGTGGTATATTGTAACTTTTGGTACAAAAGCAGAAATCCTTTCCTCCTTGAGATATTAAGGGACAGCCCTTCCAATCCCACCTAAGTTTATGCTGTCACTGAGGAAAATAAGGTTTAAGTTTCCATGGGGGGGGCCAACCGGACAAATTAAAACGCAAAACGTTTTTCAGGTTATTGGAGAAAGTGGTTAAGGTGTTCAACACATTGAAACAGAACAAAAGGCTATGTTCGTTAACCCAATTATCAAGGCTTGCCTGAAACAATAATCGGGCCCATTATGGACTTATTTTGCCGCGTTTTGGACGGGCCAAACAATTTATGGAGAGGTTCTTTCGTGTCTGAACTGTCGGTCTATCAAATTAGCAGATTAGAGATAGGACATAATCTATCTCCAAAATAAGCAAAGAAGCGTAGAGAGAGGTGAATTTAAATTTCAATGTTATTATTGTTCAATCCTGATATTTTTGAATAAATTATTTACTTTCAACACACAATCAAGCTTCCAGATTCAGATTCGCTTCCAGATTCGGTGTTTGGAGACACCTTTCACAGTGTGACAGCAAGTATCTCCTTCTCCCCAATGCCCAACCAACGAAAAGACCAAGAGCTGCCCTGTTATCAAATCATCTGAAATGGACACCATGAATAATGTTTTAAAATTCATAGAACATACAGTAGAGGAAAGTATGCTTTTATCCCAAGATGTTACCTTTGAAGAGTTAAATGAATGTATCAAACATTTTAAGAGAGGAAAGTCTCTTAAAAGTCTCTGACTTTTTATGTGTGAACATGACACTGAACTTGACGGACTGGTTTGGGCGCGCCTCGGGGTCGAGTTTAAATAGATGCAAGTCCCTGTTGTGCTGAGGTGCGTCTGAGTCGGTGCGGCATCTTCTCTGGGAGTGCAGCGCTGCTGCAGAACAGTGGGCCTGGCAGGCCCCTTGAAATTCCCGTACGCGCCGGCAAAGGAGGTCCTCACAGAACAATTTGTAGGGGGGGAGTCAACAGAACCAAATAATGGGACAGAACTTTGTCAAACAATGGCTCATCCTTGCAGCCATTAAGAACGCTCTATGGATCGCTACAAACATGCTGGCAAGAAAGCAGAAGCAGATCCCCCCCATGGCTGTGATTCAAATGTCAGCAGGAACAGTCAAGGTGAGGCAGGTGGGAAGGAGCGTCAGGTTTTTCAAGAGGGTCTCTTCTGAACATTACAACAGGGGCCCAAAGACAAAAGTCCTGCTTTGGTAGCATGGGATGAGTTTTAGACTTTGTAAGGACTCACTGCTCTCCTGCACAACAGTTGGACTGGTTTTTGCATTCAGTCTGTACAGCCCAAAATACACGAATTGGAAAACAATCTTAACCTCGTTTTTTTTGTTGTTTTGTTTTGTCTCTAACCGAAATAAAACAAATTTTAAACACACAAAAGAAAACACAAGCTAACTGTCAAAAGTGTTGTAAAGGAATACTATACTTTATTTTTGTTTTCGATTTTTAAATTCATTTTTAAGATTAATTTAAATCAGATATTTCACTAATGAATAGGAGGTGGGCTGCTGCCCAGCCTCGGTGTGATATGGGTCTATATGCTTGGATACCAGTCTGCTGGTCGGCCAACCAGGTGTGAAAAGTTTTGACTCAAATAAAATGGGATGTTAAGTGCAATATTTTTGTAGTCTTTTTGAACATAAAGTGCATTTCTCAGTTCCCTTTACGTCGTAACTTATCACGAGAAAAATAGCTGAGCCCTTGATAACATTCTCTCTTTTCATCTATGCTTTTCATATTCTGCCAGCATAACACAGTATGCCTAAAACTTCTCTTTACAAAACAACTTTCCCCCTCAATGTGATAAGTTCAAATTTCCTGCATACGTGCACACTTGAAATGCAAAATCAGCCCCCAACTGTGCTTTGAAGTCCTTTTGACAAACTTAACAGACACAACATCATAGCCAACCCTTACAACAAGAACAAAGGAATTCTCAGAGGACATCACCAGTCCTCTACTCAGGACCTGAGTCTAAAAGCCCGATTAGAATGAAAATACTCCATAGAAAAACATTTTTGGATTGAAAATGCCCAAAATCAATCAACATTTCACTCGTTTGCAGAGTGGGTTGAATAAAGTGGATCAGAACCATCAACCTCCCTTTTTAAGGATGCAAAGAATCAATGACAAACAAATACTTAAAACATCTATATGTTGAAACAGACCAGATTGCTGGAACATTTTGATATTTCTGGGACTCGGCTCCGTTGGTTTCCATGATAAGAAGTTAAATCATAAAAGATACTTTACCTTACCTTATGGGTGCATGTGTTAGAGGCTGTGACAATCATGGCCAATCACATTCACTACTTTGATCACACCAGGAAGACGGTCAGTCACTGACAGGGTACGATGGCGAGCATCTGTCACTCTGGTTTGTCTCATACAGTTGGAACTATTTGGAGCTTGTCAGCAGTTTTTTGGTCATTGAGCAAGAAGATTTGGCAGCTTAGACCATTGTGGAGGGAAACTACCCTTGGTTTTCATTTATTCATTATCCTTAAAATTTTCCTCTGGACCAAATGAGGGTGCCCCAGAAGGGGACAAAGAAATGAGGAAGTGAGGAAATGAGGAAACGACCACAGTCCAGAGGACACAGAGGGAGTGTATGGAAATATGGCATAATGCAATGACAACTAACTGAAACTGGCAGTGTGGAGAACAAGAGTGTTCAGGAGTGAGTCACATGATCTAATGATCATGTGACTCACTCTAAATATCAACAATCTGTGTAATACACCATCAAGGAATCTGAAAGTTGGCAATCACAGCTATGTCTCATTATTTCTTGAAGTGTGTCAAATTTAGGGGTATTTCTTTAAATTAATGGCATATAACCATTGATGCTACAATTTTTTTTAATACTACCTTTCTTTAAATGCTCAGGAGTAAAGGATATTCATCTAACAAAGCCTTGCATGCAAGGTTTGGGGATTTTCTTTGTACCTGGAGAAACAGTTTTGCAGAATTTTGCATGCAGGGTTGAATTTTGTCCCATATTCCACAAATATTTATAGAAAGGTGAACAGTTATTTGACTGATTTATTAATATATACTTGATACTACATAGAAGAGACTTCTAGAGCATTATCCTGGACCACGAGTAACCCAGTGGTAGGGTCTGACATTTGGTCTGAGGATTTCATCCGTGGACCTAATTTCAAAAAACAATTTCAAGAATCTTGAGAGCAACTTAACTCATGGTGTAAAAGTGTCTTACTGCAAAAGGGACGTTAATATATCAGAAACTTGTAAGGAACATAGAGACTGATAGCTGCACAACAGGCAACATTTGGTCGACTCAAAACACTTATAATCTTGAGCATATCCCTACTAACGTTGTGATTTTCAGTACTGTTTCCAGTCAGGTGTATCCATGTCATTCATTTTCTCCCTATGAGCTTCTCAGTAATGCTTTGCCTTCCTGCCAATACTGTGCTGTGACTGGCTGAACTCCATGTGGTGGAGCTGGAAACACTCCCTCATGTGGCTGAAAGGTGAACTGTAGATATATTTCAAGAATAATAGTAAAATAAAATCATAACCCAAATAATATCTCATGCAACCCACCTGGGGGTTGGCAATCCAGACTTTGGGAACCACTGCAGAGGACGTTGGGCCCTCACTCCACCGTCATGGAGTCTGTTACTCACAGTTTGGTCGGAAACTTTGAACCAGTAGCTGCTGAAGGTCATTGTAGGGAGAGCTGGCAATACTCCTCCTGTTCCTCTTTGCACAAAGGAGAACATACCAGACCTGTTGCTAGGTTTTTGTTCTTCTACAGTCCTGTAACAAAGGGCTCTTCCTTACTTATAACTCACTGTACATATTGTAAATTGTGTTCAACATAAATATTGCACTTAAACCTTTATAATTACCTTTGCACTTTAAAACAACTCGCTTTAACTTCACCACTGGCACTTTATTTGCAGGTAATGCCCATTTTTTTTATAGAATATTTGTTGTTTCTTATTTATGGAATATTTAAACCCACGTTTATTCAATTGTAAAACATATTAATAGATTGTAATTTTTTGTCAGGTGCTGGAGCAGGCGATTGGCTCCACCTGGAAGCGTCACTCAATTTAGCAGCACATAAAATGTATTGGAGTTAAAGTGTTGTAGATAAGATATATTTATGGTGGTCTTCTAGTTTTCTGATAATTCTAGTTGTGTGGTGCTGCATTAGGGTGGAGGTATTGTGACGTTGTTTAACAAACACTTATCTGTCCCATGTTTCCGCCATGGTGTTTCGACCATAGAGTCAGCAGGGATATGAATACCCTTTAAAATGTTCCGGGAGAGTCCAAGTGATAGGAGAGGAGGGGGTTGTTTGGTAGTTAGGTTTTCATTTATTTCATTTTTGTATGGTGTATATGTGTTTATACTGATGTTGAATAAACACAGTGTCTTATAGATAAGTTGTAGATTACCAGACATTTCCCAGTGTTTTTTCACGTAAGTTGCTCCTAGTGTCTTCGTTATTATCTGTTTTTCCTTGTGCCTTAATTTTGATTTAATTAAATATTTAACTGCACCCTCTCGGCCTCCGCTGTCTTGTGTCTGCACCTGGGTTCAAGCCTTGCCCCAACGAAAGTCCTTAACACTCATCTTTTTTTGCTAACCAGCCTTTCAGTGGCTATAATATTATGGCTGATCTGTGTATGTAGTATATAGTACAGCATAGAACCTTGTATCATTTCTGGGTTGACCAATAACTCATAGCTGTGGGGGCGACATAAATATACAAACCACTTTTGAATTGTATTGTATGATGTGATGGTGAATAAGTGGATATCTGTCCATGAACTAGGTATGTTCAAATAATAATCGAGATCCTATATACACACAGTACAAATTACACATAGCTTGTACTTGTTGGGAGAGATCAGATAAGCTGCAGACCTACCAGATTGGGCTCAGGTCTGGTGAAGGCTCTTCCTATGATACAAATGATTTTCCCATGAATCTTCTAGGAATCTCTGCGATGCTGATATGGAGGAGCTGTAGGCCTCTGTGGGCAACTATGTCTCCGTGGCTTGGGACCTGTAGATAAACTGTTACATTATGGTCGGAAAATCTATAGCATCCATACCGTAACAATCTAAAACAATGCTCAATACACAACAACCACAACCCTGTAATTAAACTGAAACTAAGAGTAAGTGGAGCTCTGTGTGTTCCATTAGCTGTCATATCTGGTCTGGAGGCTTTACAATTCTGTTTGAGGCAAGCCAGGAATGTGTCTAGTGATTTTTGGAAGTTCCTTGAGTCAATTCTCCCTTGACCCACTTGCATAACGTTCTTAGTCTTATTACCAACCGTTTCATTTTCACTCCGTGCTGACTTTCCACCTTGATTATCTTTAAATTCTGTAGGATCATTAACAAAATTGTGATTAAACTATAATCATTTCAAGGACTTATCAATTTATAAAACAATTCAGACAATTTCCCACGTATTTAGGCCATGTAGTGATGCATTATTGCCATCATTACCTTGGAATACTGTAGTAGTGCCTGTAAGCAGAATGATTCCACCGTCTCAGATAGAACAGAGGTGAGGCTCTGTGTGTAAGGCAGCCCATAACCGCCAAAACATCGGACCACCCTGCAACAGAATGAATCGGTTTACCTTTTTGAAGCTTGGGCGTGCTAAGTCGAGTCTTGTCAAAAGACTGTATTCAAAGTAGTGCATGAGTCAATTTTCTCAATTACCCATTAGGCTGCCAAGGACTGGGTTCTCTCTCTGAGGGCCAGTGAAGTCAAGCACTGAACACATTTGTCTACCTCAGACTGAGGAAAGCTCCTCTACAGCCTTTAGTCTGGCAGCTTTCTTTTCAGGTTGTGTCAATCAATCAATCTTTATTTATATAGCACCAATTCACAGGAACAGTTGTCTCCAGGTGCTTTCCAGAAATAGCAGGTCTAGACCAAACTCTTTATATAATTATCTAAAAGAGATTCAACAAATTCCTCCTTGAGCAAGTACTTGGAGACCATGGCGAGAAAAAACTGCCTTTTTAACGGGCAGAAACCTCGAGCAGATCCAAGACTCAGGGTGGACGGCCTACTGCAATGACCTGTCGGGTTTGAGAGACAGAAAGAGAGAGAGACGGGTAAGGAGAGATACAGACAGGGGAGAAGCAGCAAAGATATCAACTATAATCCTCTTTCTCCAATCGCTCCATGGTCGGGCCGCGGCAGCAGCAGGATCCCAGGGTGATAATAACATTAATACTAATGTAACATATAGTGATAGCTTCTGGGGAAATACTATACAATAATAATAATAATGATAACAACAATAATCATGAGCATCTCGTAATCAGTGGACATCGAGCAGGTCCACAGTAGCAGATGTAATCACCAACCATGTGACCTTACAGGGCGAGAAAACACAAAGACTCCAGGGAAGAAGTCAAGATAGTAACATGCATTTAATCCAGTAACATGTATTAATCCAGTAACATGTATTAATCCAGTAACATGTATTAATCCAGTAACATGCTATAAAGTGAGAGGGATATAAAAAGAGGGACAGTGAGAGAGGAAAAAAGAAAAGCTCAGTGCATCATGGGAGATCCCCTAGCAGTGTTAACCTATAGTAGAATAGCTAAGAGCTAGCTTATGCTAGCCTTAATTATAAACTTTATCATATAGGAAAGTTTTAAGCCTACTTTTGAATGTAGAGAGGGTCTCTGCCCCCCGAACCCAGATTAGGAGAGAGTTCCACAGGAGAGGAGCCTGATAGCTGAAAGCTCTGTTTCCCATTCTACTTCTGGAGATATGTTCTATTAACCTGGTTCTGGTCAGCACACCGGCAGCAGTGTTCTGGATCAGCTGGAGGGGCTTCACAGACTTATTGGGACTACCTGCTAGTAGGGCTTTACAGTAATCCAGCCTGGAAGTAACAAATGCATGAACTAACTTTTCTGCATCTTTTTGCGACACAATGTGCCTTATTTTAGAAATATTACGCAAATGAAAAAAGGCTTTCCTAGAAATCTGTTTTATGTGGGAATCAAAGGTCATATCCTGATCAAAGATAACTCCCAGGTTCCTCACAGTGGTGCTGGAGGCCAAGGTCATACCATCCAGAGTAGATATATATCATCAGATAAATTGTTTCTAAGGTGTTTTGGTCCCAGCACAATAACTTCAGTTTTATCTGAATTTAATAATAAAAAGTTGCAGGTCATCCAATTCTTAATGCCTTTGAGACACGCCTCTAAATTGGATAAGTGATTAGATTAACCTGGTTTCATTGATAAGAATAATTGTGTGTTATCTGCATAAAAGTGAATGTTTATGGAGCGTTTCCTGATAATGTTGCCTAAAGGGAGCATATATAGTGTTAATAATCTTGGCCCAAGCACAGATCCCCGGGGAACTCCGTGGGTAACTTTGCTATATATGGAGGATTCATCCTTAACAGATACAAACTGAGATCTATCACATAAATATCACATAAACCCATTTAATGCAGTGTCTTGGATGCCAATTAGGTTTTCGAAGCTTTGTATTAGAATTTTGTGGTCAATAGTATCAAATGCAGCACTAAGATCCAACAAGACCAGGTCAGAGGCCAGCCCCTCATCAGATGCCATTAAAAGGACATTTGTAACTTTGACCAGTGCTGTTTATGGTGAACTCTAAAACCTGATTGGAAATCCTCAAATTAACTATTCTTACGCAGAAAATCACACAATTGTTCGGCCACAACTTTCTTTCCAATTGAAGGCAGGAGGTTATGGATCTTGTCCCTAATAATTATAATTTTGTCATTAAAGAAACTCATAAAGTCATCGCTACTAAGGGTTCTAGGAATACGGGGCTCAATAGAACTCTGACTCTCAGTCAGTCTGGCTACAGTGCTGAACACAAACCTGGTGTTGTTTTTATTGTCCTCTATCAGTGCTGTGGATGGCTCTCCTATATTTTTTACTGCTATCTTGCCAGGCTAATCGGGACTCAACAAGTTTAGTGTGACGCCATTTTCTTTCTAGTTCATGTGTTGTTTGTTTGGGGTTTCGAGTCAGGGGGGTGACAGTGTCCAGAGTTAATCTCAGTGAGTTTTCTGCCATATCGACAAAATAAACCATTTGCCCAGGACTAACGTTAGAGTCAGATTCTTTAAAGTTGAGACATGCAACTGAACTCAGGGCTGATTCTTTAAATTTTGTTACAGCTTCTTCAGATATATTTCTAGGGTAGAAAGATTTTTCTATTGGTGAGTGATTTAGCATTGCAAATTCAAAAGTTTTCAAACAGTGTGGATGAACTACTAGTTTTTCAATATCAATGCTGTAAATCAGGACTAAATCCAAGGTGTGATTAAAACCGAGCGTGGGAATTACTAAATTCCCCTTTAGTAAGATCCATTGTGCCACCTCATGTGGGTCTGCGTCCACATAGCGAAAGCGCTCTAAGACATACAAATAGGGGGGGGGGGAACTGCGTGGTCGATATGTCAGAACAAAGAAGATTAACAATCGAATTGAAACTGCACCAAATTCATATTATAACAACAGCTAGGGAAGTTACTAGTCTTTTGGTTTCAGACAACAACTTTAGGTCATCCGCTTAAAAGATATCCATTTTCAAGTCCTTTGGAATGTGATTCAATGAAAAAGCTGTCAAACACCTACAACTTTGAATATCTTTGCATTTACAATTAAATGTGGCGTGCGATGACATCATGTGTGTGTTATTACAGCCAGTTGTGTATTTATAATCAAACTCTGCAAAATTCAAAACAGGATCTGCATTCCCAGTCAGGTGTTTCCTTTGGCCATGAACTGGAGCACTGTAGTTTTCTGAGAGTAGGGACTTGAACAACACTCTCGAAAACTGAGATTCAGTACTAAACGTTCACATTTTTAACTTCAAGTGTGTCGCTTTTTACTTTCAATCTCTTCCTATCTCATGATTCCAGAAAAAGATGAGAGGATATTTCCAGAAACCTTCTAACTGCTTTATGGACCTCCCTCCTTTCTTTGTGTGAGCCCTGGAAATAAGACAAGGTACCGCAGTGTATTCATTGTAGTAGTTGTAGATGTACATTTATTTATATTAATTATCAGATATACGATTAAGTAATGGTTATTAGTTGGAATCTGAGTATTGGTTAGTGAGAAATTAACTACAATAAATAATCAACCTTGAAAAGTGGAAATGGGATCAATCAACAAACAGATCCAAATATGCAGACAGGAAGAAGATGGGAAGGAAGGACACACTGTCATTTCAACAGATGGCAGCTGGATATTACAAAAACAGTATGGCATCATGCTCATACGAGAGGGAAAAATAACCACTCAGCATTGTTTTTGGAGATCCTTCAGCTGTTTGTGGGAATAAAGAAATGTCCAAAATTAATAAATGATAACGAAAACGTATTTAGAAAGTGGCATAGTAATTTCCCTAATTTAGCTGCAGTAAGGTTCTCCTTATCACCTCAAAGGGTTCCCCTAAGATAGATGTAAGACTTGTGCTTCTGAAGAATTACATCATTATCGCTGGTCACTGCCTTGTTTAATGCAGCCCCTGTAGAAAGTTATTGGATGAATTGTGGAACTGTATAAGTTCTTTCACCCATTTATTCAATTATCAAAGGTCGTCACTGAATTCAAATTAAATCTGTATTTAAAAAAAATAACTTACCCAAGGACAACTGCACAAGTCACTTTGGCAAATGTCCCTGTTTAAGGATACAAATAAATAAATATGTATTAGACAAGAGTTTGAATCTGATCCCACAGAATGTAGAATGAATGTATTCATTCTTTGATCTGTGAGACTGCTGATGAGATTACATGTAGGTCTTTTATGTCCACGAACTAACTAACTTTTATGTACACTTACTTAACGAAATAACTTTTCCATTCCAGGTGCTCCAGCAATGCTCCGTTTCGGACAGCGGATCAAACGTAGAGCTGCGACAGACATCCTCTGTCTGCACACCCACCAGTACAACACGATAAATTTAAAATACAATAACACCATTTTTTCATGACAAGATAAACGCTTACTAATATTGTGTCGGCCATCCCGCCGACAACGAGATGTCAGAGAAAGTATGACTCATCAACCCTAGCTTTGCATTGGTTATGATGCCGACATTTTATTTCTGCACTTGGACGGGGGCAAACATAAGCACAATGACAGGTGACTGACGGGTCTGTGGCTACGAGGCCAACTGTGTGAATCTGCACCGATCTATGATAACCAGCATTAACTTTTGCTTTAGAATAGCTCTTCTGTGAGATCAGGGGAGCTTGTATTCTCTCCCCATGGCTATCAACTAGCTTCGGGTCCTGAAGACCCTGATGCTAGTTCCCTGGTTGTACTTCCTTTCAGCACTGTCATTATTACTAACCACTGCAGATCGGTAACAACCGACAGGAACTGCAGTTTTTGGACATGCTATGACCCACTCAACAATTTGGTCCTTGTCTAAGTAGCTCAGATCCCTTCACTTATTTATCACTGTTATCACAACATGATTTTACAACAACTGACAGGCGCCATTGTCCCCAGATGATCAATGTACTGCACTTGACAGTAGTTATAATGTTACGGATACCAGTTGTACCGTCTGACATAATTACAGGGGTTTGTCATTTGTGATGTATTGTACTGTATTTGCAATTTATAAGCTAGGTGCATCATGAGGAAGTCACGAATGACAGAAGTATGTTAGATGGGTACTGGATATGTATGAGAGCAGCATGATGGCGATGCGATGTGCAGTAGGAGTGACAGATGGGTTCAAGGAGGAGGTGGGACTGTATCAGGAATCGGCCCTGAGCCCCTTCTTGTTTTCTATGGTGATGGACAGGCTGAGAGATGAAGGCAGGCAGGAGTCCCCATAGACTTTGATGTTCATGTACAACATTATGATCTGCAGTGGCAGCAGGGAGCAGGTGGAAGAAAACCTGGAGAGGTGGAGGTATGTGCTGGAGAGAAGAAGAATGAATGTTAGTCAAAGCAAGACAGAATATGTGTGGGAATGAAAGGCAGGCAGGTGGATCGGTGAAGATGCAAGGAGTAGAGGGAAGGAGGTGTAGGTGTCTAGGTAATTTGGGCATTATGGGAATGGGTTATGAGCCTAAACAGAACAGGCAAAAGAAGATCTGGAAGAGGCCACTGCTTTTGACAGGTCACAAGATTTATACGGAGAACGTAGCTGCATTTCATTCGTGCTTTTATTGTACTAACTTATGAGAAATGTTCAGGAAATTACCCTCAGTAATAAAATACAAAAACTTTCGACACAATTTCCACACTTCTGTCTCCGTCTGTCATGCTCAAACTTATTGTTCATGCAAACACGCACACAGTCATTTACTTTGATTTCAACACATGCCAACAATCCTGCAGCTAAACATGTTTGAAGCAGCAATGGGAGCATCGATTGAGGTTAAAGCTCTCCGCCATGATTTGCATCAGATATTTGAATTTCCAAGAAGACGGTCTCGCTAAGCAACATTAATGCCCAACTGTTAAATTAAACAAACTCTTTGAAAGCATAAATAAATACCAACCTACAGAAGAGCTTTGCTGTTATGCCAGAAAATGAAAAAATATCCGTATGACGTTATTACCTGATAAGTTTCACAGTTTTACATGAAAATCATGAAAAACATGAAAATTGTTATATAAAAATGTTAAAGTTATCACGTGAAAAGAATCTTTGTTCAACATTATAACGTGAAAATGATCAAGTAAAAATGTGATAACTATCACGTTAGAATGTGACACTAAATTTATTTATTTTTTCTGACATGACAACGAAGCGTTTCCGTATCGTCCAACACTAAATACAGGCTGCTAAAATTTAGGAGGAAGTATTTCTCTTCGTTGCAGCCATTGACTCATTGCTTAAGGTCTCAAATGATTATTTTTTAATTATTTTCGTTTCAATTTAGTATTGGTGACAGGACTTCCATATATAGCCTGCATATAGGCTTTATCAACACAGCACCATATATATGTATCCACAAATCACAAAACAGAATCTTTGAGAGCATTGTTGAGTCCAGTATTGCACAAATTGCCCCCGATGTCCTTGTTTGCTCCACATCAATCAATACACATTTAGTCCAATGTTGGGTAGTTAGTCAGCCTGGTGACCTCACTTTCTCAGGGGCACGTTTCCTGATAAGCCTTTATAATGCTGTCATACGCTGGAGGTGGGATCTGTGTAGCGTTGAAACCACTCAGGCCATTGTTCCCCCAAAATGACTCAGGTCTAGTTTGGGTGGAAGCAGCTGGGCGGACTGCAGTTTGAGCTGATCCAGTTGATGTGGTCAGAGGTGGAGTACGAGGCAGTGTGGTCTGACTCCCTTCCTCTGCCTCCCTTGCAATTTGGCTGCACTGGATGAGAGGGTGGAAGGTGGAGGTTCTGAAGCTGGATTTGTGCCCCAGTGGGTCGAGGTGGTCTAGGGAGGAGGTCTGGCGGTGGAAGGTGAAGGCCGCGCTGACCAGACTGTTGTTGCTGCGCCTGTCATAGCTGCTGTTGCGGTTGAAGCCTGGGCGGTTGCGGTAAGACGTGTGTGATTGACGAAGAGGGCGGTGGGTTATGCTGGCAGAGCCTGCTTTGCGTCGGGACATCCAGGTCAATAACACGTATATGAGGGCACCCAAGACCAGGCCCACTGCCATGGACACACAGAAAGCGATGATCAGAGGGACTGTGAAGAGAGACACACATTTGAAAAAGCTGAAAAGGACGAGCAATGCTCCGCCGAGGAATAACAGTAACCAAGTTCTAGAAAAAACTTCATGCAGATTCCTCCATTAATGTCTGAGTTATTGCCAGCCTCTAAATCTACCAACAACTCTCTGAAAATATCTGTAAAACCCAGTAGCCACTCTTCTGCTGCGGCTTCCATTCTCACCTTTCACTTACGCTCATCTCAGTTACCCCTTCATGGTCTGTGGCGTCACATCTATTCATCGATTCATGAAGCGCGTCTTTTTAAAAAGGCTCTCCAACTCCTCATTTCAGCTTAGTCCCTGCATATCCATCAGCCTGAGTGTCTGTAGAGTCATCAGCCAGCACCACTAGTATCCAGACACCAACAGGGTTATACCTGCTGCCGCTCATGGCAGATACCCTTGGATCACAATCTTCCCCTGAAGAGTCTGGGAGCCAAAGACATACCTGTTCTCATTAACATTCATCTCTACTTCACCTTCTGTCTCTTTGCTTGAACTTTATGAATGTTTTTAATCATCTTTGGGAAATGCAAGTTGTTTATTTTATGAAAATCTACAAAAATACCAATCCTGCAAAAGTTGTCATTTTAGAACAGGGACTAGATGCTATCGTGGCAGCTTTTCCCCATGAAATGTTTGATCCCAACAAACTGACTACATTTCACTGCCACAAGAAGGCACTGACTGTTTTCTCATTGCGTCTTTGCCTCAGATGTAGTATTGCCAATGTAAGCACACTTGAGAGAAGAAAGAACACAGTGGCTAAGACAAATACCATTGGACATCTGCCAAGGAAAACAAATCTGTTTCCTTTCAATACAGTTAGGCTTAAAGAGAGAGACTGAACCTTCTTTGCAACCAGCCCTTATTTCCACTGCTGGTATTTTTTTCTTACTTTAGGAAAAGGGAAATGAGACACTGGTCAAAAGTCATCTGGAAATGACATTTGGAAAAGATCAGGGAAAAAAACATTGAGGAAGCATGTTTGCATATTTGAATATGGGGGTGCGTATTTGTAAAGATCATAAAATACTTCTGTGGATGTTATAAGTACGTAGATAATCTTATCTTACAAAGAAATCTGGGCTACATAACTTATCTTTCTCAGGGGTGTTTCATGACTGATTTCCCCACAGAGCATTGAGTTAAATAGACAAACAACATGAAAATGGTCAATTAAAAGAGAAGTCAGGAAGAACTCACCGGCATCAAAAGATTGAAGTATTTCCACAAAGAGATTGGTGTTGTTCCCAGCCATTCTGTTCTGTCACAGGTTAGGAGGACAGACTCAATTTAGTTTGCTTCTCCTTTTCTGTCAACTCTTTCCCACAGCTCTCTAAGTCTGGTGGGCTTTCCTGTCTTTCTGCCTCCCTTCTTTCCTGCTCTCCTACTTTCTCCCGCTTTGCTCACTTTCTCCGTCAGTATGTCTGCCTCCCTGAGAGGGAGACTCGGCCCAGAGGCAAACTGGGACTGACTGGCTGCTAACTCTGGCAGTCATCTTGTTTATGGAAGCGGAAAACTACGCTGTCACGTTTCCTGCTTTCCTGCTTGAAATTAGCAACAGGAGTGGCTTATCTGTACAGGACAGAGATCCTGGTGGTGGGGAGATGGGGTGTTTCTCTAATCACTTCCTCCTTCATCATTTCCTTTAGGTTGACTAATGTGATACAATCTCACACCAGAGCTTTAGGACTCATCTGCTTTTTTTAAAAATAAAAATAATCTGCTTTAACCACAAAAAAGTCGATCACAATTACAAATTTGTTCACTTTAGATATCATAAATACTTCAAGCAATCTTGATTTCTTTTCCCTTCACTCCAGAGAGCATGACGACCGCACTGTCACAATCTGTACCCATGATTCCACATCTGGGTCTGCAATGTTTGTTGATTCTGCTGGTGGCATCACAGCCGCAAATACTACAACCAAGTATTTCTAAACCAGTGCTGAGCATGTAGATGCGTTCTGATTTCAAGCATCTTTACTTCCTAACCTCAGTCTTTCCACGTTGTCTGCCAGGACAGCGGCGACTGTGTCGGGCGTCTGGTCCTTCTTCAGTTGGAAAGATCCAGAGTAATTTTAGTATAATTGTAGTATGATAAGAAACACTGCAGGTCTTTCACTGGAGCCCCCCTTTTTTATATATAAGTACCCATAAGAACCCTGAAATGTTTTCGGCAAGAGAAAAGCTGAGGAGAAATTATTGTATTTGCATATGATATTTCTTTAGGGGCATTTATTAATTTAATTTCTTAGGAACTCTGAATTTACCGTAAAATTAAATAATCCTTCGGTCAGGCATTTATTTATATAATTGAAAAATCTGACTCATAAAATGATTTCAAGATGAAATGTTGTTTATAATGAAAAAAGTCTGTTTTAATTTGATTAGCTCAACCTTTTGGTAAAGTTTATTTTTTAGAAAACTATTTGGCCCTTATTAGTATTTGTTGGTTGTATCCAGTTACATAATTCTCTTAAGTGAGTCTTTAAATGCTTTTTAAAAATGTCCAAAAAAGAATGGTTCTCATGGAGTAGTACTTTCTCAATAGCCATGAGTAATGTCTCCTCCTCACACCGCAGTGGCCGTTGGAACTGCGGTGTCCCCCAGGGCTCCATATTCGGCCCCTTACTCTTTAGCATATAAATGCTGCCACTGCGTCGTATTATGTACGAGTTCAGAGTTCACCCAAATCTTTCAAAAAGAAATAGTCACTCAGATGTGCTCATCCAAACAGTTGGGCAAGTCATTAAAGGGTTCATCTTGTCGTTCTTCATCCCACAATAAGCATTGTTTTAAAGTGTCTCAGCTAAATCTGCAAGGTCGTCGGTACAGTCCGAGGGATGGATGCAGGTAAGCCCCTTAAGTAGAGACCCCCTAGAGGCCCCTTTGTCTGACAAAATTGAAGATTTGAACCAGATTGATGTTGATTTTGGATTTGACCATTAAGAATACAAATGACTGTTTTTTCAGACGAGGACTTTGTGAACATATTAAACGATCTTAAGCTGTCTGGCCGCTGAATAGAAAAGGAGAGAATTCCCTGACCTGACCAAGCCTTGAACTTTCTTTAATTCTTAACTGCACTGTAAAACCTGTCCAGAATGACCAACAAACACACCAGACTATTGGTGGCGGGTATAGAGTGTGTAGTAGCAGGAGTGTAGTGAGGCTGTGTGACATTCTTCAAGTCTGATAGTTGAAGTTTATGCCTTTGTTAGAATGTCATCAGGCAGAGCAGGAGGGAATTATAAATTAAATGTATTATTATTATTATTAATTAGAGCGACACTCCTTATGTCTTAATAATGACGTCACAGTCCCTATTTGTGTTTCCGAAAACGATACAGAAAAGGTAGGGCTCCTTGATTTTGGAACGAAATCTTATCAATTTCCGTCACAACAATGTGGAATTCGGAAAGACTGTTGTAGATGTTCCCTTTTTCTTCTTTTGGCTAAACCCGGTGATGATCACAGCAGAAATATTTCCCCTTTTCTCTCTATTCTCTGATAAACCTTTGACATAAACCTCCATCTCTCCTACAGAAAAAAACGGAGTCTTCAGCTTTCCGTCTGAAAAGCCGCAAAGTTGACAAACTATAATAACAAGATCATCTACATTAGTTAGAGACGCGAATATGTCCCAATGTTTTAAGGCAAGAACAAAATACATCTGGATTAAACTAAACCAGCGCGACATTTGTTAACTCTGTGAAATCTAACTCTGAAATCTAACTAACAACTATCTCGTTAACTTACCTCGATCAGAAAACAGGGCAATTCTTTTTCTGGTGTGATTGCAACAGATCCATGCATCGTATTTATGAGGGTATTTAATGACTAACCATTCTTGACCACTAGATGGCGCAACACTGCAGGATAAGTTCACAGCACAGCTAAGGACCAGTTGTCTCCTGCCAACTGGTCCACTAAACCAAACTGCATTTTTTAGTTTAGTCCAGAAGGGGAGAAAAAAACGCCATATCAGCCTGAAATAACCTACATAAAATGTGGTATTTATTATTATAAATTAAATGTATTATTATTATTATTAATACGGTGACTAAGCCTGGCACATGCAGATTACTTCTTTTTTTGTTTTGTTTGGGATTTCATTTTTCCAATTTGCTATTCAACAAAGCCCAGTAAAATTACAACGTAATTTAAATTAAAGCTACTAAAGTATATCACCCAAACAAACATCACAAAGACTGACCTCACACAAACAAGACCAACATCCATTCGTATTTTCTTGTACATATCAAAAAGTAGAACATGATTTGTATTAAATGAAAGAAATCCTCAACACAAATATTACTCGAATAATTTTATTATATTATCAAAATTGGTCCATCAGTCCAACAATTCCATATCCTTTGAAAGAAAGAAAAGAATAAACAAACTGCAGTTTAACATATTTAACATTATTGATAACCATTAGATATGGTCATAAAGCCCCAATAAATGAAGAAAAATGGACAAACAACTCTGCAGTATTCAAAACAGAGCTGTGTGGAGGATGTTTCCCTTTGGCATCATGTGGATTTTGACATTTTAGTGGGCAGCATTTTTTTTCATCAGATTTTTAAAAAATTGCAGCCTGTATGTATGAAGCAGATCAGTAAACCAACTCTCTGCCTCTGTAATGATAAGAAAACAGTTATTAAGAGTGAAGGGTTTGGCTATGATGGGAACATTCCATACTGACCCCTTTGCTTTGTCTGGGTTCTTTGCTGCAGCAGTGTCTGCTTTCTCTTTTGCTGAATATGTTTTTTCCTGTTGGGCTCTGGACGATAGATGTCACCCCGAGCTGAGCTGCATGGAAATGTCAGACTCAGCAGGGCTGTTCCAGACGCTGCAGGTTCGGCATATCATTTATATGGAGTACATGTATGTTTGTTCTATTTAAAGTAGTGAATATGTTGATCATTCTCTCTGAAACCTGGGTGTGTAATTGATTTAGGGGTAAATGTTGGCAATAATACTCTTTAAACCCAGTTGCCTTGGGTTTTGAAGGAGAATTTTCCATATTCAGCAATTCGTGATCAAATTAGAAAAAGCACTCAGAGAGTGCAAACCTGCCCCGAGGCACAACAGTACCCTAAGTGTAGGAACAATTCATGCAGATTTCTCCATTAATGTCTGAGTTATTGTCACATTCTAAATATACTGAGAACTCCAAAACAGTCCCTGGGTATCGCTCAAATACTCTGTAGCCACTTGTCTCCTGCGCCTTCTACTTCAACGTCTCTGTTTGGCCCACTGAGCCCCCAGCTCCACCCCAAAGGAAACATCACAGGAACTCTTGAAACTGAACCCCCAGCCCCCCCTCCCTTCTGAACAAGAAAACATCAAAGGATTCAAAAGAACAAAAGACAGCAATAGCCACATTGCAACGTGACTACTCCAAACTGCTTATAAATTTAATCACCTCTTAAATATGCCAAAACATACCTCTGGGTAAAATGTCCTTTAAATCCATCCTGTACTTTTTCCATAATCCTGCTTACAAACAAACAGACAGACAAACGCAAAGCGGTGAAAACATCACTTCCTTGGCGGAGATAATAATGACCCAACTCCAGGAATAAGATAAGATAAGATAAGATAAACCATTATTGGTCCCACAACGGGGAAATGGCAGGGAATCTATTTTTTGCATGACCTTTTTATTTTCCTTAGTAAATATCATGTTTACTCAGTTATTGAAGACAAACAATACACAGCACAGCTTCAAAAGGGAGCAAAGATGATATAACAATCAAAAATCAGGAATCCCAAACTGACAGTTAAGGGTTTTTCTTTTGCCCGAGCAATTCACACAGTTCAAATCAGCCTCATCTACCCGCTCCCACTGATACAAGCTTATTGAAATGAAGCCTGCCATAAATTAATCTCACAAGAATATTGCACAACACTATAATCACAACAGAATGAACTCATCATGTTTTGCATCTTTGCATTTATTTGGTCTAAACCCTTTACAGAAACTAAGCTGAGGTTCTGCCTTCAGTTCATTATTTCCCAGCGTTTATTATTTTTTTTATCATGAGCGCTCTTATATTTGTACTTTACTGGACTGAAGCTTTTTCCAGACCAGTATTGCTCCTGTTGTAGCTGTTCTAAGAGCTCTCTAGAGATGTTGACGAAAGGACTTGTGTAATGGGATTTCATATCGCGATAAGTGCTCTGAGCTTAGTGGTCGGTCACACCTCCCTCCTGCTCTGCAAAGAGTGGCATTGATCCTCAGTGCAACATACCTTGGATGTGTGTTTGGGAAATGTTTTATCGCCAAGTGTGCTTTGACTGATTAGTCTGATTTGATTTATTTGTGTCAATATGTGTCCTTCAAGGTCTAGGGTTTGCATTGGCCATCATATATTTTACTTAAAAGGAAAAATACATTCATATGATCAATGATGAGAGGATGGTTTCTACCGTTGCCCGTTTAACCTGAGCAGCAGCAGGGCAGATTGAAATGATGATGTCATCAGATAAATGCTGGAACTATGTAAATCAGAACACGTGGTACACTAATAACAATAAAAATTTAATTTAGCATCTTATTTTAAACTTTTCCTGTAATTCAGACAATAAAAATGAAACCATAGTAATGGAACGAATGTCAGATCTTCACATTAAAAAAGCAACGTAACACAAACATCTTCAAGTTATGTAATGGCAATTTTCTCGACTTTCCGTTTTAATTTTCACGCCATAACGTGAAAAGCTTCACGTTTTTACGTGATAAATTTCCCGCTATAACGTAAAAGATAATTATCCTGTTCTAACTTGATGATATTCATGTTTTTACATGATTATTCCGACGTTATAACTTGATTAATGTTCACGTTTTTAACATAATAATTAGAAAGTTATAACGTAACGTGAGTAAAAACGTCATTTTATAACGTGAAAATTATCTACCACTTTATAACGTGAATAACGTGAATACATAATAAATGTAAAACCGTGAAACTAATCACGTTATAAAACAATACCGATTTATTTTTATTAACTGACATGACAGCGAAGCACTTCCGTACTTCTGTACTTCGGTACACCTGCAGTCACGGTAAACGTGAGGAGACGCGTCGCTGATGCCGGTATCTGAGAAAAGGAAGAACCTTTCCTTCTGATTGGACAGCAGGCGGCAGCTGCCCCGTCCTCTGATCTGAATTGTAATGCTCAGACGAGGTGTGCGCGCACTGTACATGAAGAGTATGCGATAACATCATCATCACCATCACCATCATCAGGGGAGGAGCTGCAGAGTGTGATGATTGCAGGCTGCCTCTGCAACAGGGACGACTTCAAGCATGACGTACCAGCTCCAGAGTTAGGACGCTGCTGTCAGAGTGAGAAAACAAAACCACTCCCGCCCAATCTGAGTCCCGATCACAGCATGGCAGCCGTGGCAGGGTGACACTCGTGAGTTAGGACGTGACTTTGATGACCGCAGGACGGAGTCATGGCAACACCCATACACTCTGCTCGGGATATAACCGATGTGATGCAGAAGCTGCAAGGTAGGACTAAAAATGTTAACCCACTCAGGATGCTTCAGCTTGTTCAAGAGTGTTTGTGGAGGTGCCATAGAGCATGACACAGCAAAATAGTATGAGCTAACGTCACTGTTAGTGATTTCTAACACGTTTCTCATGTTTCCTACTTGTGAGGTGTTGGAGTTGAGGTCCACATATCGTATAAATATTTTTTTTATAAATAGGTGGTATTGAGAAGACATAAGTCAAAAGTATTTGCAGTGTCACTGTTTGGTACTCAAGTAGTTAATTATCCATTATGGTTGTATCAGTTTAGTTTAGTCTTCTTTTCAGTTAGTAACAGTGCAGTTCTTTCCTCCAGATTGAGAAAATAGATGCAGATGTAAAGAGCCATGCAGCACAGCAGATATGATTTGCTAAAATAGTAGTTTTTATATATATATATATATATATATATATATATATATATATATATATATATATATATATATATATATGAAAAAGAAACAGTAACAGATCGAGTCAACTAGTTTTGTATTTTTTAAGTGTATTTTCTCTGTGTTTATGTGTGCACTTGCTTGCTGCTTGTTTGCTGTGTGTGTCTGCTTACACATGCTGGAATGTTGGCAGATGCACGTGTGTGTCTGCACATGTTTTTGTTTGTGGACTGACAGGCAGGAAGCAGACAATAGTAAAGCTAATCCCCTGAGAAGCTGACATCATGAGTCTATTCCTCCATCCTAACTGACATCAGCAGGACCGTCTTATTGTGAGAGTCGTATTCTTAGCCCACTTGCTATCACCATGATTGATATCATTCGGCACATAAAAAAAGATCAATTCTGTCTTTTTTATCGTACCTCACCTAATCTCTGCTTTAAGTGATCTTTCATCTGTATTCACCATTTTTGAAACTTTAATCATTATTTAGTCCTTAATTTCTCCTTCCTGGAAGTCGAACCATAACATTGTTGTTTATTTTGAGTGCTTTAATTATTTCTAAAGTCTCCTCCACAAGTCAGTGACTCTTAATGTGGCAGAATAACACGTCCTCCACCGACAGGATCGGATTAAAGACAGCAGTAATGGGGAAAAGTCAGGTGACGCCAGAGCTGAGATCCAATATGGCTGCTCCCTGTGTGACTTCTGAGGTGGCAGTTTCTATGAAAGCGGAGAACAGCATCAGCAGCCACGTGGCTTCTCTGCATCACTGTGTGCAGGTGTGGGTGCATGCTTTCAATGTCTGCTGTGCTGCGTTTGATCTAATTTTAGAAGCTTCCCCTTAAGCTGTCTGCTGAGCGCTCCAAGGACAGATTGATGCGTCAATCCATACCCGCCGGACATTAACCAATTTATCATCCAAGGCTCTTTTAGAATGTCTCTATAATTTAAGTCAGATAGTGAAAATCACTTTTTATGAAGCATCCTGAGCTGCATGATTGTCTGCACTTAAACATTTGCATTTACACATACTGTGGAGTTACAATGTGTGAATGTAGAGGATATAATCACCAGAGCTCACGCCTTGCAGCTTAGTTCAGTATTTAACGTTAAATGGCAGTAAATAATATCCTCTGTGGTACCACTTTACAATACGACTCCCCCTTATTAAGGAATTATAAATGACTTGTAGGTAGTTTACTAATTAGGTTTTAAACACTTTACAAATCATTAATAAGCTGCTATAACTAATTAAATATAAAGGTTATTAGAGAACGGATGCTTGCCAAATAGTGAGCTCACTTATCTGTACTGCTGAGTTGATATAGCTAAATAGTGATCCACATTGATAAATTGAGAGTTATGTAATAAGCTGTTTATAAACATTAACTAATGACTTAAAAAAGTGTTTAAAACTCATTTTTTAACCTAATGATAAACCATTTATAAATCCTTTATAAAGGTAGTCTTATTGTAAAGTGGTACCTGATCTGTAAATAATCCAATTTTGTGCCAAGTCTAGCTTGTTCCAAAATCTGATTCAGTAGCAGAACTCAATCAATCAATAAAACTTTGTTTATATAGCGCCAATTCACAACAACTGTTGTCTCAGGGTTCTTTCCAAAAGGAGCAAGCCCAGACCAGACCCAACAGATTCTTCCGTGAGAAATCAATTGTTCTCAGGTGCTAGAAAAAAACTTCCTTTTAATGGGCAGAAACCTTGAGCAGATCCAATACACAGTGGGGGACAGCCTACTGCCATGACCGCTTGGGTTTAAAATGAGAGGGAGAGAGAGATATTAATAATAAATAATAATACAGTTAATTTATAACGCACTTTACATTTGGATCAAATCTCAAGGTGCTAGAAGGTAAAAGCAGATAAAAGCTTCAATAAGAAATATAATAATAACTATATAAAAATATGACCAAAAAGCAGCAATATTAATTAAAAGTTATAAGTTCTGCTAAAAAGGAAAGTTTAAAGTCCTTTTTTAAATGTGTCAGTCGTCTGTGGAGCCCTCAGATGGTCAGGGAGGGCATTCCACAGACGAGGGGCAGCAGAACAGAAGGCCCGATCAACCATGGTGCTGAGATTAGTCCGGGGAAGGAAGGGGCGGTATGAGTGGGTAGGGGCAATGATATCAGCTATGCTAATCAACTTTCTCCTGCTTCTCTAGGGTTGGGCCGCGGCGGCAGCAGGGATCCCATGTTGATAATAACAATAATAGTAATATAACATTTAGCAATAGATCATGGGTAAATACTATAAAATAATAATAACTATAATCATCATCATGATCATATTGTAATCAGTGAGCATGGAGCAGGTCCACAGCAGCAGATGCAAACACCAACCATGTGACCTTACAGGGTGAAAAAGCACAAAGACTCTAGGTGCAGAAGTCAAGTTAGAAACATGCAATAATCCAGTAACATGCATTAAAGTGAGAGGGATGTATAAAGAGGGAAAGGGAGAGAGGAAGAGAGAAAAGCTTAGTGCATCATGGGAGATCCCCTAGCAGTCTAAACCTATAGTAGCATAGCTACGAGATAGCTTATGCCAGCCTTAATTATAAACTTTATCATAAAGGAAGGTTTTAAGCCTACTTTTAAATGCAGAAAGGGTTTCTGCCCCCCGAACCACGATTAGGAGAGGTTTCCACAGGAGAGGAGCCTGATAGCTGAAAGCTCTGGCTCACATTCTACTTTTGGAGACTCTCATATCCTGATCAAAGATATCTACCAGGTTCCTCACAGCGGTGCTGGAGGCCAAGGTCATACCATCCAGAGTAGTTATATTATCAGATAAATTGTTTCTAAGGTTCTTGGGTCCCAGCACAATAACTTCAATTTTATCTGAATTTAATAGTAAAAAGTTGCAGGACATCCAGGTCTTAATGTTTGTGAGACAAGCCTCTAGTTTGGATAAGTGATTTGATTCACCTGGTTTCATTGATAAGTATAATTGTGTGTCATCTGCATAAGATTGAAAGTTTATGGAGTGTGTCCTGATAATGTTGCCTAAAGGAAGAATATATAAAGTGAATAAAATTGGTCCAGGCACGGATCCCTGGGGAACTCCATGGCTACTGTTGCTATATATGGAGGATTCATTGTCAACTAATACATACTGAGATCTGTCACATAAATATGACTTAAACCAATCTAATGCAGTTTCTTTGATGCCAATTAAGCTTTTGAAGCCTATGCATTAGAATACTTGGGTCAACAGTATCAAATGCAGCACTGAGATCTAACAAAAGCAGAACAGAGATCAGTCGCTCATCAGATGTCATTAAAAGGACATTTGTAAGTTTCACCAGTTTTGTTTTTGTGCAATTTAACTGCATGTTAAACTAGCCGATGATTTGCCTCCAGGTCCTCCTCCTGTCCCAGATTCCACACACTAACTGCAATCTGGCCTCTGGTAGATAGACGGAAATTACATTTCAAATATAACAATTCAATTTAAGACTTTTTGCATCTTTATTTCACTTTTCTTTCCCCACTTGAACTAGACTAAGACGGAGCCTCCGGAAAAGTTTAATAAAGAGGAAACATTTGCTGGGCCGCCATGCACCTCCTGGTTCACAAAGTCCCCGGCCACCAGAACATAACTGAACTAGAGGTCAGGGTTTTTGATCAGGCGGGGACCACTAGATGCTTTTTTTGTTCAGATCATGGTCCTCCAAGATCGGACTTTCTCAAGAAGAAGCAAAAACTTCACAACTCCAGGATGTGCCACTCTAATTTCATACAAAAGGAACTCTGTGATTTGTGTGCGTTGTTGTGACGTTTTGTGACTTTGAAACATTAAATTGAATTACTCTTCAGAATGCAATGCTGAAAGACTTGAATTCCACCCAAACTTCCCTTTATCAAAATATAGCTGTTCTTCTCTGGTGTCATGTATGCAGTACATTTTTGTTTCCGTACTTACCCTTACAGATGGCTGGACTGAGGGTTGCTGGGAACAACACTGCTTCAATGTAACCAAATTTGCCTCAACCACAGACACAAAGGAATTACTGAATTACATTGGGTGTTTTCTGCTTTGTAGCCTGAAATAGAAATAAAATATCAGTCAATTCACTCCTGGATTTACCAGGATATCGCCCCTTTTATGCTATATAAGTTCTCCTTTGAGTGCACGAGCACGCTTGTTTACATGGTAATCTAATTTGATGTGACGTTTTATTTGATGTCCTCTGGTTGCAATCCATCTCTCCAGGGAGACAAGAACTGAATCTGTGATGATAACATCAAGACATTTAGGAATAATCAAAGGGGTTCCCATTAGTCTGCACATAAAATGGTTCATACCATAAGTGCTACTTTTGATGTGGTGAGAGAGGACATGCAGTTGGTTGGTGTTACAGCGATATATACAGAGGACAGGGAAAAATGGAAACACTAAAGAACCCCTAAAGGGAACAGCTGAAAGAAGAAGGCTATAAGTGGAACTTAACATAAGCATGTTTTCTTAGTTTTTGGTATTATGCAGCGTTTATATAGGTAGTCACATACTTCTGAAAATGACAGCTGTAAATGAAACCAGTGGCACCTCTCGCAGGGTCAGCATAATCGTGTCTCTCCAGTGGGATCATTTTTCGTAAATTACAAAAACAAAACAAAAAAAATGTCATTTTGTTTCTTACCTCCCTTAGAGTTAATTGTGGTTAATACAATTAATACTATATCATTTATTTGAGTCTCAGAGCCTGATTAGATTAACACGTTTAATTTGTTCTCTCAAGAGGCCACAATCTAGTCTAGTCTACTCCCGTCAGACTCAATTTGGAAGCTGCTAATAATCACTCAATGCAGAATCAAGACAATCAAAACTTTTGCTCCAGTTCTGGGTCTGTGTTTTTCTCTTTTCATCCGTCTCTTTTGGTGTACTTCTCTGTCACAGCGGAAAAAACAGCAATTAGTTACACCATATGGCAGAGAACAGCGAGGCCGCTTTGAACACCTCCCAGCCTGAACTCCTCCATATGCTGTGGAATTTGCTTGTTTGTTGTCACTCATTAAAGGGAAGAGCGATGCGCTGTTTTCCTTATTTCTATTTCTCACCTGTTTTCTTCAGCCCTGGGCAGCAGCAGTGGAAATTCCCGCCCACACCTCTGGGTTTTACAGTCTGCTAGTCCATCATGTGGAGAAGTTTGCTTAGTCTTGTATTGCTGTGCGCACCTGCTTGAGTTTCTTTGTGTGGGCTGCATTTAATCCTTTACTGGCAGCATGCTTCTGATTAGAAGCAGCAGCAGAAGAAGAACGCGGCCGACAGCATTTCCCAATCAATTCTGTCTTCATGAGTTGGATGGTTACTGCTTTCAAGGAAACTTTTTATAATCACCTGGTTATGTTATTTTGGCTAAGGATGTTGTTGAGCAGGGAGAGACTTAAGGGTAAAGAAAAACAAAAGTCTGTACATCTGGAATTAAGACATGTTTAGATGGGATAATCACGAGGCAGGCGACTTGAAAAGCAAGAAAATGAAAACTGACAATGGGGAAAGAGAGAAAAACGTCCAGACACCGGTTTTTAAGCTCCTGGTTGCCAGTGGGACTGGCAGAGTTCCTCATGCTGGCACATTGCCAAGGTGGCATACGGTTGCCAAATGGTGACATTATGGTTCGGTCACATGCAAGGAAGGCCCAAGCAGACGGTCACCTTGAGCCATGCCAGCCTCCTGTTTACTTCTGACACCACCATTTATCGTCTGCGGCTCTGGATACCACAGATTTTCACGCATAGATGTGGTCACACTCACAATCAGGCATCAGAACAAACACTTGGTGTTAAAAATGGCACCTTTTTACCCCCCGCCACACCACAGGCAATTAGCAGTTTAGCCGAGCAGTTAAATAGATGCGGGTTTCTCCAAGGCCACAAGACCATTAACGTGAGGACATAAATCAGTTGTGGCCACAGTCCTGTGACAGTGGAGCCAGAGTGGGATCCAGTTACAGCAAGACATCTTTATTCTGTTGCTCTTTCTCCTTGTCTTTCAAGATTGCGGTTATGACTCGTGCCTCTCACGTGACAGCCTGCACAGACTTTCCTCCCCCTGCAGGCCTTGTCTGGTTCAGCTTTTGCTGCTATAACAGAGCAGTTTGTCTGATTAAATGATATGTGTGCTTTTGTGTGTGTCCCTGTACACTAGGAACGGTTTGTGTTAAGCCCACGCTAGTTTCTCAGTGGCAGCCTCCATTAGAGGTCAGATTGTAATCTCTTTTAACCTGACAGTCATTGAGGGTTTGAGCGACATATTACAAGATGAGCTCACCAGGGATTCCACCCATACAATATGGGCGGGATATTGCATGCCTTCATCTATTCTAAATCCTCCTTTGAAGGTCACTCGTTTGTGAAGGTCAGAGTGTTCCAACATTAGGTAAGTTAAGTGAAATATCAAACAGATTTGTCCTTTTCCTCGATTAGGCCGAAGCATGAAGAAAGAAAGCGAGTGAAAACAACTGGGATATTATTGATTACTTTTTCCATAATTAAATGGCACCTTCATCTGGTATCTCTGTGATATAATTTCAGCCAAACTAGATTTCTGCTGAATTAGGTGAAATTCACAATGCCCATTGCTTTCGATCTTATGCACCAATAGCATACTTTAAAGAATTTAACAGTACAAGGACACCTAAAAATGTATTAAAGGAAGTAATTAGAGGAACGTTTAATATATATATATATATATATATATATATATAAAATCATCATCGCAGTCACTGCACATGCAGCTATAGGCCAGACTGATTATCTTTACCGTTCCATTAGCGTCTTTGTAACATCTTTGATTCTGTCTGTCAGATTGAGGCATCAGATAGTTTTGATGGACAAAAGGATGTCCTGAAAGATAAAATCATGACACCTCAGCTTTTGACCCCTGGACACATTCATCTCCGTCTGCAATACTTTGATTCTCATGCATTCTCTTATCTTTCACCCACAGACACCTCAGTCCCTTTTTTCACCTGTCACTATGTGATTGGATGGTGGAAAATTCTGCCTCTGGCGTTCAATTTAGCACTTTGCTCTTTTTAATAGAGGTCATATTCTGATGCCCCGAACTCTGATGGGTCAGCTGGCCAGACTATGTGAGGATTTCAGCCTACCTACCTTAATAGTGAAATAAGTAAAGTCCAGTTTTTATTTTAATCTGCTTGGAACACGCACACACATTGACACACAAAGTATACCTGAGCATTTTCTTAATCCCATGTATGGAATGAGCATATTCTATTCATATAAATGTAAAATTGGACTGTTTACTCCTGTAGTATCATTGTTTACCCATCGTGGATTCAGTTACTAGGTCCACATGTTCATAGAAGATGGTACAAACAAAGCAGTGAAAGTGCTGTTTGTATGAAATGTTACTTCCTGTTATGTTTCATGCTGTCCCCTTGGGTTTTTTCTGACTCTGAGGCCTCCCGCTCCAGACACAAACACCACATTGCATCGGATATAACGATCCCTACTCTCCTGCTTTTAATAATTCATCATGTTCAGTGAAGAAGGGATTCTTAAGAAGTTTGAATGGAATAATTATTTTCTTTTCAAAATTGCATTACTAACTTGACTGTCAGTTTATGTCAGTGAAAAGCAAAATACACACATCTGATATCTGCAGTGAAATTGGTTTAGATTTACTCTCGTTGAAAAAGGCCCCAGCAGGATGAACATAATAACACATCAGTGGTTGTGTGCGACGGGCTTTTCTCGATCATTCGGGCTCAGCCAGTGTTTTTATTTCACAGCAAAGATGAGACTTATAACTGAATTTACTGCTTGAGTCACAGTGATTTATTTAGTGTGCTGACGCCAGTCCTTTCACTTAACTCGTCCCTGTTATGTGCGGCTGGTCGCTGAACCTGGATAAAGAGCTTAGACTGTCTGACCCTCTCCTGTACTCCCACACACAAAAAGCACCACACAGGCACAGACACACAAAAACATCACAGCACATTCATAGAGAGTAACATCAAGCTGAAAATATATTTTCAAAGCCAATTAGAGCCTCTCTAATGCTCTTAGGAGCCACTGTTGTGACTCTTGGAGCCCACTGTGGAAGAGATGCTTTGTATTAGCTGCATATTCAGTCTGTTTGTGTTTGCTGGTAGAATGTTGTTTTGTTCTGCTAAATGAATATTCGATAAAGATAAAGTAGCGCAATCCTTGTTGCTCCCATCTAATCATGTGCTTTCAGACACTAGTTTGCCAAAAGATAAGAGTAAGAATATCTGCAGCATTCCTGTCAGAAATGAAAATCAAAATAATCACTTTTTTTTTTTTTTACATTATGAATATTTCTACACTCACTAGCCATAATATTACAAACAACTACTTACTATTCTGTAGGTCCCTTTTTTGCTGCCAAAACCGCTCTTTGATGTACTGTGTGTTCAGAAACTTCCTTATCAAAACCGGCATAAACTTTTTCAGTAATTTGAGCCACAGTGGCTCTTCTGTGGAATCAGACATCTTCAGTCCTCACTTGGATCAATGACCCTTTGGCATCAATGAATAGGACAGCAGTGGTTCTTCCTCAGACCTTTTAGGTAGGTTTGAGCCAAAACTGACTGGGAACACCCAACAAGACCTGAAGATTAGAGATGCTCTGACCCGGTCGTCTAACCATCCAAATTTTGTCCTTCTCAAAGTAACTCTGAATATCAACCGTGACCAGTTTTCCCGATTAACACATCTGCTTGAGTTCAAAATGTTCACTTGCTTCCTCATTGATCCCCGCACGGATAGGGATCCAGTGTAATGAGATAATCAACATTATTTTGACATCAGCTGTCAGTGGTTATAATGTTATGGCTAATCTGTATATATTTACATTTCTATTTGGCATTTTTAATGCAAAAATTAAATTCAGTCTTATGACAAACGATCAACATCCATGCATGGATATATAAACTTCATATGGGTTTAACTTTTGACAGCTTAAGACTTCCGTCTAGCCGGATGGTCTGTTAAAGATTTATTGCTATGTTAACATTATATATTTTGCTTCTAATGCCAGATGCCAACTTGCTAAGTTTAAGGACATCCATCAGCTGCAATTTTCCAGAATTTGTCCTTCCGTTTGTAGTTACTAATGATGAGCTTAATTCAAGTGATGGGATTTGAGGTCATCCTTTTTGATCATATCCTAATCGCAGGTGTTTCGGGGATGAGATTTGTAGTTGTACAGCAAATTAAATACTAAACAGCCAATCCCTGACTGTCTTATTGTGATACTCCCGCCTTAAGGACTAAATGTTCTCTTTCTGCCAGACCCACAGCAGGTGCCATTGTAAGGAGATAATCCATGCTATTCTTACTTCATTCAACAGTGTTTATAATGTTATGGCTGAACCGTGTATAATTTGATTTAATGCCATGCTCATATGCTTCGTTGTTGTCTGTGTCTGTGTCAATAGTGCAGGTGTCGGAATAGCAAAAAATGACTCTACCCGAAGCCTGGTTTTAATGAACACTGATATTTGGACATTTTTGTTAACAACAAAATGCCTTCTCTGCACATCTGGTGCTGAAAAGGGATTGATGCCACTTGAAACAGGAAAGGGGTTGTTTTGATAATCACTTTGACTTGTTCCCCCTTCTTACTCTCTTTAATGTGGTGTCATTATTACTGAAATGTAATTAGCTATGCTAATGGGTTGGCATTTGGACTTCCGCCTCACCACTTACATTGGGACTGGGAAAAATATGCTGTAAATGAAGTGGGATGGCGAATGGAGGGTCTGAATGGGCGTCCGTGGGTAGAGTGGAGGCGCTGAGGGTGTGATAGAGGGTGTTATGGCGTGTTGGGCTTAAGTACTCTGGTGGAAGCACAGACAAGGCTTTTTTTAATTAGGAATTGTTGGGCTGAAAGGGACGAGCTGGGATCAGGAAGTGGATGAAGAAGCTATTTGGAGGAGTAGATTGGCAGGAAAGCAAGCCCTCAAAACCTGTTAAATCACTTTGTGTGTCGTTAAGGTACATGTGGTGGTCACGGCTGTAAATGTGGTTGTATGTAAGTGCTGTATGGACCAATTATGGGGTACCTCTTTAATACACAACAGAGCCACCCATCTAGTATATTATAGCTTTAGCAGGCATGTTCCATTAATGTTTCCCTATAGAAGAAAATACTGTATCACTAGAGACTCCTGTGCAGTCGCACGTTATTAGTACCGCCAATGTGACGCTCAACTAGACGTATACATAGTTCCATGGCATGATACTGTTCTTTGAATTTAAATGTCCATTAGCCTGAATAAGATTAATATGATATAATTGAATGAATGCATTACTAGATTAATACCTGCCTGCTCAGTGTGTTATCTTAGGGCCTGAAGTATGGTTCTAACCAACCAAAACCACGGCTGTTGAGGTGTGGATTCATTAATAGATTAAGAGAGATCATACTCAAATGCAGGCTCATTTGAAAAGCTGCATTTTAATAGCCGAGCTTTTAATTTTTTTCTAGCCTGATGCATCGTGCTTGTCTCTTTTCTCTGATAAGCACACTTCCAGAGAATAATACATAGTTAAAAATGTATCCACTAGGTGGTACTGTGTCTCTTTACGTTGCTATTGTGCTTAAATTAAAACTCCTTGCTGCTAAGAAAGCAAACCCAAATATCTTTATGGTGAATAGATTACAATGCCAGCAGAAGTAGTGTTTTTCCACCTCCAGGAGGTTGTGTGTTTTTAATTCAACGGTAGAAAAGAGGCTCTTCCTCCACTCCTCAGAATCCTTTCACCCCGCAGTCATACCTGTAGGAGCACCAGGCACTGACCCACAACCAATCTCCACAACCTCAGAGAAGGACTGTGTGTTTTGTTGGGCTGCCAGCGGCTCCATTAGGGATCAAGACCAGCTGAGGTTCAGTCTGTTTTAACCCTCCATCCCCCTCCTCTCTCATTTCTCACTCTCTCCCCTGGAAAGAAGGGAATACTCTTGAGATCTGCAGCCTAAAGGAGTCTGACAGTTTATTCTGGAACATACAGTAGACATGACTCTGTCTCCATTCTCTTTGTGTATGTATGTATGTATGTGTGTGTGTGGGTGTGCGTGCGTGTGTGTGTGTGTGTGTGTGTGTGTGTTTGTGTGTGTGTGTGTGTGTGTGTGTGTGTGTGTGTGTGTGTGTGTATACTTGTAGATGCTCTCTTATTTCAACTCCAATAATGAAGTCTAATAAGTCCCATGAATCTTCACCATCTTGTTGTGATTTTGTCCTGGGGTTGTTTTTCCAAACAGTTTAGCTCTCCATGGGAGTTCAGCTTTCACATTTTACACCGCATGACTGCTAACCACAAGAATCCTCTAAAGCACATCACCTAAAAACAGACAAGTTCTATTTTAATAGACTATTTAAAGTGCCATTATGTCTATAATCTGTTTTTCATTGTCTGTTGCTTCTTTGTAAATGTATTCCATTAAAGAGAAATTGTTGTCAGGCGGAAAGGATCCTCATTGGTGGGTTCAGCACCTTGGATAGTGCTTTTGCACTTCTTGAATGAAGTGTAGCTTCCCAGGAATAATCCCTCACTTGCCAGACAGTCAGATAAACAAACAAAAAGGGATGTCGTGTGGGCTGCACAAACAGAAGTATATAAAGGACAATGAATCTTTGTTTGGACCTTTTTGTCTGGCTGCATAATGAGTAGGGATTGCGTGTGTGTGTATGAGTGTAAAATCTGAATATCCCACAGCTGCCGTTTTCCACTGCATGGAATTATGTTTTCATAGTCCAGAGTACTGAAATAAAGGCAGTGTTAATATAAATATGGTCTATAAAAAGACGTCTGCGGGATTATTTCTCTAAACTCTTAGTTTATCTACAATACTTGTATACAGAGCCACAGGCTCAATCGCTGACTAAAAAATTATTCTCATAAACAGAAATCTGTAACCTTGGCATGCCTATAGGAAGGCCAGTTCCATCGCTGTTAAAGGGAGAAGTGTCAGCAGTGTGATTATCATCAGAGAGATAGCGGATGACGGCTGACTCTGGTTATTGATGAATTTCATAATTAAAATTTCTTATGGTGTTGGGGGGGCACAGAACAAAAGGGAATATCACATAAATGATGAATGACTCTTTAAGACGGATAAAGATCCACCAGGCTGTTCTGCATGGAATTTGCTCTTCTGGAAACCTTCTTGAACAGTGGTTGTAATAGGAGCCAGTTGTTTAATATTGCTATCGCTTGTGTGTACGTGTGCGTTTAAGAGAAATTGATGGTAAAACGGGCCAAATATAAGGGATAGAAGGATTGGGTTTAAAATGGGTTAAACCCAAACTGGGTTTAAAATAGAAAGCATGGGTCAAAGATTCAAACGAACACTGAAACTAGGATTGAGATCATTTTGGCTTCAGAACAAATGCTTTTTATCTTGTGTGTTTTATCAGCTGTTGAAACCCATACAGTTGTGTTGTATTCAAAATTGTTGGATGAAAAATAGTCATGTTGTCTTCTTTTGCTTGAGTTGAATCTTGACTGAATAATGGTTAAAACATACTTAACAGTGTTTTTCTTTTTTTGTTAAGGAACTTCCTTTTTTTGTTTGTAGACACTTAAAACCAATTGTTGTGTACTCTGTCCTATTCTGCACTCACTCCCTCACTCTGTGAAAAACGCAAACAGACAGATGTACTGTATGCGACGTTGACTAAGATGAAAGCAGATCCCTTTTTGAAGGGTGTACTGTAAGAGATCTGACAGGACCACTGCCAGTGATAGCCTGCTCCCCTGCAGGCTCCATAGAAGAAAAAGCTTCAAGCATCTGAGCCCTGCATGATATCTGTGTGTATGACAGACAGGAGGCGTATCAGAGTGCCAGCAGCACTTAGGGAATCCCTGCACGTCAGTCCCACTGTTATGTGACCGCACTGTGTGTGTAATGCTGTCAGAATAAAGTTCACCCTTCCTCCTCACCTCACCTGCTAAACGGCCCGCTTCAACCCACTCACCACCCTTCTCCCCTCTCACTTCCCCTTCTCTACATTAGGACCGGCTACTGTGACATCACTCATTCCCACGCACTCTGATTGGCTGGCCAACGGAGGGAAGTAGACTTTTCCCGCAGAGAAATTAAGAGAGAGGGAGAGCGTGGGAGGGAAAAACCGCCAGGAGTAGACTATTGGAGAGGAAAAGTGGGAGGGACAGGGAGGTAGAGGGAGAAAGGTACTAAAAGCAAGACAGATTGATGCTGAAGTAAGCCGGCACTGCGCTTCTGTTACTGACACACTCTCTCACACACTCACTCACACACACAAACAGTCTTTGCATCACACTACATTCCCTACTACATTGCTTAACACGCAGGAAGAACACAGTCTGACTGAATCTGCAGACTGCTACTGCAGGACAGCAAAACATTTAAGGCAAGAAGACAACACCAGAGTGAAACCTTCCGTTCATCTTTGCCTCAGAGCAACAGTTCCACTGCTGTCATCACAGGCGGTCCATTGCACCAGGGTACTCTGTAAAAGACACCTCCTGAAAAAGGGGGGAGAAGCAGCAAGGACAGGAGCAAGGGCAAGTATAGCCTATCACAGAGGCTACCGCGTATGTCCTATCAACGCTCCCATGATAACAGGCAGGAATCGAAGTGTTGTCTTGGGGACAAGATGGCACGGCAAGCCGGGGGTGAAGGCTCCCCAAACAAGAAGACATCACTCAACCTGGTGACCGGGTTCTATCACTACCTCCGCGGTAAGTGGGAGAGTGTCTGCATGACTGTGTGTCCCATAGTGAGATAGAGGGAGAAAAAGAAGGAAAGTGCATAGATTGTGTACATTTCTGCACGAGTGAGAAGGACATGCTGTGTTTTCCTGGTGAGTGATTTAGTGTAGCACTGCAGTATGGACTACACGTGCGTACTGTGTGTGAGGGCTGCTTTCTGCAGTGTAATGTTTTACTAGGTGCCTCCTAAAGGTAAGATTTTTTTGACCACGGATTATTTTGATGACAAATGAGGAGATATTCGAAACAGGCGTTTCCACTCTGACAGAGTGTGTGTCCGTGTGTGTGGATGTCGCTGAGGTCTCAACGTCAGCATGCCCGGTAGACAAGTACCAGCCCACTGCATTTGTCAGAGCAGAATGTGACAAACTGATTCTGCCTGTCTGATTTGGACATCATACATTCTGTCTCTTAGGCATTAACACAATGTCTCTTTTAGGTTAGCCTTCCAACAATTTAGCAGAACAGAGAATGGGTCTTAATGGTTACTTTGACTTTTGTTTGTGATGAGTTAATTAATGCTCCTTCAAATTAGTGTCTGTTTCGATCTAGTCCTGTAACAATCCATCAGTAGACACAGCCTGTGAGACAACAAGAAGATTGTAATGATGTTTCAGTAAGGTCACCTGCACTGTGTGTTTGTGTGTGTCTGTGTGTGTTTGTGTGTCTGTGTGTGTCCTTTCTATTCAAGAAGGGAATCAAGTGTATTAAAATGCTGCTGCGTGGCTGTTACCTTTTTGTGATATTGAATGAAATACAGAGAGAGAGAGAGTGTGCGTGTGTGTGCATGTGTGTGTGTGTGTGTTGGTGCTTCCATGTGCGCATAGTTCAATGTCACCACGTCCCTGAGAGGCTGGCACTGCACTCCTGCAGACATGTTCTCAGTCACATGTGTTCCTGCTTCAGGACGAGGGGGCTAAATCTTTCTCATTCTCGTCCGATATTACTGCATCAATTTTTTATTACTCCCGGTCCCAATCCCAAGATTGATTCATTTGAAAGGAGTTCTGCTCAGTGGCACGTATGACTACACGTGAACGTATCTGCATTATGTATGAACAACTCTCTCCCCACCTTCTCTGAACATGCAGCCCTTCCTGCTCACATCTGCAACCGATTCCTAGTGTCACAAACTGCCCACCTTGAGTGTAATCAAACCGTCAGCGTATTTCATTAAGAAAGAGGAAATCACTTTGTCTGATGTCCTCTCTCACTAATGACATGCGGCTTTCTGAAATATTGCTCTGCGGCGCAGATGGGACAGAAAAAAACATTGTCCCATGTGCCAGTTGCTGTGCATGATAGGTTGACTGTTGATCTATTCCTGTATGTTTTGACAGTGTCTATGTGAAAGTTGCCGATTCCAGATGCAATATTGCATGCTAGTGGAGAGGACACTTTGCTCCCCACAAAAAAAAAAAAAAAACAGTCTACCCACAAAATGAATAAAATGTTGCAATTAATCAGCATAAAAAACTGTTAAAATACACGTCAAGAGAAGATGAGTGCATATATACTCTCAGTCGAATAAAGACTCAAGTGGCCATCAATGGGGGATGAACCCGTCATTGAAAACTTAAAACTACAAGTTAAGAGTTATTAAGTTGATCTTGATTCTCTGATCGGTGATGGCTTCAGCTCAGTGGGTAGAGTGGTTGTTCCCCCTTGGAGTCTACATGTCATACGGACATTGGTTAAGAATCTGAACCTCAATTTTCTCCAACGGCGCCACAGACGGTTGCTCACAGCTCTTCAGTGAGAGGTTGAAGGCAGGGAACCAATTTTGCGGCAATTTGCTTCTTGTTTAATGGTACAAGACAAATAATCCAACACCATGAGGTTCAAGATAGCTGTTACAAAGCTATATATATATATATATATATATATATATATATATATATATATATATATATATATATATATACATACATTCAAGTGCTATATCGCTCCCTGTTGGGTATCTCCAGATGTGTGTATGCTAACAAGGATTGTGGGTAGACACAAGCATTGGCAGAGCATGCTCAATGCGCTGTAAATTACCTGACACAGTTTCATGTTTTGAAAATGATCCCAGCCACACAGATCCGCTTAAACCAATGAAAACACTGTGGCGGTTACACCAAACCAGTAGTTGGCAGTATAACATATCAGCACCAACACCACTGGAAAACACCGGGCACCTCCGTACACGATCGTCCCCGATGATTACTACAGTTTGTCAGCAGTCTCAGCACAAACAAAACTCGATGGTCAAGCATTGTTTTTGTTGTTGTTCTGTCTGTTCTGAGCTGCTATGCGGCTGAAAATGTCGTAGCCACGCGCAAAATGTTGTTGTGACACAATTTCCTCAGGAATTTAGTTTTTCAATATTGGAATTTTAAAAAGATTAAACTTCCGAATTCATTTTCAAACATTTACATTTGAGTTTGTATTGTAAGAAAACAAGATAATACTTGGTTTATGAATTTCTATCATTTAACTGTAGCAGGTTTCTGGGGGATACCTTCTGCAGATACCTATGCTATTGCAGCAATAGATTTCATTCTTGAACTGGGGCCAGAAATGCATTATACCCTCATAAACAACATGAACACAGTACAGGTCTTCGACTAGGAAAAAACACCGTTGAATAATCATCCAAAGGACATCGTTGAAAGCAGGATTTCTCTATCCGCGCATAAAAGAGTCCATCTGGTGAAAATCGTCTGGAGTCATCTTTAAATATGAAATGCTTTTCTTTTCCTAAAGTTTTTTCTTTTGATTCAACTGTGTTCAAACAAATTAGACAGACAGTCATGATATCAAAGTTAATTAGAGTCAGCTCTGTAAACCTGTTCAGCGCTCGGTAACAATGAGAAGATTGTGTTTTAATCCCCTCTTTGTTTATTATTGCACATGACTTAGAGTTACGCTTTGGACTCTCATTCACAGATGAGCAAGAGGCGGTGCAGAAAAGGACGTTCACAAAATGGATCAATTCCCACTTGGCAAAGGTAAGAGAATGGTCGATTCCTACTCTGACTGCCAGAATTGTGCCTCAGTTTACACCAAACACAGATCGTGGTGTGTGTGGATTGAAAACTATCACATCTCATTGCTTTTTTCACTTTCGATCGCTTTTCTCACGAGAGTTATGCTACATCCTATAATGCACCGTTCCAGACTCAGACCACAAACAATCAGTCTTTCTTACTTGCCTTTCAGATATCTCTGGATATTCAAATATTATATAGCTTTGAGCAACGATGACTCTCATTCTAATCACTTTTAATTAATATGGATCCATCTGGATTGTTCAGGTTAAGAGATCATTTGCCTCCTCCATGAGCTTGACACCATGTATCTCATTTTTGCAGTAAACAATTACACTAGGTGCGGCTGCATGGTGAGGGGCTATGGTAATTATGGTATTATACCGCATTAGACTCTTTAATTTAACCCCCGACTACTTGATCAGTAAGACAGGAAAGGGTAAAGAGGGTGAATATTGACAAAGTAACACAGTCGTTATTTCAATCTGCGACACTCATCTCAAGAATTCCCATTTGCTTAGGACTGCTGTTGAGGCCTTGAACCCGCTGTGACATAGAGCAGAAAATTCATTTGAGGCTCTCAAGAGGAAATCAACCTTGACATTATATCATTTATCATGTCTCAGGACTGTACTAGCAGAAAATGACACACAACCCCTATACTTCAAATTCTTAAATTTTTGATAATGTAGGATGTGGGTAAATTTTTCGCTTTCATTAAGGTGTAAAGTTCCTTTCATTATCATCAGAAATCATCAGAACACTTCAGGAAATAGACCTATACCGTCGTTCCCAACAGCAAGGCTAGATCTCTTAAAAGTCCCCAATCCCCTTTGTTGTACACTCAATCCCCCTGATCGAACCCCCTCAAATTAAATGTGAAGTTATTTACACTGTTTAGGAAAAGAAAAAAAGCTCACAGAAGTGAGTATAATATGCACTATTAGATTAAAATGTGGGAAAAGTATGATATAAACAAGATAGATCTCCCCAGGTCTATTGTATGCACCATTTTAGGACTAAATCAGATTAATGGTTGAGTATTTATGGCCCAAAAACTTTTGGAGGTAAAGCTCCCCCTAATGTCAGAAATATACAAGTGAGCTTTCCCCAAATCAATCCAGTTCTTCCTTGCCCTAAGTACTATGTTGGTAGAAAATTTGAAAATGATCCATGTGATGGTTTTGAGTTATCGCGTTAACATGAAGGATCTGCGGCGGCGATGACATTTCCATAAAATCCCCGACTTTTCGTTGATATGAATACACCTTTTCCGTATGTTGGTAGTTGAGTATTGATATTATATTAAAGGAATATGACCACAATCATGTTGACATAATAAATACATTGAGAGTTCATGCGGTTTAGTTTAGTTCAGTTTTCTCAGCTTGAAAACTGAAAACAAACGGGAAGTGCCTTCTTAATTGTAATAAATAACTCATTA
Organism: Lophius americanus; assembly: GCA_037951165.1. Lineage (NCBI taxonomy): Eukaryota > Metazoa > Chordata > Actinopteri > Lophiiformes > Lophiidae > Lophius > Lophius americanus. Next base: position 6,745,919 of record JBBDHG010000051.1, read on the forward strand.
CAATTTATTCACACAAAAACTGAGATGTAGAAAAAACGTTATTGTCACTTTATGGGAGGCTAGAATAAAAAAAAAGAAAACTGAGGAGTAGAATGTCATTGGAGCTCCTTACAAAGAGACTGTCATAAATGTCATTTCAATTCCTATTCCTGTGTTTTTTATTTTACCGAATGGCACATCTGTGATCTCCTCACTCTTTCATCGGAAGACAACCGTCCCACTTTCCTCTTTTATTCATATTTATCATGATCAATTAGTTGCTGTCTTCCTGGCCGATCATGAATGTACTTACCCTTTCACCTGATGCATGGTGTTGTCATGGTGACACTGATTGGCCTATATTTGTCTTCAAAAATGTATTGGTTGTCATCACCGCCTGGAGAATGTTCAGAGAGAATTGTGATGAGTAAGGGGTAGAAGTCAATTCGGCTGAAGGAGCGGGATCCGCTCTAATAAGGATATGAACGTTTTGAAGATGTAATTCTGAACACGTATAAATTTGGAATAGCATTTCTAAGCTCGTCTCATGTCTATATTTGTTTTGCAGAGAACCATTAAAAGAGATGTATCAGGCAAAACAATGTGTGATGGAGACAGAAGGATGGATATAGAGGAGACAATTTAACAGTTGGCTTGGCTTTGCTCTCACAAAGATAGGTCTTGCCCTTGGCTATGGAGATGATTAGGCCACTCCACTAATCACACGTCTTTAATTCAGCACCTAAAGGTGTGTGATTAATCGTTAGGTGTGTAGAGACATGGTGTGAGGGCTTCCTTTCACTATCACTCCCCTCCCCCTTACTTTCCCACTCTACAGGTTCAACAAAAGAAGATTATGAGCTCTGACAAAGTCTTTCTATTAGAAGACGTATTGGAGCCAGTAATTTATACAGGAGAGTAAAGACTCTCATTATTTGTCCTAGTTCTCCAGATTAAGTCACCAGTTAAAGACCAAATTGCAAGAGAGCGATGCGTTCAGGTGGGATCTCTATTTTAAATAGAGATGGTTACTGTTAAGACCCTGTAATTACACGTACAGTATATTCTGATATTGCCAGTATGGCTTTTGCTTAGAATGGTACAAATCTAGTTCTCAAGCAAGTATCCGGATTTTAAATTGCACCCTGCACTTCCCTGGAGTGACAAGGCAGGGGAATTCAGTCTGCAGGCCCCAAGTTTCCGTTTTGACAAATCCTTTCTAAGAAGGCTAAAGCTTAATTACAGGGTGACCAGTGTGAGCAGTGGAGGTCTCCTCATCATGCAGACATTTTCGACACAAACAAGTAATCACTGAACCAAGTGTTATTGGAGATTACAGAAGCAGTAAAGCTAAGTTACTCAGTCCCACTCAGTTCAAGAACAGGGAGGGGTTAATGGATGGCATACGGCACTCCGTGCACATTTAATTCAAACATCTTGCTGTACGCTATTCAATTCCTTCATCCTAGCTGCAACGCTGTTTTGAATAAAGTTTGATTTTTTTCAGTCCTCAAACTAAAGATGTACAAAACGTGAAGGGAATGTACCAACAGCCTAAAATGCTACTATCCCAAATCAATCCCAGTCATGTCTGAGGTCCTGTCTCTCAACCTCATTATTCCTGTTTTCAATCACCGTCAGAGTTCTGCAATTTTGCAATATAAAATAATTAAATCCCAGACTAGTCTGGGGTATTATGGAATCACCAACGCGTCGCGCCGCACCAACACCAACTGCTCAGATTAATCCTGAGTGTTAGCGCTATAAGTCAGACGCTGTTTCATAGATTTTTTTTCAAATAGACCTTAGTGCGAGGAAGAACTGGACTGATTTTTTAAATTTGGTCTTAAAGTTCCTACACTAGGGGGACTTATATCCCTGAAAGTTTTGGGCCCATATTTTCACAATTGTTTGTGAAAATCCAATGCAACAAATATTCGCATTTGTTGCATTGGATTTATACACCCCATAATTTCCAAAATCAATCCAGGACCTCTTCGCACTAAGGCCTATATGGAATGAAATTTGAGAAAGATCCATGAAAGAGTTGCGTTATGTCCGTAAAGTAGTATTTTTCCTTAAAAAAAAGAAGTTCCCCCTAATGAGTTAAATATGAACTAGTAGAGGAACATAGTATTTACAAGTTAGATCTCCTCAAGCGATCCATGGTTTTTTTTAAAGCTCCCCCTAGTGAGTAAAATATGAAGTATTAGAGTAATATATTATATATGCTAGATAGATCTACTTAAGTCAATTCATCTGTACCAAATTTAGACTTTTTTGGACCAACGGTTCGGGTATATAATTATACAAAATATAGTACACTACATAGGTATATATATATATATAATTATTATTGTATATTATATTATTTTTAGTTAAGTTAATTTACTCTTTCAGTTTAGTTCTTTGGCGGTTAGAGTCCAGTCATTCTTTCTTTGTGCCGGGTTCTTGATAGCATCCAACAAAATATGATGATCCAGCATGTTCATCTAGGATTTGGATCAAGTGTAAGGTAACTTACTATTTCAACTCATATTAAACCTGCTTCTCTTCTCCCTACTGTCCTGCATGTCAGTTTACCAAGGGTACGGGGAATAACATGTTCGCAGACAGACACAAGTCCTGAAAGTTCTCTGCACACAATCAATTATGGCGTAGACACTCATATGTAATTGGCTCATTAATACCTTCTTTTTTTCTTTTTTTTTAAAGCTCATGCGGATGAGCAACGGAAATTGATATGACTTAAATTGCAATTAGTTTGAAATTAGAAATTTTCCTCATCAGCTCTTGGATTATAATGAAAAAATAGGTAAATTTAACTGCAATTAGCAAAAGCCCTTCAGATGCATAAATTACACCCTGAGCTAAGTCTTTTTTTTTTTTATGATAGGGCGACAACTGCTGTCTGTGTTCTAGTATCTGAGCCATTAGAAGGAGAATTAGTGTGAAAGTAACTGTATTTGCTAATTAATTTTGAAAGAAGTGAGGTTCATCTCCTTTCTCTCTTTGTCTTCTATCATTTTTTCCGCTGCCACTCAACCCCCTATTCCTCAATTGCAACCCTCTGGTGTAGCTGTGATGTTGGGAGTCAGAGAGTTAGGGGCTTTTTTCTTTTACACCACACACCAAATCTACTGTGTTTGGTAAAATTGAGGCGCTGCACTGCCGAGATCTCCACTTCCATCTCTCCCTCTCTCCCTGTGTCTCCCTCTTTCCCTCCCTTCGCCGCTGCTAATCGTCTTGTGAAAGGCTCATTCGTCTGAATCCAGTCCCCCCCTCTAAACCTCTCCTCAGCCCCCAGCATGTGACTGTGCTTTAAGAGAAATCCTTGATGTGGCGCCATCAAGAAACAGAGATATGTGGATTTTCCCCAAGTCTGGAAGTCTGTGTCAGGTCAGGGAGGAACTCAATGAAAGGGATGGCGTTTGAAATCATCAGCATATTTTAGGATTTGAAAACTCCATTCACAGCCTACTGAGCCTCTGCTTATGACTGACTCTTGCTGTCAGTAATATTGGACACTTCCAAACTCTTTTGGGACCTCATGAGCATTTTTATCCATGTTCCATACGTTTAAATCAACATATTATATTGGGATATAGTTAGTGTATTTCGGCTTATTCATTTGTTTCGGCTGAGTGGAGGATAATGTTTGGAGCCTGACAACTTATTACGTCATAGTTTCATGTAACTTCTAAGAGCAATTAAGTAGTAAATCCAGGTTTTGGCATTCCAAGTGAACTGAGAAGTTTTGTACAATTTTATAGCATGCATCTATTCACAGAGTAGCTAATTGTGGCTGGGCTATTAGTGGATGTCTTCTGTACATTATGAAAACGTTTTTTTTCTTCCCTTGAGGTCAAAGGTTCAAATTCTTAAGATCAGACACCAAAATCTTTCACAAGTGCTTATTTTGAAATATTGCTTGAAAAGACTGAAATCGAATAATTTTATTTCTTTTGTTAAATATTTTTCCTTTATTTGGAATCACATAGAGACAATAGTTCACAGTAATCTTTAAGTTGATACTTTTACAGAGGTCCCTTTTTTCTCAAAAAGTGTAACCCACTGTAAAAAAGAACACAGAAATAGACCAAGGGGTGTTTTTTCAATTAAAATTAATGATAAAAATAAGTGAAAGAAAATGACAGAAACCTTAAACAAAGGAGGGGCGTTTCGGGGAAATGTACATTTTCCACTTCTCCCAGTTTTGTAACAGCAACACTCAATATGCCAAAAAGTATTTAATTTTGAAATTGAATGTTGAATCTATTAAGCCAAAAAGTGCTTTATCGCAGTTAAACCAAATTTTTATCCCAAATATTGTCTCTAATTCTACGTGAATCTCGCGCCAAAAAATAACCACTTTTGGACGAGCTCTAGAATATGTGATGATGAATAATTTCCTGGACGCCACAGGTCCTCGTGCAGCTGGAAGAGCCTAAATGACAAAAAAACCTCTGAACAGGAACAATAAAATATCTACAGAGACTTTTCCAGCCAAAACCTCTCCATGTAGTTGAGCTGGCTATCCTCCATAGAAATACACAATATTTTATCTAGACTTTGTTTGTATGACTGTTTCTTTGTGTGTCTGTTTGTTTTTGAGCTGTAGCAATGAAGAACCACTGGACGGATTTGCATGAAATTGCATGAACGGCTACAGATTATTAGAGATATACTCAGAGAGTTTGTTGGCGTTGTCAGTAGATTTAGAGGCTGGCAATAATTCAGACTTTAACGGAGAAATCTGCATGAATTTTTTTCCTAAACCTTGGGCTCTGTTGTGCCTTCTTGGATGTTTGCACTCTATAAGTGCTTTTTATAGTTGTTTTATTTTTGTTTATTTTTAATGTTGCAAAACACATAACATCAACCAAATGTAATCCCCTCTAGGATATGCCAAATGCTACCTCTGTGTAAAGTTTCATGGAAATCTGTCCAGTGGTTTTTCCGTAGTCCTGCTCACAAACATAGAGACGACAACAGGAGTGAAATATAACCTCCATGGCGGAGGAAACAAAGGCTCATGGTTGTGTTTGTTTTGTCACGTAGCATGTCCCTCCTCTGGTGGTGACAGATCTGTTTGAGGACATTAAGGATGGTGTGATGCTTCTGGCCCTGCTGCAAATCCTCTCTGGACAAAAACTGGTGAGTCTCATAGTTCTTATATTACATCATGTGATTTCCGCCACGGACTTCAAACACTTCACCTCCTCTGATCTTTCTGGATTAAATTTTTAGCCTCAGCGGATATAATGAGGATCAGACTGGTCAAATAACAGCGATTCAGTCACCTGTAAATGTTTATATACTAACTGTTTGTGCTGCTGCTCTCGATTGTTTTTGAGACATTGTGTGTGAGAGGAGCCACGAATCACACGGGGATGCTCATTGATTGGCTTTGATTATCATGTTTGAATGGAGCAGAAAAGACCCAAATTAACAAGGACATATCTTGAGGATTTTACGGGGCCCATGTTGCCTCAGGCTTCAGCTTTTTATGTGCTATTGATCTGCATATGCATATTCAACGCTCTGAAGGGGATTAACCCTTTATTTCAGATTTTCTCTTTGGTTCTTTATCCTAGCACTTTTGTTTCCTGACTGTCTCGACTGTACCGCTCTACTTTTATCATTTCATCCACACTTTCTATTTCACACCTAATATATTTCTCTCTTTTAATGTCCATTGTTCGCTCTGTTCCTTCTAGCCATGTGAGCAGGGCAAGAAGATAAAGAGGATCCACTGGGTAGCCAACATCGGTACAGCTCTCAACTTCCTTGAGGGTAGAAAGGTAGGACTTCAGCACCGCCTTTTTATGTTTCCCCCCCCCTCATCCTCCCAGCTCAGCCGCTGCCTCCTGGGCACAACATTGAATCCTGACCTTGGCTGACCTCTTCCTCTCTCTGCTTTCCCACATTCCTCATTTATCCCGAAAGCAATATAACGACACACACATGTTCAGGTTTACATTCATTCATTTGTTGGGCTCTTTATAATTGCTTTTAAAGAATCCAATAATTGGGCTATGACCATCATATTTATTCTATCACTTAAGCCGCTATATTTTCTGGTAACACAATTAAGATTTAAAAAAAATAGCAGCATTGATAATAATTCCTTTTCATTTAATCAATAAAATAAAATTAAGTATTGTATTGGATGTAGTGAACTGCCCCTGTGGGACGTAATAAAGGCTCATTTGCACATTAGATCATTTTTACAGATGCAGTCGCTTTAAAAAAAAAAAACGGTTCCGTAAAAAGTGGCGTGACTGTGAAAAGTTTAAACAATTTTAACACTTACCTCCATCTATAAACAATGGATTCGTTGGAAAAGTGTCTCTGTGTGATCGGCCACTGAAAGATTCTCAAAGCCTGAAAAAGCTCTTCATGGATATACATAAATAAAGCCATGAAAAGGAGCTGTCTCTGAGTGTAACAGGGTTAAAACCGTAAATCCTACACCAGTAATCTCTCGTCTGGAGATGAGATGTCTGTGGCCACTCTAATGTTCTGTACATGTGTGTGCAAATCTGTGTGTGTAGAAAATTAAATCCAAATACCCGCCGTGTGTAAAAACCTGCTGTGCGTCTCAGACAACTTTGCTTTTAAAGATCCAGCCACATTATGCCTATCTGGATCTGCGTCACAGAAAACGTGCCATTATTCTAGGCTCGATTCTTTGGACCGGTTCCTCCTTTTGACAGCGAGCTTTCTACTTCTTCATCATTCGGCTGTTCCCTCTTGGGGTCGCCACAGCTGGTCATCTGTTTGCATCTGTATGCCAGTACCTATTGATGGAAACAGATGATAACCACCATAAAGGTTTTGAAAATGAGGGAAAATCCCCAAAACAAATTCCAAACATCTATTAACATTATGAACGACTTTTATTCATTTGAATCATGTTGCTGTTGCAGTTTTACCTATACTATAGTTTGACTACCAATTCAACTACCGTCACCCGTTGTCGTTTTGCTGTTGTGTGTTGTCACAACACAGGAAATTCATCAACCCAGCCTCACACGGCGATGTCGATTCGCTGAAGATAACCTGCTGTGTTTCTAATATGAAGCTCTATATTGCATGTATTCTTATCAGCCACCATCCGCCGCCTCCCTGTGTTTCCCTCTCCTGCTGCATGTCTCCTCCTCCGTGCTGGTTCACCTGTACCGAGCTGCAATATGCTGACCTATTGTGCCAAAGCGCCTCAGTAATACGACTGTGTGATAATATGGAACACTTCATCATAGCGCCATAAACAACCCTCTCACACATTATTCTTACTCTGCTCTTTGCCTCTCTCTCCTCCTGTATCCGTCTCTCTTTGTTCATCTCTACTGGATATAATCCCTGTGGCCTGTGTGGTGGTGATAGATCTCCCCTCTCGGCCAAACACTCAAGTTATCACCCCTCAGAGATGTTACAATATCTACAATCTGTCTGTCAGGGGTCCCCCTTCAATCAAACACCCCCGGAGTACCATTAACTGCTCTCCCTCTCTTCTTCTTTTCTTATCTGACTCCCAGTCGGCCTGCAGAGGATCTCCGGTCAGTATCCATGGTTTTATTTCACTTGTTTGTTCAAGACGTGGAACAGTTATGTTCAGCATTATCATTATGCATCTTGTAGTCCTGAGAATTATGCTCATGCTTTATAGTTTTCCAATTTGTGTAAACATATGTACGAGTCAGAGAAAACCAGATCCTGGGACATTGTTTGTACTTAATCCATATGTATAAGATTCTGGTGAAGTGTTTGGGAAGCTGGATTTGATTGCAAAATGGAATTGTTGAGACGTTGAACTTTATTGATGTTCTGTTTCGACACAGATCAAACTAGTTAACATCAACTCAACAGACATCGTTGATGGACGGCCGTCGATCGTACTGGGGTTGATATGGACCATCATCCTCTATTTCCAGGTAACGTTATTTAATTTAGGGGAATTTTGTCTGACTAGCAAAAGTATTTCAAAGCGGAGCGAAATTAAAGCTTTAATATGCAGAAAGTTTAATTAGTTACTTTAATTGTGCTCAACTTTTCTTTTTAAACTCAGATTAGCCATAACATTATAACCACTGACATAATAATGTCCCATCTCAGTGGCTTGACAACTGGGTCAGAGCATCTCCAAAACTGCAGATGTTTGTTGGTTGTTCTCGGCCGCCACTGATTAGTAAAACCTAAAGTAGTCTAAGGAAGGTCTGGTGAAATGATGACAGAGTCATGGGTGCCCAAGGGTTATTTATGTGTGTGGGGAAAGAAGGCACAAACTGCTGGTGGAAAATTTTTGAGCCAAAAAATTGATACCTAGTTAAAGCCATCAAACAAAACTTCCAACTCTGACTATGACATTTTAAAGTTAAATTATTTCAGCAGCAGGAAGTGGATACTGTTCATCACTAAAATCAAACATTGTTATCTATCTTAGTAGTCTGTGACCAGACATTATTATTAATATGAATTCAGTTTGGGACAAAAGTGGTTTCTGAGTACAGTTGTATGTGCTCCATATTTTCTGTTCTCCTGTTTGTTTTTCAGATTGAAGAGCTGACTAGTAACCTACCAGCACTTCAAACTTTGTCTAGCAGTAATTCTTCACTGGACAACTCTACCAGCATCACCGAGACCACCAGCCCACCTATCAAAAGAAAACCCCTGCTACCTGTGGGTGGGGCCAGAAAAGCCCTACTGAGATGGGTCCAACAAACAGCCACCCAGTATGAAGCCAAATAGTCTGCTCATAACAGAGTGTTGCAAAGTGGGCAACACTAATATAACTGAGTATCTTTTTTTCCATCTGCTATCACATCATAATATTCTTCTTTCCAGACGTCTGGGAATTGAGGTGAAGGACTTTGGCCCCAGTTGGCGAACAGGCTTAGCATTCTTTGCTGTTATCCATTACCTTCGGCCCAATCTAGTCAACATGGAACATGTATGGAGTGGGTCCAACAGAGAAAATCTAGAGAAAGCCTTCTCATTGGCTGAAACAGAGCTAGGAATCCCACCGCTTCTTGACCCAGAAGGTAAATGATGTCCTCTTCTGCATTTTGTTGAGTTTGCCATGAGGTTAATGAAAGCTTAATGGAGCAGGTGACACCATATCGGACACTAATACCAAAACAACAATTATTCAATAGAATGTGCAGAACTACATGTATTACCTCCATTATTATGTGCAATACTACTTAGATTACTCTACTTATTAATATTATTGTCATGCACAGTATTAAGGTCATTATCTGATGGTATTTATAGGCACTGGTTCCATTTACATTAATTCATGAGTTTACTATCATCTGCAATTGTACGCTTATAATTATGCTCTTATCTTATCTCGTCTCATCTTATTTTATCTTATCTTTTATTGTCTTATGTTATTTTACATCACCTGCTCAGATTAATTTACCTTTGCATTATTCATTCAAAGAGTAGTACTAAGTAAGCAATAGTAGTAAATCTAATGGCGTTAAATAATAAATAGCTTTTCCTCTTTTGGGGTTTTTTTTGTTTGTGGAATCCTGAAACACAGTTTCATCTGTCACAGCATCAGATGTGCACCTCAGAGGTACCATCTGCATCCCTTTACGCCTGCCCTTCACGATGAACCCTGACAAATCGAGCTTGACATTATTGTAATTAAGCTCCATTAAGCCATGAAATTCCGCATGGTGGAACCTCCAAAAACAAACTTAGACACTTATCCCCCTATGAGGGTTATTTTAAATTAAGGTTCCAGTTCTTTAATACATGTCATTCAAATTCATTCTTGCTAATTAACCAACTTCTACCTTTTATAACAGAATTTTGCCATTCATTCATTCATTCTTGTGCAGAAACTCTTACATTTTCACTGGTTTTCACAGCCTCACCAGGCAATCCTTCTTTCAGCAAGAAACACCGTTCAAATAGAGCCCCCAGCTCCACCCCCAAGTGAACATGAAAGGAACCAAAGGAACTCTTGAAACGGAGCCCCCAGCTCCATCCCAAAGAAACCTCAAGGAATGAAAGAAACAAAGGCAGCAATAGACTAATTGTGATATCGTTACTCTAAACGGTTGATTATTTTATTTTATTTGAAATGCTGCAAAACACATAACGTCACCAAAATGTATTCACCTCTAGGATATTCCGAAATCTACCTCTGGATACAATTTAATGCAGGTCTGTCCTGCAGTTTTGCCGTAATCCTGCTCACACACAAACAAGCAAACAAACAGAGATAATCTCCTTTAAAGGGATATAAAGCTCAGTTGTGAATGTGATCAATGATTTTCATTAAACCTAAATTCGATATTTTTAGCCTTTGTTCTAAAGTAAAATGATGTAATGAAATGTAAAATATATAATAAAATGTATATCATTTTGTACAACAACATCTTTAAATCACCATCAGGTGATTGTTTCAACAATATGACCTTGGATTTGGCTGTCAGAGGTTAGATTCCTGCTGTTGTCTCCGACAGCCACAGAACACAGATAAAATGAGTGTCCGGATGAGAGACAAAAGTGAGTCAAATGACCGAATAGGTCTATTTCTAGAACATGTCTCACACACACAGCATTGGCTGTGAATCATAGGCGTGGCCCAATGATTCAGTAGGCCCCCTAAAGACCAGCAGGGAGGTTTCACCTACTTGAATGAAATTCTTATGGCGTCTGTATCAGCGCTAGATCAACAAAATAGTTCTTTGTAGCCATGAGCAAACAACAACAGGAAGTCCGTCATGATGAACCAACTGACCTTTTTTTTTTGTGTGTGTTCTTAACATCATTCTTTAACAAGGTCCTGCTAGAGATTTATGCTGTTTGTTCTACAACATGACCAGTATAATCTCAATGCCTTAAGGATTCAAAGTTGAGTTTCCTTAAATGGCGTAACCATGGCTACGTAGTGAACCACTAGACAGGAAGTTGTTTGGAAATTGAATGGAATCATTTGAATTAGGTAAAATGTTCATGTTCACCAAAATGTTCTTCATATAAAAGAGAATATATCGGAAAAGTTTCTTTCTTGAATTACTTTACCATAGAAAAGTGGTAAATTTACATCCTTCACATTTGTGCTCCAATCTGCCCCTATCTTCCAATGTTAGATAATAGACCAGTTTATTAGAAAACAGTGATAGCGCCACCTCCTGGGGACAGGAAGTGAGTATTTTGTGAGAAATATAATTTGATTTACGTGAACTGTCCATGGTGCGGTCATATCGTCATTGACGAAGATAAATACTGGAATTGATTATTTGCTGATTGGTGACATCATGACAAATTGTCATAAATCCACTGTCCAACCGCCAATCTATCCCAGACTACACGTGTTAGAGTACAGGGATAAGGCCACCTGCTGGTGAGGTGAGCCTTCAGTGAAATTAACGTGAAAATGTCATGATGTTGTCTTCACATCCCATACTGGAAGAGGACATACAATTCTAAGGTGCCCTCTAGACCTACAATGTGGACATAGAGAGGGACAATACAACCCTTTGCACAGTTTGCAAAACACTTCATAGTCACAGTCATTCCTCTGCTTCATTTACTTCTCATACTACATGTATACCTCTAAACCCCTTACTCATCTTCCTCCTTAAATTCTGCTTCTTCTTCTTCTTCTTCTACTGTAATTCAGTAGTCAGAAATGCAATTATTTTAGTTTAAGATGGCTTCCTCTCCATATGAATTTCATTGACAGTCATTTGGTTTCCTCCCCAGATGTTGATGTGGACAAACCAGATGAGAAATCCATCATGACGTACATAGCCCAGTTTCTGAAGCATTATCCTGACCAGAAGCAGAGTGGCTCAGACAGACGGCAAGAAGAAGAGGTAACAGGCTGTCAGATTCATCTTGGTCTTGTCACGCTACTCATTGCCATCGCTCCTTCTACATTGTGTGTTTCACCCCTCAGATGTCACAGTTATTGTGTCAAAAGTCAGTCATGGTTTAAATATGAATGGCATTTTGACTTAAATCAGGGTTGCGGTGACATTTTCAAAGCTTGAGGGGTTTGATGCTTCTTTCATTCTCTGTAAGACTGATTGGTCAGGCCTCCCTCACTGCCACATTTGTTTAAAATCAGAACAATTACAGGATTGACTGATTTGATTAAAGTACTTAAAGTAGATATTTGGGGTGTCTTGTCCATTGTGTGTCTTTCCTTGTTGTCTTTGTCTTTCTCGCTCCCTCTGATACTTTGCTGTGGTTTCCTCTCATCGGTGTGCCGGTCTCTGTCCCACAGCATGGCCTTGCTCCTCGTGATATAGAGGAAATGCTGGAGGTAGGTTATGTAGCATCTCAAAGGTCCCAGCGGCAGGTATTCCATCATTTTCTGAGGCTCGGTGCTATTAACACAAATACAAATCCATGCTTTCCATAAAAATTTGATAGCTTATTTATTCTGGCTGCTCCATTGGATTACAGCATCGGTGTGTACTGTACGGCGTATGGGTGGGATTAAACACCGTTTTCCATGCCGACGCCGGACATGTGTGGTAATATTGGCTCTTTTTCTCACCCGATGTGACATTCCTGCCGCCGGCTATCTGAGCCGAGATGACAAAAGGAAGTCCAGTATAATAAGACATGATATTACCATTTATTAACGCTACCACCTTGTGCCATGGGTTCTGGTGCCATTAGCATGACAATGACTGCCTCTGGCATTGGCAGCGCGCATCGCTAAAGCAGATATGATGGAAAGCTTGTGAATTGAGGTCGCCTGTTTTTAAAGCCATACTAACTCCTCGCTTTATGTGCGTCTGTGTCCCTGCTAATACACTAATGTTGGTCCTGATGCTATCTTCAAATGGCTCGTCTGTGTCCACATAAGATCAACGAAATTAATATTTTTATTAAATTAGAAAGGAGCTGTGATGGCATACAAACAGAAACATTTTACACATCTCCTCATATTTAATGTTTTACTTACTAGGTAGAGTTTTATAAAAAAAAACACTAGACATAATTTATAGACATAATTTGGAATGTTTTTTTTTTTTTGGTCTTATCAGTCCCAGCACTCTTCAAAGTTTAGTTAGTAAAGGTTCAGTAGTGTTTGCTTAATTAGGGAAAAGTTCCATCTTTATCCGTGTCAAGGAAAGTTAATAAAAAATTGTGGATTTGTTTGTACATCATGAAATGTACAACAAATGGATAGGTCATTTTCTGCTTTTGTTCGCCATCCTTCCACCAAATTGTGTGTAAATTTACAAACAAACAAAATAGCGAACAAACAGATATGAAAGGATGATCTCCTTGGCGAAGGCAATAGCAACTGCAACATTTTCAGACGATTTGCTGAGAGCAATATAACTGATTAATGTTGGCGGCTCTTTACAATCAGCTTAATTTATCTAAACGTTTTTAGTTTCCATGTCCCCACAGGAGCTATTGTGAGGTGATAAAACTAATTGAAGGACAGGAAGTGCATCTCAACCTGAATAGACTCTCACAATTATTTTGAGATGGTTTGATTATGTCATGATTACTTATAATCCAATGAAAGGATAATGGAGTTTCCCTACTTTTTAAAAAAAAAATGAGTGTTTTTGAGATTTTGCTCTACAGGGAGACACACAAGATTAGAAAAACAAATGTTAAACAGTACTTGCCTTCTCTTTCAAACACTTCCTCCCTCCGAACTTTCATCAACCCTTCAAACATCTTTCTGCTTAACATCCTTTTTCCCATCTATTTTCCTCCTTTACTTTACTCTCATCCACGCTGTCCTGTCCTTTTTTTATTTTTCATTTGATTTTCTTGTCAATCCCCCCCATTGTTCATGGCACCACCTCTCCACTGTTCTGACCTCCTAGAGAGAGCAGCGAAAGAGCCTGAGGGAACTCAAAATGTTCCTCGACCAGCAGGAACGAGACGCAATTCAGGCCCAGGAAACAGAGGGCAATCCGGCTCAACAGTACCAGGTTAGTTGTTGTTTTTGTTGTTGTTGTGTGTGTGTGTGTGTGTGTGTGTGAGTGTGTGTGTGTGTGTGTGTGTGTGTGTGTGTGTGTGTGTGTGTGTGTGTGTGTGTGTGTGTGTGTGTGTGTGTGTGTGTGTGTGTGTGTGTGTGTGTGTGTGGAGACGTGTTATTTCAGTCAGTCTGGCTTATTCCACCGAGCCTCAGGATACGTTCCATATTCACAAGTGTGTGGGATTTCCCTATTTTCTTTGCACATTATACACAAGATTGTGAAATTCTGAGCCAGAAGGAGGGATAACATTCAGAGGCAATTACAACAGATTTTATGAGGAGCTGATGATATACCAAAGGAAAGAGGAAAGAGGCTGGAACCCCTTAGGAAGAACTTTATCTGATGTCTGTATCCTGTTATTTAATTTCTTTTGCATATGCTTTCAAAAGCAACAGTTGTGAATTATAAACAGATTTTACTTCTTACTTTTCAGATCTTCAAGAGTCTGCGAGTCCAGCTGGAGATGATGAGGAAACAGTTAGAAGCTGCTTTGCAGTCCACTCAGAAGGATGGGATACTGACAGTGGATCAGGCTCTGGTCAAACAAGCCTGGGAAAGGGTTTGCAACACGGTGAGCCAAGCAGGATGCACCTCTGGTCTGAGCTGTTCATTTGTTGCTTTTTTCTGCAAATGTCCTTTTTTTTGTATGCTTGTATGCTAATTATTTAACTTCTAGCAAGGCACAACCTCATGAAGGAATCCATATACATTTATTGTTGAGATGTTCTTAGTTTTCAGCTCGAGTTTGACTTTATAGACGGTGGATCTGGAGGTAGAGCGATCGTCCACTTATCTGAGTGTCGATGGTTCGATTCTCTCGACACCTCTGGTCCAGTGTCCTTGAGCAAGATCCTGAACTCCAAGCTGGTCCCCATGGCTGTTCCATTAATGTGTGAATGATGGCTTGAATGGTTACAGCTCCTTGCATGACGCCCTCTGCCATCACTGAATGAATGTTTGTGTGAATGTGTAAAATGTTTCAAACGACGCTTAAAAGAGAATTTAACTGCTGTCTCCTAACTCCTCTCACCGTGTTACTTGGACTGAACATTCATCTTTTATGTTTACACTCATGTATTGTTATTATTCTTATGATTAGGGTTATTATCCTCATTATTGCTCAGTCTTTAAATTGAAGTCCTCCTCACAAGCCCGCATACATGCTTACATGCTGTATACACACATGCATACACACATGTGGCACTCTTACACGTCATGCGCTCACACTTCCTGTTTTTACATTCATATTTGATTGATTGTTATTATGATTAATTTTAGTATACTGTCTTTCTGTATTATGTTTCTTTTATTTCATGTTTTTGTTTTGGTGGAGGCGTTAGATAAGCCCACTGGGCTTTTTACCCTCTTCCTGCATTTTATACTGATACTATTTGTTCTCTACATATTTTAATTTGTGAAAATAAACTTTAAAATATAATACCTTGCTTGTGTTATAAATCGCTTTGAGTGGTTGAACAGACAGCAATATATAAGTACAGTCTGTTTGGTATTTTACCGTTAAATAAGCTGCATCCTCAGGATCTGCTCATAGCCTTCATTTGCTCTATACTGTTTTTCAGCTTCTGGACTGGCATCTGCAGCTGGACATGTCTCTGCCGGCCCCTCTGGACACGGTGGGTGCGTGGCTGCACGAGGCTGAGGGAGCCCTGCGACAAAATGCCGTCCTCCAGCAACCACATGACGGGACAGCCAGCACTCTCCACAAAGCTCTGATGCAGCACAAGGTTAGCATGGAGGCCGAGACCTGACACATCAAATCAGAAGACAGCTAGAATTTGGCGATACAAATATTTTTTTGTCCTATCTTCACGGCTGAACTACTTGTTATTAATTGGTAACTATGTTTCCGAGCAGAAAGTTGACATGACCTGACTCAAATCACAATTTTGTCCCTGACAAAGTTTCTCGGATTCTTATTGATGTTATGAAGGATCAGTTTAAATAAAGTTATCTTGCCTATGTTGTAAAATGCTGTCAGAAGACCATTTTTGACCATTTGTGTCAAGTGTTTGTTATGAATCTTTTTTTTTTCATGTGCTGTGTGTTAACACGATATAGGATGTGTTGAAGAGCCTGGAACATCACCAGCAGGTTTTCCAGATGATCCATAAAGACAGAAGTGTTGATGGAGTTTCTGTTTCCTCTGATCAGCTCCAAGACATGGCCGAGAGGTAATAAAGAACAAACACAGGCAAAATGTTCAAACGGAAGCAAATATTATCATTATTATTTAAACATACTAATGTTTCTGGCGGATAATAGCATTTAAATTGTATGAACTACATCTCTTGGTTGCATGATGTCAGAGAAGCAGAGAGCGAGGGTCTAGCTGTAAGTCTGATGTCCTGTTGTCTTTTTTAGGATGCATTTTCTTTCTACATCTTCTAGCATTCACATGGCTAGAATAGAATTCCTGGAGAACAAAAACCACATGCAGGCCTTCCTGACTTTAACCGAGTCCAAGCTCAAATCCTGGATCATAAAATACAGCCGACAGGAGTCGGTGGAACTGATACTCCACAACTACACAGTAAGTTCCCAATTTTATTCACTCTGTGTATATTGTACCAAAAGTTGAAGTGAATATCTAAGGTTCCTATGCTGACTTTGAAACAAAGCAATGTTTTAACTATTAAATAAGTCACCTGTTATTTAATAATCCTTACATCACGTGTGGTAACATATGCCTAATTTTGATTCTGTCCCCATCAGTCGTTTGTGGAGAAGCAACATTTCTATGAAAATTATGAGGCCTTGTTCCAGTCCCTGAAATGGTCTGCTGATGCGTATGTCACCGCTGACAGCTCAGGTGAGAGCCATAACGTATAATTAAGATCCATTATTCAATGTAATACACACCGGCCTGACCGGTGTAGTCAGGATAACATCAATTATGTCATCACAGTGATAGCTGTCAGTAGGTGGGATTTATAAGAACAATTATTTTAGATGCTTAAGGGATCGGAAACATGCTTTTTAATTTCTCAATAGGACAGACAACATATGGTGTTATAGTTTTTTGTTTTCTTTAAACTGAGCATGAAGGTCAAATAGAAATAAACGAATGCTCTTTTATGGATTAAATGACCAGATAGAAATGCTTATTTAATAACTATTTCAGTATATGAACCCCATTATAAAATAAAGGTATGGTTTTATTTGAATCCCCAAATCACATTAAAATAAATGTTATATTGATATAAATGCTCAGTGATTGGCACATCATACACCACAGATATTGGAGTGAATAAATACCCATAACCTTAATGTTCTATTATTGTCCGAATCTGATTGCTATTCTTTGTTTTTAGCTTTTATCTGATATAGAACGGCACTAAATAGCGTTGTTGTTGTGATATGTGAATGTTCACATATTTCGGCTTAATTCTTCCTTTTGCAGCCCTGTAACCAAAAAGTTTCGCCGCATATCTGCCACTATCTGGTTCCACAGCTTGATAGAAGGGGAGAGTCTGCAGGCTACAGTTAAATGAGGTTCCTCCACTCCCAGCTCTCAGTGGGGAATACGACCCCATTTGCTAGTTAGGGGCTGCTCTATTTCTGCAGGTCTCTGGGCGCAAACTGAGCCAACTTACTGGTTTCATTAAGTTTCATGTGGTGCTGCTTTAGGGTATGCAGACCTGAGAAGTGAGGTGTGGCGAAAAATCAGGACATTTTAGGCTTGATTGGTAGACCCCACAAAGTGCCCCCCCCCCCATCACTGCCATCAACTACCCACCAACCATAAGCCTTACTGGTAGTTAGCACCCCTGGCTCTGATTTGCTGGAAGATAATTTAGATCTTTTTAAAGCCCCATTTGAGCTTATAGCAAATTGAAGATTGGTATGTAATTATCTGACATTTAAAGGTATAGTACTATCCGCTTCACGTGC
Source organism: Lophius americanus (assembly GCA_037951165.1). Taxonomy (NCBI): domain Eukaryota; kingdom Metazoa; phylum Chordata; class Actinopteri; order Lophiiformes; family Lophiidae; genus Lophius; species Lophius americanus. The sequence continues at coordinate 6,763,798 of JBBDHG010000051.1, forward strand.
ATTTGGTGGATAGTAATAGGCCCCACACTGTCTGACAATTGCTAATCGTACAGGAGTATTTTTTATCAATGAATTGATAGCATTTGAATTGTATGAACACAGGAGCAAATATACTGTTACTCCCTCCTGTGAGTTTTTTTGAGGTCAGAGATTGGTCTACATGTGGCTCACATGTAGACCAATCTACATCTCATCATGGTGTTTCTAGGAAGATGTGTATCTCAAGCAAGCTTATGTAATTCATGATAATTCCAGAGCAGGAGGAAATTAATAAATAGTCTCCTGATGTGCAACGCCAGGTTACAATGTAACGCTTCTTAGTGAACTCTGACCATCAAAACCACAATAGAGCAACAGAAAACAACATTAAACAACCAAGAGAGGAAACTACACCTGCTGCTGGTAACATCTGTTCAAGCGGTAATGCTGCCGTTCCTGGTGTCAAACTTGATGCATCTCTCCTCCAGCGGATGAAGGTGAGATGGGCGTGCGTAGGTTCATGCGCGAGGTCGTGACCCAGTGGAGGAGTTTGTCCCTGGAAGTGCGCAGTGTGAGGAGCATGCTGGAGGAGGTGCTGTCCAACTGGCAGAGGTACAGTTCCACTGTGGCCTCCCTACAAGCCTGGCTGGAGGATGCAGAAGAAGTCCTGAGCCAACCAGAAAACACCAAACAGGTAAGAGACTCTTGCTCATTCAGTTAATATACGAGTGTACCTGAAGATTTTTGGTGGACAGATTAAATGTCCCCTCAATCATGCATACACTTGATGGCCTCTGAGCAGTAGTAATCAAATGTACGTCAACCCAATTTCAGGCATTTGGTCGTCTAAGTGAAATCCTATTAACAGTCTCCGCTCAAGTGTCAAATGATCTCCTTGACTTACAACAAGCCACGGAGGATATTCCAGTGGTCACATGGCCGTGGCTATCTCCGATTCACATTCGCCCCAAGGATTACACAGCTAATTGGCCCACTTTTTTATTTTCCTCCCCTTTTTTGTCTCTTTATATACTTATCTTTGTTTCACTCACACGTCCACATTCATCCTTATGTTAATCTGTGTTGCTCTTTATACTTTTTTTTTTTTTTTTACAAGATGTAAGCTCATAATCAGGCTGTTTTTCGCAGACATTGTTTTACATTAACTTCAATTCATAATCATGTGCAATATTTTTGATATTTCTTTACTTCAGAGTATTATCATTAATAACAGTTCGGAAATTATCATAATGTTATTCGTTGTCAGTGGTTTGTATATACCTCTTCAACTCTTTATTTAAATGTTCACTAAGATTTATATTCCATTTTCTTTACTAGCTTATTGCATATTTTGTTACTGAAATTGGACTAATCTCTGAAGCAAGAACATTTGGGATCGATTAAGTTTTATCTTATGATAGATTAGCTTAGTTTACCCTACCTTATCTTATCCTTTCTTTTTCTTAGCTTAGTATAGCCTAGCTTAGCTTACCTTACCTTATTTACATTTTCTTCTCTTTCCTTTCCTTAGATAAGCATAGCTTAGCTTACCCTACCTTATCTTATCTTTTTCTTTTCCTTTCTCTTCTTGTCTTAGTTTAAAGTAGCATAGCTTAAGTTATCCTACCTTTTCTTTTCCTTTCTATCCTAGCTTAACGTAGCATAGCTTAGCTTATCCTACCTTTTCTTTTCCTTTCCTTTCTATCCTAGCTTAACGTAGCACAGTTTAGCTTATCCTACCTTTTCTTTTTCTTTTTCTCTTTCTTGCCTTAGCTTAAAGTAGCATAGCATAGCTTATCCTACCTTTTCTTTTCTTTTCTTATCTTGGTTTATCATAGCTTAGCTTACTTATCTTTGTTAAGGGGCATCATTTCTGTCTTTCAGCACTTTTTCAGAAGCCTCAGTCACTGGATGGATCAGCATGCAGCCATGAATGACGCAGGAAACTTTCTCATCGAAACATGTGATGAGAAGATGTCGTTTGAGCTCAAGCAGCAGCTACTGCTTTTGAATGGACGATGGAGGGACCTCTTCCTCAAAGTCAAACAAGTAACTAACAAAACAGCCTTAAAATAATGTATGGCAGGGAAAACAATAGGATTAAAGTTACTATGTGAATATTGTACTGCTAAAATGAAATCAATCCTGATCTTTGCATTATCCTTCATGTCCTTCAGTATGCCCGTGCAGACGAGATGGAGAAGTGGAGAAAAGATCATCTGAAGGCTGCGTCATGCCTCAAAGAGCTGCTGGACACGGCGGAGTCCAAGCTGACTGTTTCTGTCCAGGTGTCTTTCCTCAACGTCAGAGCCTTTCTGCAGGACGTGGAGGTAAGAGGTCCTCCAGATTGGAGCCCTGATGGCAGCTTTGAGGGTCTGTGTCAAATCAGTCGGGAATGAATGACATGAGGAAATCAAGCTCCAGATTAATTTATATGTGGAGCGTAATGAGGCGTTTGGTTGTGAGTTCAAATGTGCACGAAATCCCATTTTGACATTTAGAATGATTATGACATCCGTACGTATTAGAAAACTCATTCACTCATTAAATATCCATAACCGCTGTTGCTGTTCGGGGTTGCGGGGGCTGGAACCTATCCCAGCTGACATTGGGTGAGAGGCGGGGTACACCCTGGACGAGTCCCCAGTTCATCACAGGGCAGACACATAAAGACAGAAAACCATTCACGTTCATATTCACTCACTCATCCACCTATACTGCATGTTTTTAGACTGTAGAAGGTAACTGGAGTACCTTCATCGAACCCTCACAGAAATGGGGAGAGCATGCAAACTCCACACAGAGAGGAACAGGCATTTCGGACATGGTACCTTCTCGCCGTGAGGCAGCAGTGATACCCGCTATGCCACCTTGTCGCCCTATTCTTTTTTTTAATATCCACGCTGTTATCGAAGTCAAAGCTTAAGGCAACCTTGTTATACCAATTTTTCATTGTCAAAAGCAGTTTCTAAAAATGTGTGCCTTTTTAAGAAAGCCTATGTACCCTTTTATCTCCATGTCTCCTCAGATTACCAAACAAAAGGTTGTTGCCATGGAGACACAGTACAAGTTGGCTGCCCGCAGTGCCCAGCTCTTCACCAAGGATTTGCCGCAAGATGAGGCTTTCAGGGTCATGACGACTATGGCATCAGCCAAATCTCAACTGAGTAAGGTAAGGATCATTATCATCTAAAGCCTGACAAGCAGTAATGCATCTGTGCATTTATTTACTTTATTTTTGTAAATTAAATTTCACAACACATAGACAGGTAGCATAACCAGGTCATAGGGATGATTCAATAGTGCTAATTCATTATTAGATATTAGCTTTGTGTGTCAATGATCCAGAAAGAGTGAGACACACACAGAGAGACACACACAGAGAGACACCCACAGAGAGACACACACAGAGCATCAATGGAGAATAACTACAAATCCATCCGCACCATATTTTGTGTCGCTGCAAAATGTTATGTATCGTTTACCTCCAGGTGAGAGAAGGGTGTCCCTCTCTTGTGAGAGAGTGTCATGCCCTCATGCCCCTCCTGGAGGAGATGGAGAAACACATCACAGCTTTTTATCAAGCCCTGGAGCAAGCCACTCGCATCATATCTGCTGCCAGAGACCCAAACTCACAGAGTCAGCCAAATCAAACGTGGCAGGTAAGAAATGATAACCAAACAAGTCTGAACTTTCATAGTTTCTAGGTTAATGCCAGCTTTGGAATGGAAGGGAAAACCCCATCAGATTTTGGAGGAGATCTTGCGAAAAGGGTCGAATCCAGGATTTCATTCTACTTTCTTTAACATAACTAGATGACTTTTATTTTTTACCGTTTCCATCTATTTCGCATAAATAAGCTGACAGAGTTTGATGACAATTAGTAGGGTTGATTGTGTGGAAAGGAAGAACCCATTTTATTTCAAAGTAGTTCCATATAATGCTATGGATTCAGATTTCTCTTCTTCTTTGAGCTTTGCACGATACGACTTCTTTGACAGTTTTGCCAACTGTGCATACATTAATCCACTGATTACTATGAAAGTCGGTGGAGAGTTTGGACCTTTTCCAAGGAAGACACCCTCAAACCTGGAGTGCCTACAGATAAAGAGATGGATCCGTTAATGTTTTTATACATTTTCTGTTGTGTGGGCTTAGCAGAGACGCTGAAGTGGAATGCTACATAGTATTTGAGAGATGCTAAGAGAGAGTTTGTAGGAGTTGTCGGTAGATTTATTGAGAAATGTGCATGGAGTTTTTCTAAATCTTGGGTAGTGTTATGCCTTGGTGGAGGTCTGCGCTCCACTGAATGCCCTTCTTATTTTAGTAAGTTTGATCATCATTTGTGTTTGTGAACCAAAACAGCTTTACAGTGTAATTGAATTGATAAATATTTCATATACATTTACATTTATTTTTTAACTTTCTTACTTGCTTGAACTGGATATTTGTGGTCTCTCATGTGAGTGGTGATAAGAGGGAGTAATACTGTATTTTATCGTAATCACAAGCAGTTATGGCAAAGCCTAACAAAAATGAGGCTTAAGAGGTTCATATATAATGTGTGTCCTTGCTGCTCCATGTTGTGTGCTTATACTATTTCTATAACCAGCATTCCGAGGATATTAAAATAAGATCAGTCTCTATATTTACCAAATGTTTATACCACAACCCCTTTTTTCAAAGATGATTGAAATTGCTGAAATATTGTCACTGTTATTATCACTATGTAAATATTTGAATGCATCATTATCAACATATCTGCATATGTATATTTCGGAATTTCCTCAGGATTTGTTAAACCAGCAGAAAAGCTGTAAGCGCAGTCTGTCAGTGATCGAGAGGAACCATCAAACACTGCATAGGTCGCTCTCCTCTAGTAAGGTGCTTCGGAACTTTGACCTGTCTTTGCTCCAGAAGAGAGTGGCTGAAATACAGAGCTCAGCACAGGTTAGTATTACACACAAATCTACACATAACAGGCAATGCTGATTGTATTGATAAGATTACAAGAGCATCAAAACACCCAGGAGGCAACAGTGCAGATTCCTGAAGCTTTCCTTGCAATCACCCCTTTGCTCTGTTTGTTCTCCCAGAATTTGCTGAAGGATGTTGGGGAGTGGAGGCGGCAGGAAGAGGCCAACAACTGCCTGAGGAGGAGGTATGAGGAATCCAGACAGGAGCTGGAGAGAGTGCTGAAGAAAGCCCAGGGCTGCTTGAGAGAGACTGGAGACACTGAGGAATTACTGAAGAAACACAATGTAAGATGAAATCTGCAGCCTGCAGCTAAGGCACTAACAGCTATTGTGTTAAATACAGTAGCACAATTTAAGTCAAATACAACTATGAGTAATCATCAGGGTCCTCACACGCTCTGGAAAACCTGGAAAATTATAAACCAATTTTTCCAGTCAAGGAAAACACATGTAAAATGAGAGAAGTAAAATTTCCTGAAAGCGCTTATTCCTCCTACCTCTGCTTTTCTCTTCTTGCTTATTCCTCCTACCTCTGCTTTTCTCTTCTTGCTTATTCCTCCTACCTCTGCTTTTCGCAAAATAATATTCCTATTATAAATAATGATTTCAAATGGCGAATCCTTGAAATAAGAAAAATAGAAAAACTTAGTCCAGAATGGACATACTTAAATGTTCATTCTACCCACTGGTGGTTCAAAAAGTAATGCAAATCCGAGACCCAGGTTATCATTAAAGGCACAATGTGAAACAAACACCAGACGAATGTTATTTTAGGTTAATAGAACTAGCTTTTATCTTCACCATTCCCCGTGTTAAAAAATAACCTAATACCTACTGGTCTTGATGGTTAATAAGGAGTAACTGCTATAATCTGCGTATGTCAATAACATCATTTTCAACAAAGTAATCATGATTGACATTGAGGTCGTTTTAATATTGAGTTATACCTCATATATATTTTTGTATACATGCATTGTTCTCAAATCAGTGAGGCTGCCTTCTCAGCCAAGGATCTCTCTCCACGTTACTGGGCGAGAAAGTAACCGTATTGCTTCCCTGAATTTTTGTAATTGTGCTTGTGCGTTTTTCGATCAGTGAATCCTTATTGCTAACATTGTTAGCATAAATGAATGGGATTTAAGCTGGCGAAATTAGCATCACAGCTATCTATCAATCAATCAATCAATCAGATTTTATTTACACAGCACCTTTGAAACACTGACACATCTCCACAGCATGGAGGGAACGAGCGGACGTATTAGTGTATGAACTGATTAAACATCTCTCTTACACCCTGTAGCAGCTCCATCATCACCAAACATGTCCTAGAAAAGTCCTGGAAATTGATTTTAAGAAAAAGAGTGGGAACCCTGATGAATCGTTTTTAATGGAAACCCTCGTACAGTTTATATTTCACTACATTTTCTACCCACCTTCCACTTTGGATAGAATGAATGAATTGCATTTTACATTACAATGCCTGCTGATTTTGTTATTTTCATGTATTTTTTTGTACAGGATTTTTTTGGTCAGCTGGACCAGCGGGTGCTGAGCGTGTTCTTGAAGGCGTGTGATGAGCTGACTGACATCCTCCCACAGGAGGAGCAACAGGGGCTACAAGACACTGTCCACAGGCTTCACAAACAATGGAAGGTCAGGGGTTTAAAATAGTCCCTAATTACTGCAAATTCTGGCGATACAAGGTCAATGCTTCATTATCTTAACCAGAATGATTATTAGCTTTGACGCAGTTCCCTCCAGCGACTGTTTACCTGCATTTCCTCAGAGGATATTTAGATCCTGCTCACACGCATAAAACATATCTAATCTACCATGTTTCCTATGCGGTATGTCTTTTCCACAGGATATCCAGAGTGAAGTTCCGTCTCACCTGCTCCATCTAAAGGTGGAGATGGAGAAAATGAGAGTTTCTGCGGTCATACAAGACTGCAAAGCAGAGTTGGACAGGGAATTACAAACCCTTACTGGCACCTACACCAGTGAGCAAGTGATCAAAGAGCACAGAGTGAGCCTCGCATTTTGTAGAACCATCACAGATTAAAACAAGAGGGAGCGTAAAATATCAATAAAATCAAATAGCGTCATCATCATTGCCTCATTTCCTTCTCTCCCATTTGCAGATGTTTTTCAGGGAACGCAAGCCTCTGACTTTGTGTGAGAAAAGGATCAGAAACATGGAGGATCTGTGTCATAAGTTGCCTGACAATGACCCAACTCATCAAACACTAGACTCAACCAGGAGGGCAGTGGAAGTGGTCGCAGCAGAAATCAAGAACACTCGCCTCAAGCTGGAACAGCACCCTGATAAATGGAAAGAGTGGAACGCGAGGTAAAGACCATCACAAACGTCAGGTTTGAGTTTCTCTGCTCTCCAAACGGGTGTGAACAGGTTGTTTCTTTTCCTTTTGTTCAGGTTCTGTGAGTGCTCTGAATGGCTCTCAACTCAGAGGAGGCAGATGAAACTCTTGAGGGACACAGCTGGAAATAGCAGACATCAAGAGCAGGTCGATGCCGCAGTTCAGGTGATTTACTTCTGCTGTAGATGCGGAGTCTAAGTTTTCATTCAATTCTGCTCAACCTCACTAAACCTTCTCTTTTTGTGATTCCACCACATTCAGACTTTGCAAGAAGCAATAGACTGCCAAGAGGAGAACCTGCTGTGGCTGCAGAGCCGCCTCACTGAGTTGTCTGAGGTCAGCCCTGAGCTGGAGGTCCAAAGACATGGAACGGCCCTGATCAAGCTCTCCACTGATTTGCGGACATTCTTTTCTTTACTCTGCCAGGTATCACAAGATTTTGTAAAAGCTTGAAATCTCTCTATTTCTGCTGAGGAAGCATTTTCTCTGATTCTTTGAGCCTTTCCATTCCTTCTCTGTGATGTTCCAGTCCGAGGAGCCGGGTGAGGAGTTGCATGGTGCACTGGAAGATGTTCCGAGATGGCAAACGGAGGCTGAGGAGCGGATCTGCCAGATCCTGGATGCTGGGGGCCTGGAGGAGGCCAAGCGACTTCACCTTATCCACCAGGTATGCAAACGGTAGAAGCAGGATTACGGTAATGTTAACAATGTATACATATTTGATTTACAGAACCATCTATGAAAAAAGATTCAGCAGATGCCACCGAATTCCGTTGATTAATACAAAATACACATGTTTAGGTCTTCACAGGTTTTCAGACACTAATATTTTAGTGCTCTCAAATTAAACACTATTTTCAGTTCCCTCACATTCTGCAGTCAAATTTTCTTTACACATTTAATCTGCACTATGTAGAATTAATGTCATAACTAAGTACAAAAACTTCTCAAAAAATAGTTTGGATTTTCAGAACGAAAATAGGAACCCAACATCCATCTTGCCTTGCAGTGATGTTTGTTGGGCTCCAGGGCTCTGACATCACTGTAGGATGTGGTTATCAGTCCCACAAATTAAACTTCTTGATCAGAGGTCACACAGGTTTATATTATGGAATCTTCATCGCCTGTGCATATGATTTGACTCGAATCAATCTATCTTGTGTAATTTTAAGTCTTGTAGTTCGAATTTTACTCACTGGAGGGACATTTTATTCTGAAAAATACTTACGGACATAACTTCACATTTAATTTAAGGAGTTCAATCAGGGGGATTACTTGTACAATGCAGGGGATTGGGGACTCTTTGGGGACTTGCCCTCGCTGTCGGGGATGACAGCATAGGCCTAGTTTTTATGTTTATGTTAATATTCTGAGTTAATAACAAAGCATCCAATAAAAGTAATTTCAATTTTGATTTTGTGATCTAATACAGAGTTTTATTTTCTTATGTCTTATTTAAAACAACTACTAAAGCACCACCTTGCTGAAAGAAGGGAGGCAGAGACCATGGTGTCCCACTGCCAGCAGCAGCAGAAAGGGGAGGGGCTCAGTCACTCTCTACAGGAGCTGGAGGAGAGTTTCAGAGAGGTGGACTGTAAATCAGGAGCAAAGGATCACAACCTGCAGGTAAACCGAGACCGGATGTTTCTCTCATGTCAGTATGAACGTTTAAACGTGCACCAAATAGGAGTTCAAACATCTCAGAGTTGATTTTCACTCCCGAAAGGGTTTTTCTTACACCTTCGGAGTGTTAAGTGTTGGAGTTAATTGTCAATTAACTCCAACAATTGAGTTGATCTCACTGGTATAATTAAGCTCCACCCACAGGAAAAGTATGGAAAGTTGAGAAGTCACCACATGTGAGAGCCAGATTGTTTAGCTGACACAAACTGAGCTTATCAAACAATTCTTCTGTGAATTGAGGGACAATTTCTCCACCTACTTACAGATCCCACCCATGACCGCCAGTCCATCTGGGAATAAACTCTGCGCTCTTGGATTAATGGGGTGGTCTACACATAGGGTAGTGGGTGATTCTTAATATCATTGAGACTTTTTTTAGATTACAAGCATGTGTGTACTATATTGGTTAATCACAGTCTTTTGGAGAAAACAGAATACAGTTTATAATTTAAAAAAATAAAATGATATATTATTAGAGTAGCAAAGAAAACATCAATCCACCAATCTATAGTTAAAGTTTTTCAACATTGTGTTGTTATTATTTTACACTATGAATGTTTTTTTTCACACGGGGAAAGTGTTAATTTGATGTGTTAATGTGCGTTGATTATTGAGCCTCTCAGGTAAAACCTTAAGCTGATATTGATTGCTGTGTTAAATGTGATTTTGTTTGCATCCGATAAAAGTCTCTGGGAAAATTCCGTCAGTTTTGGTCTCATTGGTTTTTCTAAACGATGTGTTTATCACACATATACATAAATGCAGTATTTTTCTCTATGAAACTTTTCCAGTGGATACATTTCTGCTGTTTTTATTCATCCCCTCAAGGAAACCCTGTGCTCCTGGCAACATTTTGAAGCAGAGAGAGAAACTGTGTGGCAGTTTATCAATAATACCAACAAAGAGCTGCACAAAGAGCTTACTTTCAACAGCCTGGAGAGTGTGAAATCTGAAATGTTGCACAACAAGGTGTGTATGTACGTACATGTATGCGTAGCAGCATTTAGCATATGCTCTGTATTCACTCATACAATATTTTGGCATCCGTTTTTCCTTCAGGAACTCTGCACACATGTTGGGCAGTGTTCTGTGCAAGCAGATCGGCTCCTGGAGAAAGCAGCAGCTATTCAGCTCAGTCCAAGGAACCAGGCTCTTCTTCTGCAGCAGGCTGAGTCGGCCAGAGAAGCAGTCACAAAGCTCCAAGACCGCCTAAATAAGAAGTACGTCACATTCCTTTCAGTTATAATTGAGTGTACTTAACTTCTTTAAACCCATAAGTCATAACTCAAAACCAATTTTTCCAGTTTCATGAAGACGTAATCATCTGTGGTTATAACATTCTACAGTGTGACCTAAAAAAATCTGGCTTTTTAACTTTAGAAAACCTTTCTAAGTGCTGTTACACATTTAAATGAAAAAATGAAGCGCCAAATTAGAGTTAAGATTATGATTCGGAGACATATGCTGCAGCCGCCATCAGAGGGTATTTCCGAAGGAGGGCTTAGTGGAGACTCCGAATTGGTTAAGCCTGAAATGAGGGAACCCTGCGTTATACGTTCCAGAACGCTCTAACGCAGTTACTCATTCCGTGAACATAACTTGCTAGCTGGCAAGTTTATTTCAAGGAAGTTTGAGTTTGTTCCTGACTCTTCCTCCATCTGAGCCTGCTGCAGCGCTGTCCGGCAGACATCTGTCATATGAATAGAATGACATTCGAAGAGGACTGAGAGACCCAAATTGCCTGTGCTTTTATTCTAGCCGTACATCTCTCGTCCCTCTCATCCGACCTCTTTGCGTTACTCTCTATGTTGTTTTTTTATGTTTTTTTTACTAACGAGTTAACAAACTCAAATTTGATTGAACCAACTCAGATCAGCGGATCTGATAAAATATCCCGAGCTTCTCATCTCAGGCTTGGTCGAGTCTGAGCTCAGGGACTAAGTCATAGCTTGTTAAGCCGGCTTCTTGAAACCTCCCCAGATCTGCTGTTTGCGCAAACATGTCATTGTATGCCTTAATGTTCTCAGTCTCCTAGTACATGCAGACATGATACGATATTGTATCCTTCGCAAAATTTGTCATGTCTAATCTCATGTCCTCCAGTGTCGACCAGTTGGAGATGGTGTGTGTGTGTTGGGATCGCATCGGCAATGAATTAGAGGCCTTCTCTCTGTGGATCAAGGAGAAGGAGAGGGAGCTTGAGGCAGTCAGCGCCGCCTCCTCCTCAGATCTCCTGGACAAACACATCAACACAGTGAAGGTGTGTCCTATGTCTCATTCTTTCCAAAATACTTTTAGCTTACAGTTGTTTTTTTAGTTTCATGTTTGTCACAAGATAAGTTCCTAACATAACAGACTGAGCAGTGGATCACGCCAATTTTAACCCAACTCCCGATGTTCACAAAAACATATTAATCATTTTGTTGCTCTCAGGCGCCAACCTCGTATCTACCAAACGGTTAATTTTCAGGAAATAAAAAAGGAAAACTATTGGTTAATACTATACAGCAATGCTGGCCAAAATTAAACACCAACTTACTGCGATTTTCCTGTTTTAATTTCTTATCCCACGTCTTAAGTGACAAAAACATTCATTTTGTAGACTGTGTCTTGAGTTAAAAAAAACCCATTCATTTGATGTAATGGCGATACAAGATTTGGTCACATGCTCTTTTGGGCAAATACTTGTAAAACCAACAGATAGACATAGAAGCTGACCAATGCATTCCCTTATGGAAAAAAAGCCAAAAAGCCAAAAATAATGGAGATCTCTTTATGAAAATACAATAAAGTTCCCCCTAGTGAGTAAATTATGAGGTACTACAGTACAACAGGATATTTACAAGATAGATTTACTCCAGTCAATTAATGTGCCCCACATTTGGACTAAAATGGACCAAAGGTTGAGAAATTATGGAAGAGAACATTTGGAGATTAAGCTCCCACTAGTGTTAGAACCATACAAACGACTTTTCCGCTAAAAACTGTCGTGAGAACTTTTGGTTAAAGAACAATAAATGCTGCAGTAACCATTGGATTATAATAAATCTTCTGAGGCGCAACTTTCGTTGGTCACAGCAATGTGCCATCAATCTTTCTATGACTTTTCCTTCTGTCTTATTTATCGCCTTTTTGTCAACTTTTCCTACCCTTTGATTTTTCTCTAACAATCGTCCCTCTGCCATTGCATCGCGTAAGGCTGTGGGAGTGGGTTTGGAGGAGAGACGAGCAGCACTTGCCCAAATGGAAGCTGATTGTGAATCCCTGTCAAGTTTTGTGACCCCTGGAGAGGCGGGATGTATTCGCACTCGGTTCGCTCAGATTACGTGCAGCTGGGAGGAGCTGAAAAGCAGAGCAGAGCGGCTGGGAGGACAGCTCAACCAGAGCGTGTCACACAGGCAGAGATACAACGATAACCTTCAACAGGTAGACAGCAACACATGATGGCGCGACACGGTAACTCTAAGGAAGATTTAGTCATGTCAGTGTGCTAATTTTCTTTCCTGCAGGTCAAGAAAACATTGAGTGATCTCAAAGAGAAACTGGACTGTCCAGTCATGTTCTGTGCATCTTCATCTGAGGTGTACAAAAGCCTCCAGGATCACATGGTGAGAGACCATATGACCTAAACCTAAACTGGACATGTTCAAGGAATACTTCGCTGTTTCTGTTTTACATCCACAACAAGTGTGTTTCCATTTCATCCAGGAGGTCTTTCTGGCTGTGGAGCAGCTGAACTCCAGATTGCAGGTTCTGTTCTCGGCCACAGACAGGCTTGGAGAAGGTAAACAGCCGGAGGAGGAGCTGACCAACCTCAAGAAGCAACAGGCGGAGTTCATGGGAAAAGCAACAGATAAGGAATCGGCATTAGAGAGTCTTCTAACACTGTGGCAAAGGTAAAATAAATAGTCAGACGTGTCTGTGCATTTCTTCAGGAAAACGGAAACATCTGCAAAGAAGCCATACCACTGCAGTGAAAAAATGATATTGCACATGTACATCAATCAGCCATAGCATTAAAACCACTGACAGGTGAAGTCAGAGACACATTAATAATGTCCTTACAATGTAACCTTTCAGTGGGCGGGACATATTAGCCACTAAGTGAGCATTTGATCTCAAGTCCTGACGTATGGAACCAAAAAAAACGTGCAAGCATAAGGAGCTGAGCAACTTTGACAAGGGTCATATTTTGATGGCTAGATGACTGGGTCAGACCAACTCCATAACTGCGGGTCTTCTTGGGTGTTCCCGGTCTACAGTGGTTAGTCTACCTACCATAATTGTCTAAGGAAGGGGACAAGGTCATGTATGCCAAAGACTCATTGAGGCATGACGGGTGCAAAGGCTAGAATATGTTGTCCAATCCTACAGGAGCTAGATGTTGGTGGGATTCTCATTCATCCATGTCAAGATAATCCTTGAACGTTGAATCAATAACCACTGACTGTCAACTGACTGTTGGACTGTTAGCCGGACTTGGAACAGGTACTAGAAGTACACCGACCTGTGACCCCTTTGTGGCCGGGTCAGTTGCGCTACCAATGGTTCACCAGAGCTGTTTTTGGTGGTAGAACGGATGTCTATACAATATGAGGCAGGTGGTTTTAATATTATGGCTGATCGGTGTATTTTTGTCTTGAGAACATCATTCTGGGTTAACCTTATTCCCGGTGTATCCACGAGAATGAGAATGAAAGACCTTATCCAGCCTTTCTAGCTTTAAAGAGACTAGCATCCATAGTGGAATGAATGTAGGCTGGATGTTAGAGACAGAATAGTTTGTATCGCTGTTATTTCCTGAAAATTAATCACAGTCATCAGCAGGTTCTCTGAGAATTTATCCTAGATGTGATGGTAGCTCCTGTGACAGCTCACTGGGAAAATGGTATTCGTTGTGTCCTTTATGTGTGTCTACACAACACCCAGAATAGATTTCATTAAACATTTCAAACATTCATTATACAAATGTAGGAATTTGAAGAAAAACTAAACTTACTATTGTTACTGCTATCTATTCATTTGCTCTATTATCATTTGAGTGAAATTTTCTTTCAGATTTGAAAAGGAGAGTTCGTCCATGAACAGCTGGTTGGCTAGGTGTGAGTCTGTTTGCAGTCCGGACACTGACCTGCTCTCTGTAGACAAATCAAAGCTCAAGAATGAGCTACTAAATGTACAGGTAAATCCTTTTTTTCTACTAGCAACCCATTTACGTCTTTAATTCATTTAGAGCATTAATCTGCCTTTCATAGTTTCATATTTTTTTCCCTCACCGATTAGAAAATGTTTAATCTGTTCATTGTGTGTCGTGTAATATTTAAATATTAATTCTACTTTACAGGAAATGCAGAGAGAGACATCCTCCTATGAGACTCTTCTCCAGGGTCTAGTTAATCTGGGGCTCTGTCTTTACGCCTCAGCGCCTGAGGCTCGTATCCAAGAGCTGACTGATGACCTCACACACATACAGGAGAGATTCACTTCTTTAAAGATCAGCAGATCGCACAGGTGATGGTCTATTTATTCATTGTTATATGGAAATATTACCATTGTTTGCCAATGAACTAATGGATTCAAGCATTTTCTTGTCCGTTTTTAATGTCTGTTTTGTTTAAATATACACCTGTCAAACCATTAATGTCCTGTTCTTGGTCCACCTGACCTTTAGACTGCACCTGCTGGAGCTTCAGTTGTCACATCTGGAGCAGTTTGATTTAGCACTGCTGTCCCTGACTCAATGGAGCGAGAACTTCCTGTCTGGCTTGAGAAGCTCATCGCAGGTTGATATTGATGATCTTGAGGGCGCCATTATTAAGCAGAAGGTGGGAAACCAATAACATGCTGTCAGTCATGGTGTCCTTTATGCACTTAGTTCATTAGAGTAATTAGAGTAGTCGAGTTTATAATGACTGTTTTCGGACATTACGCAAATTTGTTAAATCAACTCATCTTGTTGTAGGACCTTGAGATGCAACTACAGGAACATGCATCACTGACAGAGACTCTCCAGCAAAAAGAAACGTTGCTGTTTCACTGTTCCACTCCAGAGGCCCAACAGCATCTCCACTGCTGGAGAAAGGACTGTCTACAGTCCCTCACTGAATCCCAGCGTCTCCTGCTCCTCCGTAAAGGATGCCTGGTTTCACTGAAGATCTTTCTTGAGATGCACGGAACAGAAACAAAGGCTGTGAACCTCCTCAAGGAGGCAATGGAAGACCGGGGGAGCTGGGACTGCACCAAGGCAGAGGAGCTGCACCAAGGGATTGGGGAAGTGGCTAAAAACGTGGCCAGGCTTGAGGCTGAAGCAGTCAGTTTAGACGGGGAGCTTAGTAAAGCACAGCTCCACCTGTGGGGAGCAGAGTGGCAGGACTACAAAGACGTGAGGGATCTTCGGGGGAGAACATCCTGCAGAGGACAAACAGTGGGTCTCACCATGGCTCTGGAGGAGGTCCAGAGGGGTGTGGGATGGAGGCAGAGTGAAGCAGACGCTTTAAGGGCATTGTGGAGCTCCTTCAGGAAGAGGACAGAGGAGGTGACGATGTATTTGATAAAACTGGAAGAGGAATCCAGACAAGAAGGGCCGAGAGAGAGTTCTGTCCAGGCCTTCCAGAGCAGGTACGACATCTACGTGGCAAAGAAATATTAAGGCTCATCATAGATATATGAGGACATTTGGCAGCCCAGTTCTTGCTCAGCTAAGCCTCCCAGACATCTATATGTTATTTTTTTTTTATGTATGGAAGTGAGCTGCATTGAAAATGATGGGAGGAGAGGTTTCTTGTGCAGGAATAAATGATAGTCCAGACACTTGTTCCATTATTTCAGTGAGTGAGTCGGTGAGGCCAAACCATGGGTGTCAAACTTAATCACAGGGGGGGCTAAAGGGAAAAATTAAGTTCACATCGAGGGCCGAACAAGGGGCGAACAATATTAAAATTGGCGATGACAATGTATTCCTGTTTTATTTGCAAATTTAGTCAAATTACATATAAAATTCAAAATAGATCTACATTATTCATTATTATGTCTCCCTGTCTATTAACAGTGTCACAGAATCATTTCCAATGAAAAGTTTTATTTACAGCTAGAAAACTATATTTCATTACATCTATAATCATTCTGTTTTTAATAAACAAAAAGGAACTTTAAATTACCCTTGGTAAATGGTTGGGCTGATTTAGCCGTTTCATTATTTGATCCGATTTGATTTAACTGCTTTTCGATAATTAGTAATAATTAAAGTGAAGAAATAAGTGTAATATCGTAAATGTGATGAAAACCTTTTTTTTTATTTATGTAATTTAATGTATATAAAGGCTTAGAGTTAGGGTTCATGGCAATATGACCTAAGAATCAAAAGGCTCTCCATACACACTCCATAATTTTAATTAAAAGTCAGGTTTTAGTGAATTACTAGACATTTATGCTAACTGCAAACCTTGTTAATATATATAATATAGAACCTTTGAGGCATCTTGGGAGCTTTTGACTCAGAGACATACTGTTTACCAAACTCCTCAAGTGTATAAGTATATGAATTAATAAAGCAAAACTTCAAAGGTTTGAATTTGATGAGATATATTATGTTGGAATCAGGTCAGTTATCCCAATTTTTTTTCCCCTTCCATTTCCCACAGGTTGCGTTTCTTTGTCCAGCTGGAGAATGAGCTCCAGTCCCTGCAGCACTCCCAGCAGTGGTTGGAGGAGAAGGGAAACCAGCTGGCCGTGAGAGACACTGAGCTCAGTGGGGAGGCTCTCAGGGAGGTAGCGGTGGTGAAGACAGCTTGGGAGAAAGTTAGAACTTTGATTACAAGCGGGTAAGGAAAGTGGGTATGACAGGGGAGAATTTTTATTTATTTATGTCATTTACGTTCCTTTGCTATATTTGTCTTTGGTCCTAGTTGGAGAGCCAGGAATTTAAAACATGTAAACGGCAGATTCATTATTATGTTTTATTTCCCACCAGTGGTTTGCCTCTTCCATTCAGGGCTATACTCCCGCAATTTTGCTGCCCCCAACTTCACAGTAACACTACAGATACAGGTTGCTGTCAGATTACGTAACCAGCCCACATTCAAAGAGACAGTAACATTTATATAGTGGAACAAAGTGGTTAAAAAGAGGTTCAACATGCATTAATAAAATAGTCGATACCGCAACGCTGTAGTTCCTCAATCCCTCGAAGTCAAGAATCCCGGTGACAGCACATTATCATTTGAAGCATACATCAATAATATTACTCGGTCTGCATTAAAATTTCCTTTTCCATTGGCATGGAGATCCCATTTCTGCAATAGGTTTTAATTTTGTTGAAAATGAGAGCTCGGTAGGAGCAGAGGATAGGAATGAAGCGCCTTCTTCATTTGTAATACTGACGCAGGACGTGCCTACCTTAAAAACACGCCCAAGCCTTCCTAGCATACCCTGGCATGTCAAAGAACATCGCCTAAATGACAACCTCAAAATCTGCTCGGCTAAATAAATATGACAATGAAAACAAAATCATCCGGCTATTTTCAGGGCGGAGGCATTCGCTCTGAAAGTTGCTTGCCCCAGCGAAGACGTTTCTTCGTGAGACCGCAGTGGAGAAATCAGATTGGATAGAAGTACAAAGCTCACTTGTGTTAGCTCAATGGAAGCAGCCACGGAGAGAAGCAAAGAAATCCATAAACGAATAGGAAAAATCAATCAAATACATGTAGACTCAATTAAAATGTTTACTTAATTCCTTTTAGCGCTGCCACTGATCCCCACATATGCCAAATGATAGCTTTGATATTCCTCTTCTCTGTCCCGATGCAGTCAGGAACAAAGTGTCACAGTGGTGGATCTTCTATGCCAGTTCCACCAATCCAAGTTGATTCTCACGTCGGTCGTGGAGAAGGCTCAGGCCGTCTTTCACAATCTGCCGGACCACAACCATAATATTCAGGAGGCCACAAGGACTTTCAAGCAAGTCAGTACTTTCTCATTTTTCCATGAATCTTATTTTATTTTCAAATGAAACACACATTTGCAGCTATCTTTCATTCATTCCAACAAACGTCTCAAAGACCATTGGACTGAACATCTTTTATTCAGATTTGACCTCCCTTTGCAATCCCTAACTTGGATTGCTTTAATCTTGTTGTTTGTCAAGAAAGAAACATGGATTATCAAAATATTATATTTATGTATAAATAGAGAAAAGGCATCTCTCATTTTGTGACGATCTGTGATAATCCAGTGGTTTTGCTTTTTTAATACCGCTTCACAAGGGAGATTAATTTTCTCCATCCATCACCATAAGTCTCATTGTCCATTGAAGAGAATGTCATAAAATCACTGTACAATGTTAGTCTTTGACTGATTTATAAATATCAGATTGTTCACGATATTTCCTCAACATTAGCTGATGTACCATCAGATGTAGACAAACCACCTCTTACCTGTCAGTTTGTACGATATTGTTTCATCTAATGGTGGCCTGTTGTCACTCCCCCTGCATTATGGTCTGTCACCCAGCATGAGATGATCCAAGCAGAGCTGAGAGAAAAACAGGACGACATGGACCAACTCATCAGCACAGTGGAGGACCTGCAGAGGGAGCTGGAAAGGATCCCCAAATGTGATCCACGCTCCATCCAGAGAGACATGGAGATTCTAAGAGACCAGTGGCTGGAGGTGAGTAGTATTCTTTAAAAACGGTATCACCTGTTCGTCTCAGGGCGGTCTAAGGTGCTGTGTTCGGACTGTAGCTGAGTGGATAGAGTGTCCCAATCGGAAGATGGACTAGTAACTGGTTTGAGCCCCTGCAAGTCTGTATGTGGTAGAGAAAGAGAAAAAGACCTCAAACCCAAGATGCCCCCTGATCAGTTCAAAGGGTTCTACCCTCTGCTCCCTCAAATGCAGAGAATAATATCACTATGTTGCACTGTCTATGACTGATTGTGACTAATAAAGGCTAAATGATCTTATCATCTAAACACACAAGACATTCTGATTGACCTATATTGCATGTTTTTGGAGTGTGAGAGGAAGCTGGAGCATGTATAAAGAACACACTGGGAGAATATGCAAACTCCTCACGGAAAGGTCACAGATCTCCAGGTGGATTTTGAGCCTACAACTGCAGCCATATCTGAAATCAATCCCTATTTTTTTTTTTTTTATTGTTTTGTGTTTTCTTCAGATAAACTCCTCTTATACTCACACACTCTGAAAACCCGATTAGACCTGATTAAACAGTGCTTTCTGAATTTTTTGTCATTAATGAAGCTTCATCATCCCAGCGCTTACTCCATTGATTTCAGAAAAAATCCTAACTATAGCTGTATTTTCCCAAGGGCCGGTCCTGGAATATTATGACATGGATAAATAGAATAAAAAATAGGATTATGAGATTTGGGTTGTTTGCTTTCAAAAATCAATTATGATATCCTCAGCACAGGTCTGGCAAACAGATTTATTTCTGCCTCCTTCCCACCTTTTTTCATTTTCTCCTCGTGTGGGATTTAGTTGGCCGCTCAGCTGTCACAAATGAGACAGAAATATAAACAAGTCTAGACAAGTTATCTGCCTTTCTGTAGCTCTCTCACTTCTCCTCCCCACATCTGTCAAACCAATTAAGTCTTATTTTCCTACCATCTCCCAGGAAAGTACTGTCCCTTGTCACCGACAGAGTAAACTATCCACAAAGAGGCAGAGAGAGATCCCGCCTCTCTTATGCATTCTGTTCTCTGCTCAAACGGCTGATCTTTCAGGTCTCAGAGAAAATACAAACCAACACAGAGAGGCTGGGTTACTGCGTGTCCCTGTGGGAGGACCTCAAGGCCATGGAGCAGGAGGTAAACCAGTGGACCACCATTTCCGTCGTCGATCTCACGCACAGTGTCACCAATCTCAGCGAAAAGGGAAGGATCGAAGAACATCTTGCCACTTTTCAGGTTGGAGTGCAGTCGGCAGTCTGTGTGAGAGTGTGAATTATGACAGTGGTGTGAGGGCTGTAAATTATTTCAAATGTCCTGAATTTTGATCTCCAGGTAGAGGTGGACAAGAGCGAGCAGAAGCTGGATGCCCTTCAGGAGAGAATGACCGATCTGAAGGAGCGGGCCAAACTGCAGGAAACCCCGTTACAGATGCAGGTGAATATCATATAATTAATTCAGGTGAATTTTTTTCTCCAGGAGTAATTCTTTTCTCGATATATTTACATTTACATGATATATTAAATTTGCCGCCAAATGGGTCAAATCGGATCGCCCTTGTCCTTATGGTTGTAACAGGATATGATCTCGCCACATGTCCTCAAAAACCACCTTAAAAGATTCAATAACATTTCAAGCATGCTATTCAGGGACCCTAAAGATTTGTACCCCACAATTGGTTCTACATTTTAAGCCACATTCTAACTTCTTTCTTGTCAGTCTGATGACAGTCACCTAAAACAGAGGTTACAGTGGATCCACATCAGCAGACATTGAGTTTCTGCGTCTAGTTCCTAAATTGTTATGAATGCATTGAAATTGATAAAACTGTAGCGCCATGTTCTCAATACTTGACTGTAGTATACATTTTTTTGTTATTGTTATCTGACTTAGTGTTGTTTTTTTTGCCTTGTGTATATTAATGGGATTAATAATACTTATTTTTAGAATAATATGATGAATGTGTGCTCACGACAACCTTATTTTACATCATAAAAGACAAAGCAAGTAATGTCAAAGATTTAGAATGTAGCATTTTCTTGTTCAAATGTCTAAAAGCAAACAGACCACTAACTTAGATATCATTCAGAATAGCGTTTCATCGGGTCACATCTTGATCTAAGGAATTCTATAAATCATATGGTAGTACATTATTTTGTTCTGGAATATTTATGCTTGCTTCATGTCAGATAGACTTTAACTAACTTATTTTATTTTTATTAAAAGAGCCCTTATGACAGAAACTTAATACTCTATATTCTCTATTGGAAAGCACGTTGTACAGGTACAATGAATATTTTATCTTTCATCAGTGCTTTGCTAAAGACATTGATTTTTTTCTCGCGGGAATATGGATATTGTATGTAATTCCAACCCGCCTTACTGATATAGATCTCAAATACAATCATAAAGCCTCGAATGCTGCAAAAATGACACAACACAGAGCTACGTAGACACGCATAAAGGGCAAACTGAAGTGAATGATGTTGCTTAATATTGTTTATCAGGTCGTGGAGGCGGACCTGAGGAAGAAAGTGGCCCATGCACAAGAAGTTTACAACCAGGCCAAACACACTCTGACCTACTTCAGTTTCCAAAAGCAACGACTGGAGGACCTCATATCCCAGATGGGAGAGAGGCTGAAGGCAGTTGAGGGTTCATTATCGTCTCTCACTGAAGCCTCCTCTCCTGAAAACATCGCTACAGTGAAGGTATTACACTGTTTTTCCGTCAGTATATGCAAAAACCCAACAAATAAGAAATTAAACAAAATATGTAGAAAAATAATAATCTGAGAGTAACAATCCAGTTGTCTTCCTAATTCCTGAAGCTATTGTTGTATACTACGACCCATGAGCTGTTTGGTTATGTATAACAGCGTCCTTGTGAACATAACTAGGCAAGAATCTTCATTTTTAAAGCAGCTGTCAAACATGGAGTGCTTGACATAGGATAGAGAAACATTTCCCTCACTCATTCACCTCTGATACCGCCGATATTCTGATACCCCGCATGCAATGCTGTAATTTATTCTGTTCATTATAGTAATATTAAAACATTTGTATGTATCTGATTAGTATCACAGTAATACTACCCAGGGGACACATATATATAAATAGTCATTATAGCATCCTTTGAAAGAGCGATAATTCTAGCTGTAGGACGCTTCTGCAGGGTTTGTGTCACTACCTCCGCTCTTTCCAAATCCCTGTAGCACATGACTACTTTTTATTTTCAGGACTTGCAGGGAATTGTGCAGCACCAGAGGGCAGACATGGACTCAGCCAGAGATGCCCTGAGTTCCCTGTGCCGGTCCCATCCCTCACAGGAACTGTCATGCCTCTCCTCTGACCTCACGTCCATCGCCAAGCGAATGGAAGCTGTTGCACAGCGCTGTACCAAGACCAGATGTGTCCTGCAGGATGGCTTACAGTTCCACTTCAATGGTAAAAGACATGAATGTCTATCCGGTTTATGTTTGGTGATGTCTGATTTAATCTGGATGATCTCCGCTCATTGTTTTTCTTTCCTTGCATCAATTACCTCTAGTGATTATTTGAATAGGACGGGCACAGTGGTTGCCCCTTTTTTTTTAATAAGAAATAAAGGTTTTAATAGCTCTTGAATCTTGTAATTACCCAATCAAACACCCCACAACTGCATGATGCAGTTTTATTTGTTCATGTACTCGTGCAGCAGATTTAGTGTTGATTATCCTACAGTGTTCCCAATAGAACATTCAATCCACCTGCTGGAGCCAACACTCCATACACACACACTTTGTGGTAGACTAGTTGTTCAGACACACACCTGTGCCTCTGAGAGTAATGTCACTCTCATCACATCTGCTCTCCAGAGAGTCATTTTGAGCTTGTTGGCAAGGCAACCCAGTGCTGTTCAGCTCGGACACGCCCACTCTTCCCATCTGGCTCCACACATCGCCTCATCTCTCTCCTCCTGCGGGCTCCCTCCCTCTTAGATCTCCCTCACCTTTATTTTACCTCACATCAGTTTATCTCAACTTCTCATCATTTGTGTAATGTGCTCTTTGGATGACCTATTCTTTCCATTCCTCAACGCAGAGCTCGTGAAAGACTTCCACTCCTGGCTTGCAGATCTGAATTTTGCGCTTAAAGATTGCTTTGATCGAAAAGGAGATGTTGCCACCCTTGGAAACAAATTGGAAAGATTGAAGGTACTGTTAAACATCATGCTTTCACAGTGTATATATAATGTTGAAAACATTATGGCATGATTGTAATCCAGAGGAATATTCAGGATGTGAATCTTCGATTTAGGGATATGAGATTTTATCATGAAGTAAATTGGTGGATTAAAGTCAGGAATAATTATGTTGTAATAAAACATGTTCAATTTGATTTTTAACATGAATATTTCCTTTGTAAATTGGGTAGTTTTAAACCGTGGCACTGTATTTATATATTTTGGTGTGTTAAGGATTTAATTTTAAGGAAAGTGTTGGAATTGATCCAGTTGATGGACACAGGCTATAGCTACATCACAGCTGCACTGGCTACAGCGTAATCGTTTGTGTGCAGGTATAAACATCGAAATCAAAGTAAAGGCTGCTAAACATGCTTTTTTTTGGCACTCATTGGTGAATATTGGCAGTCCAAGTGTATGACAACATCAAAGAGAGTGAAATTAGACCTATGTTTCGGGGATATACACTTGCTGCAAGTGTATATCCCCGAAAAGCCCCCAATCCCCTGTGTTGTAGAAGCAATCCCCCTGATTGAATCCTTCAAATTAAAAGTTATGTTAACAGTAATTTTTGCAAAAATGCTCCCCCTCTTGAGTGAAATCTGAACTTTTAGAGTAACGTACGATACATACTAGATCGATCTCTTGCCTGAATGGGGTCGCTGAAGCTCAGTGGATAGAGCAGGCGGATTGAATCCCACCAGGGTGTACTTGTCGTAGGGTCCTTGAGCAGGACCCTAAAACCCTAGCTTTCCCCACCAGAAATGAACAACAGGCATTACAGCCATTTCCCCTAATTACTCCAGTTCTTCCTCACTCTAAGGTCTATCTTGTACTAAAATTGGAAAAAGATCCATGAAAAAGTTTTTGAGCTACATCTGGAAAATAGTATTTTTCGGGGGGGGGAATGTGTCCCCTCGTGAGTAAAATAGGAACTAGTAGAGGAACATAGTATTTACAAGTTAGATCTCCTCAAGCGATCCATATGCACCTAAATCCGGTCAAGGGTTAGGAAGTTAACACTGAAAGACTCCCCGACTTTTCGGGGATATAATTACAAGTCTCGCTCGAGTAGACGTCTGACTGAGGAGGACTATGAAGTGTACCGACAGGGATTTCTAGCAACTGTCCCGCCTGAATATTGAGCTAATTCTCACGCTCTAGATACGGAACTGCAACCATTCACCTCCTGTTATATTTCAGATTCATGCTTCTGCTCCCATAGAAAGGCTTTTACTCTTTAACAAAAAGGAATCTGTCTCCAGCGGTCATTTTTGTATCTTGTCAGACATTTATAATAAAAATTTTAGCCTGTGAGTGGCAACAAGAACCATTTTTAGTCGACAGTCAGGGTTAACCTAAAGGATAGTGGATCCATGTTGCGTTGCATTGGTAGTCACAAGCAGTGTGACATCAAGCATCCCACAATTCCAGACTCTTGGTCAGTATGAAAGAATTACCCCCCAAACTATATAAATAACAACCCCAGATTTTGAAAATACCTGATTTATGATACCTTAGTTGAATTAAATTTTAAATTTTAAATTTTGTTTTCCATAATTAATAGGAGTTAAGCATTTTTATCTGGAATGTGTTCCTCATCCTACATCCACAGGTGTCCATCGAGCAAACATCAGAAGGTGAAGAGCGTCTCTCTCAGGTTTGCAAGGAATCTGGGAGGCTTCAGCTCCACTTGACGAATGCTGGAGCGGCGCAGGTCCAAGAGCATCTTGTTTCCTGTCAGAGAGGGTGGAGGAGCTTCCTGGACAGCCACTCTCAGTGCCAGAAAGACTTGGAGGAGAGCATTGACCTTCTGAAAAAGTAAGTTATCCTTATTTTATGGTGTGTTTCTATACTAAGGAATTTGAATGACTGTGCCTCTTCTCTCCTCCTCCCTCATTTCTCCACCCAGTTTTAATGGCTGTGTGGAGGGTGTACGGGACTGGCTGAAGCAGATGGATCTCAGCCTGAAGAGTGAGCATGTTTGTGATGCAGAGAGCCAGCACAAAACCTCAGACAGCCAACAAGAACTGGAGAGGATGGAAAACCTTCAGAAGAAAATTCTTGCAGGACGGTGCGTATACGTGGGTGGGAGATGCCAAAGCAGCGTTTCACAACCTTTTCTCGTCCCAGTCCTAAATATCTTAAAATTGTCATCGCTCTGAAGTAGCCAATGGATGCACAGACACGATACCTAGTTATTGAGAGAGAAAGGGCCGTAAATGTGAACCGTCAGTGTGAAACCTGAACCTGGAAGGATGTTTAAGAAGAAAAGTTTTGTCTTCTGATCATTTGAACTAACTGGAGGCGTCTCAGTTGTCTCAGATATATGAGTTTGTTAAAGACCGGTGTGTGGATCATCTAGAACAGATACTCTCACACTTTTATTTATATAAGGTCATTGACAACTGCCCTGGCTTTGGTCATGACCCAGATATCTTATGGGTCATGCAAGATGGAGACACTGATGTATGTGTTATTAAGAATGGAAGCAAAATAGCAATGACGCAACTTAAAACTGTTGGATGCTCCTCCAAAAATATAAAATATTAGAGGGTGCACTTATTACAATGTCCTTGGCCGATCACCAGATTTCATAAAGTCTGATCGGCCGATTCCAATTTAGTCCGATTCAGATCTTTTTTTCTTTAAAGTTTTAAAACCATCGTTTGAACGCAACTGAAACGGACAGGTTGAGAATAACTTGTAATGCTGTTTTCGGAAAGACTGTGTCCATCAGTGCATTTAGTTTTTTATTTCCAGCTTCTAGACGTCTGCTCATTGCAACCATCACAATCAGATCCTCAAAATGTTCTTCCGCATCAACATCTCCGGTATCGTTGTGTGTCAGGGTTGTTTCCAGTAGTAAGTAATGGTCATTCTGAATGTTTTTTTGGATGGATGTAATACCATACAATACGTTAACTATGCTCCTGTGCCCCTAGAGCTGTGAAAACCGCTCTACCACAGCATTGATAACACAATGCTAACAGTCCCCCCTCTTGTGTCAGCGTTGTCCTTGCTCACGTCCTTGCTTACGATCGATGGATTGTAAAACATACATTATAGTCTAGTCGACACTTACTACTTTCTTCTAATGCATCACACATTTTTGATGATTTAGAGCTGGGAAACGATCTGCAATTCATGACAATTTCTATGTTTTGGAATATTGATTATTTCTTTGATATATGCCACATCTGAACATTTCTTACGGCAGCCTGTGTAGAAAAATAGTGCTACAGCATGGCATGTTCACTATGAAGTATGACATATCATTGTCTCCTACAAGGGACTCCATTGAGCGCCTCTGCAAAGAATCCCGGTCTCTGTCTGAAGCGGGCCGCGGGTCAGGAGGAGAGGTCAGAGTGACAGGGCAGCTCCAGATGGAGCACCAGGCCCTGTTGATGGAGACCCAGGAGAGGCTGCGACGTTGCAAAGGGAACCAGGCGTTTGGAGGGTCCCTACAGGGGGTGTGGTCCTGGCTGGAGGAGATCCAGGAGAAACTGGGTACTGTAGACAGCACCATGGGTACCAAAGAGCAGTTGGAACAGAAACTGGAGACTGTACAGGTGAGAGGGGATGTTTTTTCTAGTAAACTAAAAATATTTGTTATTTCCCTTAAATATTATATACATCTAAATACCTGAATTTATTGTTGTTTGCCTTTCTGAATTCATTCCATTGTCTTTGAGAAGTCTTTGGTTGTTGTAGTGAACACAAGAGGGGGCCATTTGCTTGATAAAGAATTCATCCGATCCTGATGACCAATCGGTTCACTCTGACCCCGCATTGTTTGCACAGGACATCCTGCTTTTGAAGGGGGAAGGTGAAGTAAAGCTGAATATGGTGATGGGTAAGGGTGAGCTGGCCCTTCGAAGCCATCGAGGCACCGGACAGGAAGCGGTCCAGTCTCAGTTACAGGAAGTGGAGGATGCCTGGGCCACCCTGCTTGTGACTGCCATGAGCTGCCACAGGTATACGGCTCACCTCTCCATCTCCTGGAATATAATGTGATCACTAGGACCTAGGGTTCGGTACTATTTAAAATGCTACTTGATAGATTGTATCTACAGATACGATGAGAGTACTTCCTTCGATACTTTGATATCACAACATAATGAGGTGTCAACTTGCTAGTAACCCCTTGAACCTAAATTGCAGCTGCTGAATTCAAGTGTCACATTAAGTTGAAGGACACTTGCGCTGATTGACTGTAAGCAGATGAAAATGCAGGTATTTTCTGGGTTGAGAAATTCCACTACCACATGATACCTGGTTATTTCAGTCGGTACCTTAAGAATGGAGTATGGGTACCTAGCCCTACTCACTCCACACCTGCTTTTAAAGCTATGAACACAATTTTATTTATTATTTTATTCCACCATTTTTCTGCTTTTTTAACCATGCCATGAAACATTTACTTCTGTACGTTTTAGAAGCTGTGTACCTGTGCCATTTATTAGCATTTGTTTAGTCACATAATGAGAAGTATTTGTCCCATTTGGTAACTCTGATTGATGTTGATTTTTAGTTTGTGTGGGGGCATGCATCACTCTGTGTGTATGCATGTGTGTGTGTCTAATTGAGCAATTACAGGAAAAATCGATCTCATTAGGGACAAAATGGGGGATAGTAAACAGTGGGTCAGACCTGGAGTGTGTTTGGGTTTTAAGGGGAAGAGGTTAACAGGAGGCACGGAGGAGCAGGTGAGATATGTATGTGTGTGTGTGTCTGTGTGTGTGTGTGTTTGTGGATATTTGTGGATATAGGCATTATCTCCGCATGCAGAAATAACAGATGAAAAGAGAAAAAGAGCATTGTGTGTCTTTGTGTACTTGAACCACACAATAAAAGGGTTATAACAGCTCTTAAGTCATTAGTACAGTCCTTTTACGCAACCTTGGTTTTTTGTTTTTGTTTTTTTAATTAAGAATGAATTATAAATTAATTAATTACTCATAAAAACCAAATACTGTTGTTACTTGTTAATTCCAATTATACACATCTGCATATTCTTGTTTGAGATCAAAGTATTCAATTCAGCATCCAGTAAACGGCTGGGTTGGTTGAATTTTAATAGATCATTTTAATTATGATTTTAAGATGTTTTTTTACATGGTTTTAAAGGTCGTCTCCAAGTTAACTCAACTCAACCTTTATTGTAATTCAACCACATGCACTGTTCACAGCTGAACAGAAATTACTTTCTGACTGACCATCAAGCAGTCCAACAACAGAATACTCAGACATGACAACAGAATACTCAAATACAACAACAGAATACTCAGACATGACAACAGAATACTCAAATACAACAACTGAATACTCAGACATGACAACAGAATACTCAAATACAACAACAGAATACTCAGACATGACAACAAAATACTCAGACATGACAATAGAATACTCAGACATGATCATGGAATACTCAACCATGACAACAGAATACTCAGACATGACAACAGAATACTCAGACATGACAACAGAATACTCAGACATGACAACAGAGTACTCAGACATGACAACAGAGTACTCACCCATGACAACAGAATACTCAGACATGAAAACAGAATACTCAGACATGACAACAGAGTACTCAGACATGACAACAGAGTACTCAGACATGAAAACGGAATACTCAGACATGAAAATGGAATACTCAGACATGACAACAGAATACTCAGACATGAAAACGGAATACTCAGACATGAAAATGGAATACTCAGACATGACAACAGAGTACTCAGACATGAAAACAGAATACTCAGAAATGACAACAGAATACTCAGACATGAAAACGGAATACTCAGACATGAAAACGGAATACTCAGACATGACAACAGAATACTCAGACATGACAACAGAATACTCAGACATAACAACAGAGTACTCAGACATGACAACAGAATACTCAGACATGATCATGGAATACTCAACCATGACAACAGAATACTCAGACATGGAAACGGAATACTCAGACATGACAACAGAATACTCAGACATGACAACAGAATACTCAGATGTGACACAAGAATACTCAAATACAACAACAGAGTACTCAGACATAACAACAGAATACTCAGACATGACAATAGAATACTCAGACATGAAAACAGAATACTCAGACATGACAACAGAGTACTCAGACATGACAACAGAGTACTCAGACATGAAAACGGAATACTCAGACATGAAAATGGAATACTCAGACATGACAACAGAATACTCAGACATGACAACAGAGTACTCAGACATGAAAACGGAATACTCAGACATGAAAATGGAATACTCAGACATGACAACAGAGTACTCAGACATGAAAACAGAATACTCAGACATGACAACAGAATACTCAGACATGAAAACGGAATACTCAGACATGAAAACGGAATACTCAGACATGACAACAGAATACTCAGACATGACAACAGAATACTCAGACATAACAACAGAGTACTCAGACATGACAACAGAATACTCAGACATGATCATGGAATACTCAACCATGACAACAGAATACTCAGACATGGAAACGGAATACTCAGACATGACAACAGAATACTCAGACATGACAACAGAATACTCAGATGTGACACAAGAATACTCAAATACAACAACAGAGTACTCAGACATGACAACAGAATACTCAGACATGACAACAGAGTACTCGGACATGACAACAGAATACTCAGACATAACAACGGAATACTCGACCATGACAACAGAATACTCAGACATGACAACAGAATACTCAGACATGACAACAGAATACTCAGACATGACAACAGAGTACTCAGACATGACAACAGAGTACTCACCCATGACAACAGAATACTCAGACATGAAAACAGAATACTCAGACATGACAACAGAGTACTCAGACATGACAACAGAGTACTCAGACATGAAAACGGAATACTCAGACATGAAAATGGAATACTCAGACATGACAACAGAATACTCAGACATGACAACAGAGTACTCAGACATGAAAACGGAATACTCAGACATGAAAATGGAATACTCAGACATGACAACAGAGTACTCAGACATGAAAACAGAATACTCAGACATGAAAACGGAATACTCAGACATAACAACAGAGTACTCAGACATGACAACAGAATACTCAGACATGATCATGGAATACTCAACCATGACAACAGAATACTCAGACATGGAAACGGAATACTCAGACATGACAACAGAATACTCAGACATGACAACAGAATACTCAGATGTGACACAAGAATACTCAAATACAACAACAGAGTACTCAGACATAACAACAGAATACTCAGACATGACAATAGAATACTCAGACATGAAAATGGAATACTCAGACATGACAACAGAGTACTCGGACATGACAACAGAATACTCAGACATAACAACGGAATACTCGACCATGACAACAGAGTACTCAGACATGAAAACGGAATACTCAGACATGACAACAGAATACTCAGACATAACAAACGAGTACTCGGACATTACAACAGAATATGGAAGTATAAATTGCTACCAGACATTAATATGTACTATACATACATTTGTGAATGTACAGTATTGCTGTGTAGCTAAACGTGATCTCACATATTTGGTCGGATCATTTCTGTTTATTTGAGGTCTATTAATCCCATTTATTCCAGTCAAATACTGTATGAAGATCTATTTTATTGTTCCTGCAGCCGCTTAGAGTGGACCGTGTCACAATGGGGAGGATACCTGGAGAGTGCTGCCCAGTTGCGAGGCTGGATGGAGGCTGTAGAGAGGGAGGTGTGTGCCCCTCTAACCCCCAAGCCAGGGCCCAGAGAAAAGGCCTCCCAGCTAGAGAGACTTAGAGCCCTGCTGACTGACCTGGAAGACCACCAGGTTTCGCTATCCAGTCTGGAAGATAAAGCCAGAGAACTATTCAAGAAGACTGGTGATGCCAGCTTTAATCATGGGGCCCGCACCCAACTGCAGGCCCAGTTTGATGACCTCACAGCATCGGTGGAGGTACGATGTTACTTACTTGTCCCTTACTTTTTATAAATAGAGCAACGACTATCGAAGCAAATAAACAAGTGCATTGTTACTGAAGAGCTGTTGTTGACTTCTTCAGGAGAGAGTACGTTTGGCACAGTCTGTTGTGTTGGAACACCAAGAATACCTGGAGTCTGTCAGGGAGCTCACTGATTGGCTGATGACTGCTGGAGAGGAGCTACAGCATTGGTCTGATGCATCAGGAGACTCTGTGTCCATCAAAAAGAAACTGACTGAAGTGAGGGTAAGCCAAGGTGTCACACGAAGAAATATGCTTGATGATAAAACTCCCTTCGTTCTTTCTGTGTACACTTCTGTCAAGATTTGACAATGGAGACAATTCCAGGGGAAAGAAAATCCTCATCCGTCCCTTGACAGATGACAGTGGACCACATGTGACAACTGACATGCCTTTTGTATTTTCTGAGCGGATAAAGCCGTACTATTTTATTTATTTCTTTAACATTATTTTCAAAACAACAGTTTTGCATTCATTTACTTAGAAATTTATTAAAACTAGAAATATTCCTCCACATAATTATATGTATCCTGGCTCATCTTACTGTCCATTCAGCTGTTTTGGCATTTTTCCACCGTTACAACTATATGGTGGCTGTTTTTGTGATCAGCCACCCAAATTGTGAATTTGTAAATTGATCTAGACATTCGTATTTCTTCGTTAAGGCGGTTCCACAGGTTCACACCTTTAACTGATTAACATACAGTATATATTTTACACTTGATCTGACATTCATTTTTCTTTAAACAAACCTGTTCCCCTGGAATTTAGTAGATTTAATATAATAATAATTTAATAGATATTAATAATATTAATAATTCTTAGTGCTTTCTTTTTGCAGACTGAAGATTTGGTTTGTGCTGGTTTTGTATGTGTTCCCCCGTGCTCACACACATTAGGTTACGTATGGGAGTATGAGAGAACAGTACACAATTTATGAGGAGTTCTTGTTCAGGAATTATTTCGTTTTTTATAATATTCCAAATGTTTTGGACAATTTTGTTTTTACATTATTTATACGTGCTTTCCAGCATCATTCATGATCCATTATATCACCCAGAAATTAATTTTCAAATATTACATATTTAGTTTTATTGTAATTTTCCTAGTATAAGTCCTAGGTTAGACTCAATCACGTGTGTTTTGTGTGAACCATGACCCAGTTTAAAGGCAATGCTTGTATTTTCTGTTTATGCGCTCTATCTGTTCAATCTTAATTATGTTTAATTATTAATGTTCGCCTTTAATTACAACTGCTATGAAAGTAGAAGGTAGAAAGTATGCAGAGAATTGGTATTGGTTCTCAGTTGGTTCCCGGATCTCCATCTTTCTCTTCATGTTATACCGTTGGACTATTAAAGTTCAAAATAGGTAAAACAGATCAACAGTGGTATTAAGGCTTAAGCGTATCTATCAGCAATTCTCAAATTACAGATGAGAGTAAACATGAGGATATTTTGATTGACATTTCATTTTTACATTACATACTTCTCTTTTAGGGCCATGGTTTGAAGCGTTTCAGTAGAAGAGCAAAGTGTAATATTATATGAACCAGTTGTACCATTTTCATTACTCATTCATGGATTGAAGGTTATATATCTCTACTCAGGCACACTAAAATGACTGGATCCGTTCTTTTCATACCTCCGTCAGTTCACGGCTATCACATTACACTCAAGTGTTTGCTTTTCACACCCTCTGCCTTCCAAGGGCTGTTTACTCCGAATGAGCAATGAGGTGGAGAGGGATGGAGACAAAGGATGGTATTTGTAATAGAAAGAGAGAGAATACTAAGGCCGGGCATGAAAATGCAGGACTTCAGGTAAGAACTAAAGGTGGAAAGATAATGAAAGAGATTAAATGTAGATGGGTTTAAAGCAGAAGACCCATAGAGTACGTGCAGGAAGCTTTAAATAGAATCAAACGCACACGTGGGGTTTTCTGTAGCCACAGTTTCCGTAGCAACTTTGTCTCTTGCTCATCCTCTCTATCTGTTCAGGAGCGTGTGGAGTGTCAGCTATTGGAGGGCCGAGAGCGCCTCAGCCGGGTACGTCGCAGCGCAGTATCCACCGCAGAGCACACTGCAGCGGGTGGTTGCGAGACCATGGACCGGCAGTTGGGGGCGCTATCCCAGGCTCTGGAACAGTGGGAGGGAGCTGCCCTGAGGGCCAGAGACGGCCTGGAGGGGGCCTTCGCTGTCGCCGCCGCCACTGAGGAAGAGTACGACCGCCTAACTACCCGGCTGGAGGATGAGTTGAAGGAGCTGGATGGACAGCTGAGGGGGTGGAGCAAAGAGTTGATGAAAGCTGAGGGGAGGTGCAGCAGCGAGGACGCAGTGGAAGGATGGCAGCTGGCTAAGGTGTAGTAGTATAATATTTACACAAAACAGAAAACTATCTTCATTTTTCATACATTTTTTTATTCAACAATGGTACTCTTGTATTGTTCCAATTCTACTTTGCATATTGACAAAGTGATACTCAACAATAGTTAACTGTTGATAATTCAAAAAACGATAAATATTAAATCTTTTTTTGGAGATTTGTGATGTGTAAAAGCTGACAGCTGCTTCTGTTCGGTACCAAATCAATTTTCGGGTAGTTAATTAGCATTACTTAATGGAGAGGACCCACATGCGCACAAATGCACACACAGACACACGCACACACTATGCAGACATACATCCTCTACACCCAGCCATGCTTTCTCTGCCTGTAATCATCCATTTTATTCATAAATCCTAAAAACAGATTAGTTTGTAAATCAGCTTTAGTGGGATGACGAAGCAGTGACAGCTACAATCCCATCAGTTTCCCTCTCTTTCTGTCTTCCCCTTCTCTCTCCACTGTCCCTCCTCCTATTGTGTTTCTTTATTCTGCCTTTATTTTCCACTATCTCTCTTTCCAAAACATTCCCCCTCTCCATCTTATCTCCTTTCTCCTTTCTGTTGTCTGACTGGTTTGAGCTGAAGTGCACAGTGATGTCTGTCACATCTGATATCTCAGCTGCAGGGGTCGGCCCTTAGATGATCCTGCTCCTCACCTCCCCTGCTGCTGTGTTTCTAATCTCCACAGGATGTTTACAGTATGACAGTTTCTCTGTATTGTCATGAGCTTGCCGGTAACCCCTCTCACTCCTTCTTGGGCTTCTTCAGCCATGCCTTCCTTCGTATATTCTCGATTTGGGGCTGTCAAGGAACAGAGGAGGAGTCTTTCCCTCCTCCACATCTCTCTCTCTCCTCCTCCAGCCTGTTTCCTGTATCCAGCCCTGCTTTCGTCACTCGCTCGTCTGTGCTAGTTTGAACCAGCCCCGCATCTGTGAGGGCTCACTGCTGAATTCCACAGGGAGTGAGCGTGAGAGAGTGAGAGGGGCTGGAAATGTGGGAGAGAGAGACTGAGCGCAATGAGTAGGAGGGTAGAGAGGGAAGCTGGAGAGAGGAGGGAAGAGAAAGTAGTAGAACGATTGGAGGAGAGCGGGAGGAGAGGAGCAACGGTTCCGCGAGAACAGGGACGAAGGGAGGGATGTTTATTGGACAGACGGCAGAAAGAGTGTAAGCGGTAGAGAGCCAGAAAAGGAGCTTGTCTGTTTTTCATAGGAAAGGATTTCATGACTCTTAGTCCAGAATGTGAGGCATGCAAGAGCAGAGCGGGAGACCCGGATCCATGGCTCCTTCCTGACACTTCGTGAAGAACAGACATGCTATTGTACGAGCAGCACTGTGAGTATGTGTTGAGCATGTGAGTCAGAGAAGAATAAGATAGACCACGGCAGGTTAATAAGAAGAGGAAGATGAGTGCAGTTATTGAAGGGTGTCATGCAGATTTGTTGGGTACTTGTTTACCTTGACCCCCAACCCTCGCCCCCATGCACACCAACACATCTGAGCTGTCTGGTGTTTTAATTTTGTTTAGGATATTCTGGACGGCTTGCAGGGCGCTGAGCCGATGGCTGAGAAGTTGAAATGCCAGCTGAACGACCTGGTTTTATACTCCAGAGACCTGGGCTCACAGTCAGACCGCGTCACTGCGCTGATAAAACAGCACAACAGGTGAGAAGCTGCTTTCTTTCGTTGTGTGGATTTAAAATGACATTTGGCTCATGAGGATTTTGTCATATTGTGTTCCGTTATTAAATTAATAACTCGGATCAAGTTGTGATTAAGAGCGCAAAAACATCATCTGTTAAGAGTGGGGGTTTCTTTGCTAGTGGTGTTAGTAGATTAAGAAAATGTAACCAGGGTTGCTCAATAATAGGATGAGTTTAACCAAGAAAATGTGTTTTAGAATTCTAGTATTTATATCCCTGAAAGGTCGGGGATATTATGGAATCATCATCGCCGCTACCAACGCGTCTGTATCAGCTACATATCCTTCATGCTAACGTGATAACTCCAAAACTTTCATGCATCACTTTCAAATTTAATACCCACATAGACCTTAGTGCGAGGAAGAACTGGATCGATTTGGGGAAAGGTCAGTTGTAGATTTGCGACACTTGGAGGAACTTTAGCTCCAAGATTTTTCCAGCCATAATTTTTTAACCTTTGTTCCATTTTAATCCAAATCCGATGCAAATGGATTTACACGAATAGATCTATCTTTTATGAACCATATTTTGCTGTAATAGTTCATATTTCACTCACTAGAGGGAAGTTTTTTACAAAAAATACTGTGGAATATTTATTCTGAGGAGTTCAATCACAGGGATTGCTTGTTCAACGCAGTGGATTGGGGTCTTTCCTAGGATATACACTTGCTGTCAGTGACGACATCATACATCTAGTTACTTACTTGTACGTTATGGTGGAGTTCAAACAACGGCATGTTTGGTATTGGAATAAAGAAATGCATGACAAATTGCTTAAACAGATCAGAGTGTTTCCATAGATTTCAATATACTTAATTGATCTTTAATTCAGTGACACACGGCACTGAATTAAAGGCTAAAAAGGAACGATATAAGTAATAAGAAAAATATATATGATGTAGATAATAAACATCTCACCTTAGTTTTGATGATTGCCTCATTAGACGTAGGATTGACTTACTAAAATAGTCTCATTATATCCCCGAAAAGTCGGAGATATTATGGAATCGTCATTGCCGCCACCGCAGATCCTTCATGTTAAAGCAATAACTCAAAAATATTTCATGGATCTTTTTGAAATATTATACCCACATAGACTTTAGTGAAAGGAAGAACTGGATTGGTTTTGGGAAAGGACGGTTTTATATTTCTGATACTAGGGAGAGCTTAAAGTTCACATGTATTTAGACCATTATTTTGCCAACAATTGGCCTGATTTAGTCCAGATTTGGTGCAAATGCATAAACTCAAAGAGCTCTATCTATCTTGAATTATATTTCCCTCTAATAGATAACATTCTACTTATTAGGGGGAGCCTTCTTTATTACTAAAAGTTTTTTTGTGATAACTTCACATTTAATTTAGGAGTTCAATCAGGGGGATTGCTTGTTCAACACAGGGGATTAGGGATATTTTGGGGAGACATGCCCTTAATGTCAGGGACAATGTTACTCCTATGCCAGCGTTGCCTTCAGTGGGTATTTGTTGTGTTGACCCATTGACAGGTGACTTTATTTTTTAACCATGAGAAGTTTGCCGAACATTGAGTTCTCCTTTTTTTGCAGGACTGTGTATAAAATGTTTGACTATCGTACAGCAGTTGACCAAAGCTCCGGAAAAGAATCTTTCACAGAGAGTCCCTGTCAATACCATTTGTATGATGTGATTTTTACAGGACAAAGGTTCATGCTGCCATAATCATATTGCATGATTTAAGATATAACTTGTGCTTCGTTTGACAAACTTCACATCACTTCGGTATGCAGTGATAATATCACTAATGCTGGTTATAATGTTGTGGCTGATCAGTGTATATTGTATTTTCCATAATTTATGGCACAGTAATATTCTTTTGGTTCTGTGGTGTTATTGTTGCGACTGACTGATGTACGCACACAACTTTGGTTTTATCGAAATTCCAATCAGAAATCTTCTCCTATTCAGATCACCTGTATTAAAAAATTTTTTCCAGTTTAATCACGAGAGGCAGGAAATTGCAAACAGCCTTCTCCGTTGCACATGTCAGAATGTATTTGCTCCGCCAAAATAACTGACTCGGTGTATTAGATTATATTAATAATAGTGACCTGCACTTACCAAAAAAAGCCCAAACATAAATAACTCATTCATTCTAACCTCACATTTCTGAGCAGGCGGAAGTAGGCAGGCAGAGCTGGTGCTCCGTTTTATACGATTATTCGCGCTAGGTGACTGTGTGATTATGTGTGCGGCCATCTCACACACAGACAAATGTCTCAGGCAGTTAAAGGTGAAGGATGAAGCCAGCATCTCAACCACCAGTTGCTACGTGACAGTTGACAAGCTCGCCTTCTGCTGCTCCCCACCTCTGCCTGTTCATTGTGTTTGTTATGGTTTGCGTCTTTCTCCGGTTTAATTTTATGCAAGGCTGAGTGTGATTTGACTGAAATTAGAAACATTAAGACTTTTAGTTTTTCCATGCTGATACATTGCATGCCTTAGTCTATTTACTCAGCTATAATTGCCTCCTTTTCAGCCCACACTATAGCCTTTAGTACTCATTTAGCACTTGCTTGTGCACACACCATGCAATGCCTTTCTTTAAATGAACAGCTTGGAGTACATGAGAACATGCAAACTCACAACCATGCATATTCAACACACAAACTCATTTTCAGAGATCTCAGCGTAGTGCGACAGCACCGTGAAAAAAAACAATTTTTGGCAGTCAAACATGGTGAGGTCAATTAGTTTGAGACATTTCGGCAGATAATTGACTTTTTCTGCTGATTGGCAAAAACAGCATCCTGCCTCATTCGCTCGTCTTTTAAATCTGTAATATACTTGGCCTGTGTCCTCCTTGCACCTGTCCTGCATTAGCGGCTGCAGAAAGAAGAGCAAGCTGAGATATGGAGTAAAAAAAAATGTGAGAGGAGATGGAATAAGAACGGCAGCTAACCCCCCCCCCCCCCCCCCCACGCTCTTCATAAAACATGCCAGATTTTGTCCGTCACAGCAGAAAAAAGTGCTTCTTCCACACTCATGCTTTCCCCTACGTGTTACCCTTTCATACCTTCATCGCATCATTAAAACTGGGTTTTCATTTGCATAGGTGTGTGGGCCTAAGAATGTCTGTGTGTCTGTGTGTGTGTTGGTACATGGTTGCTTGTGAGTTTCTCTTGTTCATGCCTCCCTTTAGACATCTCTTGCTTCAACAGCTGTGCAGCTTGTTTCCCTGCTGTCATCCTTTCCATCAGTTCTTCCACTCTCACCCCTTTAACCTTCACCCACTGGCCCATATGTTTGACACCCAGCCCTGTTTTCTTAAGTGGGACTCAGATTTAATCTAAATTGCGTTTCTTACACTTGAGGATAGTGTATGACTTTAAATGTAATTTATTTTTGTAATAAAATGTTCCTTTTGCCCCGGAAGTGTAAGGAAAGCAATAGTAATAGTTTAATCATGTAAATAACAGAACTTATATCTATAGAGTCCAATCAGTGCTAATGCATGGAGTTATGTAGTCTGAAGGAGTTGTTCTTCCATTACAAATGAAATCCTTGTTATTCTCACTCTCTAGGTCTCTACATTGTTGCTGAAGTACAACATGGTTCTTGCTATACATTTTGAAGGATATATCTAGCGCAGGCAAACATTCCTACAGAAAGTAAAAACTGCCTTAATGTCAGAAGATCCCTTTAATGTATCATCAGCCTTCCCTGTAAAAACTCCACCAGCCTGTATTCCTGCCATATCCTTTCCATCTCATCCGTTTTTTCTTCATGCTTCAATCTGACAGTCCTTGGTTCCTCCATCTTGTCACCCTGTGAACTCTAATATGTTCCCACTCAACCCCCACCCAGCCCTTACCACCCTCCCCCACTCTCCCTATTTGCCCCGACGCTCATTCCTTCCACTTCACCCACTTTGCCATTTCTCCACCTGCCTGATTCCCAGCACTGTATGCATTCGGTCTGAGCATCTCGTAGTTTATCCTCTTTGTTTTGATGAGCACGTGGGCAGCAGTCTGCAAAAAGTTCAATTTGTAACCCCCATGTGTCTTTATTTTTCTGTTAAGATGCTTTGTAGCAGGTTAAATCAGATATAAATGTATCTCTTGTTCTCTTGTACCACAGTCTCAGCCTGCGGGCATCAAGGGAATGTCAAAATAAGGAGCGATTGTTGGAGCAGAGGTTCCGGGCAGCCCTGAGGGACTTCCAGCAGTGGTTGGTCAACGCCAAAATCAGCACTTCCAAATGCTTTGATGTGCCACAAAGTGTGGCAGAGGCCTCCACGGCTCTGCAGAGGATCCAGGTAAGTGACATTTGTTAAATGATTATTCTTTTCTCAAACATTGGTGACGTATATTAGGGCTGATGAGGAGTCCATACTCTGTTGTACTGGCATTGCTGTGATCATTTGGAGGTGACACCTATTCCAGCCTATTCAGCTGTTACTTCATCTGTTTTGTCCCTCTTTATTTCTGCTTGAGGGTTTGGGAGAACAGAAAATACACACATTTAATTTCAGTTTGTTGTATTGCCCCTGGAATAGAAAGATGATAGAATTGCTGAAATGGTTTAATCCGGCGTTATGAGAAGAAGCAACATTTTAATTACTGAATTATACTGCAGTATATATCATAACATTCGCTGCAAAAACTCGAAAGCGAACCACATTTATTTGTCTAGCTTGTAGATAAAATATCTTATTGCACTTCTTTATGAGACACAATAACTGAACAAGGACAGTTTCAGTGACATAGCTTGTTTTTGACAATGCATCTAGAAGACTTAATTAAGTCAAAGGATCTTGAAAATTCCTAAAAATGCTCAATATTTCCATTATTTCCTGCGAATTTAATGTCGTATTTTACCTCAAAATGCTTAAATAATTGCTTGAAAATAAAATTGTAGTCTGATTTCAAGCATGCAACATTCTAAATCTGGACCAGTGTCACATTGATCCAAACTTATAATATGTTAAATGTATTTTAAATGATAAAAAAAATCTTCTTTTTGGAGCATTGATAGTTTATTCCAAGACACAAAACTTCCTGATATTAAGAAAATATAGTTCAAATGTAGTAATAATTAAGTAAAGTAATGTCTTTTTCAAAAAGTTTTAC
Source organism: Lophius americanus (assembly GCA_037951165.1). Classification (NCBI taxonomy): domain Eukaryota; kingdom Metazoa; phylum Chordata; class Actinopteri; order Lophiiformes; family Lophiidae; genus Lophius; species Lophius americanus. Next base: position 6,803,974 of record JBBDHG010000051.1, read on the forward strand.
CAGAAAGTTTTCTTTGCTTTTTTTTTTTAAACTTATTTTTGATTTTCTTTTTTTGCAGTGTACTCTTATGTATCAATATTTCCAACTACAAAGACCATATAGGCTCACGCTATGGCCCACTATGTAGCGCATAGTCAGGGACACTGAATGCTGCTGAAGTTAGGGAGTCATTTATCAATTCATGTAATCCACTCATGTCATGAATTACACAGCCTGTTGAAGAAACGTCATCTCCAATCATCTCAGTCTCTATGTGTTCTTTCCTTCTGGATAGTCAATTTAAATTATAATAATAACACATACAGCCTATACCCTATATCCTCACCTGTCCTCTGGTGGGCTGGTACGAGTGGCGGGACCAATCATAAGCTGGATAAGTTGAAAACGGGCACAGAGCCGCGAGGGATGAGAGAAGGCTCAACAGCAGGGTCTCTGTACCATTTTCTTCAAACTCTCCGTGTCTCTCTGTGTGAGAAGTCTTTCTCTGTGAGTACGGCAGATCTAGCAGTCTTGCATCCTCTTTAGTGCACCCTAGGGTCCCAGCCAAGGGTCGGTTAACACAGACCACCACACCTCCCTGCACAAGACAGTTAATTACCTCTTAGACACCTGACCGTGTCGACCGCTACATTACCACAGAGGAGTCGACGTTATTGCTTTGAGCCCAACTCAGACAGTAAGATCTCAACGCTAATAAATAATATGATTTGATTTTAGCCCAACATTTTTTTTAATCTAGTGCATGTAGCACAAATGGAAATTAAGTTATTCAACAAACAGTCCAACGAAAAGGCAATGAGAATCTCAGTATTGTCTGAAGAGGTTTGTGCAGGAGTTTTTGTGAGAGGACGGAATAAGAACATATGGTAGTGAAGATGGGAGGAATACAGAGGCTGCCATCTTTTATTTATTATTGACTTGGTGAGGAATGTGGAACAATGTTTCCACATGGCTGACCTCCAGGAGGGCCAGCGTAGGCGGGGCAGGGGCATCCATTGTGTCATGCCTAATTGGTGGTATACGGTTACATTGGAAGGCGGAGAGTGGTAGTAAGTGTGTAAAAGCCGTGAATGAACAGAAGCAACAGAGAAGAGAGAGAACCGCACATGAAGAAGGACGGAGAGTCACACACACATTCTCTAAGCTTTGTGTGTATTTGTGGTGTCTGGCGGTACTGTAGCGACTTTGTGTGTGTGTATGTGCTTATGTGTGAGTGGAGGTTGATGCTGCAGTGTGTGTAAGTGATGTGCTGACTGCACAGATGGTGGAGTGGTTCCTGCTGCGCTACTGTCATCGGCTCAACTCTGAGCGGAGGGGGGCGGGGGTGTAGGGGAGGGTACGGAGCAGCGATGTAAAAACCAACAGATTTCAGGCTTACGGATTTTTTTTTAATTTTTCTGTATTGCCTCCCCGGGTCAAACACCTCCTTCTGCCAACGCATATGGAATTACTAAAGACTTGGACAAAATATTACTTTTGACAATGCAAGGTAAGATTTGCGGGACGCTGAAAATGAAAAGGTAACGGCTGCCTTGATTTCAGATACCTATTAGCCATTGCACCAGAGATGGAAAGCAAAAAGAAGTTGGAGACTGATATTCAGTGCACTCTCCTTTTTCCTCCTTTCACTTTGACTCCCTCATCTCTGTATATGAGTTTGTGCTCAGCAGTCACAGATCCTTTGTCTGTGTATCCCCACAGGAGTTCTTGAGTGACAGGGAGCAGGGCCAGGCCAGGCTGAGTACAGTAGGAGCCAGTGGGGAGCTGCTGATGGCCGTGGTGTCCAAAGACAGAGTGGAGGGAATCAAGGCCAAGGTGGCTAATACCAGAGAAGATTGGAAAACCCTGATGAGTAACCTGCAAATGAGGGAGGATGCACTCAAGGTTAGGTTCATCCGCTTCCGTTAGTTTGCTGAAAGGTCTTCGATGAACAAGAACATTTCAGTCTGGTTAAAATCAGAAGGAAAGAAAAACTGTGTGGGTTGTGTTTGCAGTAGTCAGACCTAGATTGATGGGTAGATGGATGGATGTATAGTAGGTATATGGATGGATGAATCTGCATGGGTTACTACCTCAACCCTTCATGATCCGGCTCAGGAGAAGCACTTTCAGAAAATAGATCTGTAGAACTGCTGAAAGTATCCCACTGACTAATTTGTATTTGTGCAGGATCAGTTTCGGTGCGAACATTTCCTGTTGCATTTGACAAGTGTCTCATTTCCAGAACCTACAGTCCCAGATGACAGAGTTTGAGGCCAGTGCTGAGCCTCTTCAGGAGTGGCTGAATGGCACGGAGGTCAAAGTTCAGGAGAGCATCACTCGGCTACACGACCTCACAGCCAAGAAACAGGAGCTCAGTAAACTGAAGGTAATGTGGAGCTCAAAGTATTCCTTTATATCTGCGTATTTCTGGTTCTTCATAGCAGTCCTCACAGCATTCCAATACTGCAGTTAATGTGGCTATTTCTACGGATGCCTTTCAGTTTTACCATTTTTAAAAGCCACTCATTAAGCAGCTCATTTATAGGTACGCTCTTCGCTTAAATTACATCTAACCAATGCATTGTCATTACAGCACAAACTGAACATTCACCAGATTCCAAAGGATACTAAATAGTTGGAGCTCTACATCAGATATGCATCCCTGAAGAGCAATCTCAAGTCATCTGGGAAAGAGAGGGACTTAATTACATTTGTCGAGCACCGTGGATCAAAATAAAGTAGCGTCTTGACACAATAGTCCGAGGAAAAGTCCGGAAATCTAATTAATTCTCTTTCTGTCACAGATGAAGCACTGCGTGGCTAAAAGGCCTCTTTCAGAATGTGATAAAAAGCCTCTGCCATGTCTGGCAGAGACAAAAAGGAGGAGAGGCAGGGAAGCATTAAAAAGATAAAACTGACAAAGGAGAAGACAAATATATCAAGCCCATCTCAAAGCTCTTCCCTTATCGTTGTTGCTATTTTTGTATTTACTCTGTCGCCCACTGTATTATTTCTCCTCGCTGCCTTTGTCTGGAGCTGCAAGCAATTAGATTTGTAACCCCCAAAACCCTCCAGTATAATACAATACACACATGCTTCAAGTGTCTAAACCTGCGCTCGGCAAAATCCTCTTTACCTTTTCACATGTAAACCCCCCCCCCCCTTTTTAGTATTTTATCGGTCTCGTCCCAAAGTTGTGCGCCGCTGTGTCTCGCTGAATAACTAGAATTATCACCTACAGAATTTGCAGGTGCTGTTTTAATGATGTTCTTTGTTTGTACATTGACGTGTTCCTGTTGTCTGTCTGTTACTGTGACACCTGTACCTAACCCTGTATCCCTCCTCTTTGTCGCTCACACCTCCTTTTCTGTCTTCGCTTTCATATTATGCTTCATCTCATTTTGCCCCTGACACAAAATTTCATGCTGCTTACACACAACCATCCACCATGCTTCATTCTCCCGCCACTCCTTCATCCTCATTACACCGACTCCATCCTCGCCCTCCTGCTTCCTACTGACCCAGTGCATACTGGAGGAGATGACCAGTCGAGAGGCAGAACTTGGCAGGCTCAGGGAAAGAGCTCATGATCTATGGGAGGGACAAGCAGCCGGCAAGGGCTTTGTCCACCGCGTGTCCCAGCTTTCAGCACAGTACCTAGCCCTCAGCAACCTAACCAAGGTAACGCTGCACCCTGTAACCCCAACACCTCATTCTTGTCACACTTCTGTCTGAGAAACACTGCAGCATGCTGAAATACGTCTCGCCTGATTCATGTAATGTTTGAGCTAAAACCTACAGAGCCTTTTGTCAAACTATGCTCTAATTGTTGACTGTTTCACTTTTATTCTGAATAAGTCAGAGACATTGAAAGAGGTCTACCACATCTTTAACGACTTAATTTATCCTTGCATAAAATGTGAAGTTGGTCACTTGAACTGTTTACATCATCATCATCCGTATCGTCTAAGGCCGAATCTCCTCGTCCAGAAAACTCAGACCCACGTCATGACAGAGGTCTTTAATTCATTCATTGGTCACAGGGGCTGGAGCCTATCTCAGCTCTTTAATTACTTCATTCATGCTAAATAAATGTGAAGTAGGTGGGTCTGAACCGCTTGAGTCCCGGGATTTATGCATAAACAAAAAAGGACGCTGATTTCATAATAGTAAAAAATATTGGAGCTCATTATTTCTTACTTTCCCACTTCATTTTTTCAGAGTTTGCATTTAAAAAACTCTCTTCTGTGGTCTAAATCAGTATATGCTGGCATCCTACACATGAGAAGCATCGCCGGGGACACAGGATTATTTTAAAACAAACGCTGTTTACATGCAGCATTTGCATCTCCGAACGTCTTTCTGAAAGGACGTAGACTAGCCCCAAATGGAATGCAAAGGAATGAGATCTCTTTCGTAAAGGAATGTTTACACAAATCTCCTTGAAATAAGGCTCTTCATGTAAACCCACCTACTATTGCATCTTGGCTGGGTGAAAAGAATGCTGCCTGAGAAAGTCTTAAGCAATTTACCCGAGCACAGGAATCTATCATTCACCTCCAGTAGGTCCTAACAGGTGCAGACTCATCAACATAAAGAAGGCCACGGCTGTTTAGCACACCTTTCATCCTCTGAAGCGCCTCTAAAATGCCAGAGCGGATACGTGTCAGTGCTTTCAAATCTGACCTTTTTGAAGCTCTCATTAGATTGGTCAGTCTTTGATGATGTGGTTGATGTAAGGTAGAATAAAACATTACACGTTCCCTTACGTCGGGGCGATGAGAATGTGCCAGCAATGATGAATACTGTTTATTTTGTTTAGCGGATCGCTAGCCGAGTGCTATCTTTTAGTTTTTCTTCCCTGCCAGACATGGAAACAAGGATACAATCATTTAAAACCAACACTTGTAAATTATTATTGTAGCTCTGCCTCCCTCCTCTCCACAGATGTTAAAAATAAGTAATGACTGCAAACTGTTTTCTTTGTGTTCGTGCTGCAATGTGTGGGATCGCCAAGTGTCTGGGGATGCTTGTTAGAGAAAACAACACTGCAATTTTAAATATGTATATAATGAAACTGATGTTGTTCACTGCAAACCATGAAACCAGTACTACCCTGTTTTGAAGAACCATTGTAGGAACTTGTTTAATGTTTGCTGTGCTGTGCTCTGATTTCTTCAGGACAAGGCCTCCAGGATCGAACGTATAGTCGGGGAACACCACCTCTTCTCTCAGGGCCACAAAGAGCTCCAGGACTGGGTGTATGAAGCTCAGAGGGTCCTAAACACCTGCATCTCCACCACCGCCGACAAGGGTGTGTTAGAGGACCGGATGTTACAGCTGGAGGTAAGGAGGGACGAGACTGGAGTGGGATCTCAATTTCCACATGATATAAATGCTTTAAAAGTTGGCGTTGCATTATTTTAATGGTAAATATTGAAAAACACAGATATGAATTTTGAACCTCTGTTTGTCTAGGCTTTGCTGGCTGCTCGTCAAGAGAGGGAGATCCAGCTAAAGATGCTTCTGACTCGGGGTGAAGCAGTCCAGAGGAACACCTCAGCTGAGGGGGTCCCAGTTATTCGCAAACAGATCCAAGACCTTAAAGATTCATGGGACGCACTGCTCTCTGCCTCTATCAAGTGTAAAAGGTTGTGATCCTGAACCCCTCGATCTGTCAGTCAAGGACAATTAGATAGAAATGTATGTGCGTTTGGTATTTGAGTGTTCAATATTTTCAATAATTTTTATTGAAAAATATGGCAAAGGTACAAAGACTAATTGCATTTCAAAAATGAGATCGTGTCCAAAAAATAGAAAAATAATCTCTTCACAGTACCTTTTATCTCACCAAATCAAAAAGAAGGGCCATACTTTCAGCTTTTTCTTTTTTTTTTTAAATAAAAGCTAAACCATACAACATACAAAGCAGGGACCAGATAAAGCTAAACAAAAGGACTCCACAGAGAAAAATAAAATGTCTGAAAAAGATAGAAATAGGGGGGAGGATGGCACACAACACACGGCAGAGTGTGTTTTTATTGCTTTGTGTTAACATTGTCGTGTCTATGTAACAGCCAACTGGAGGGGGCTTTGTCGCAGTGGACCAGCTATCAGGAGGACGTGGGTCACTTTGTTCTCTGGATGGACCGGGTTGAGGAGACGCTGAGCAGCTCAGACAGACAGTACTCTGAGATGAGAGACAAGACCGCTAACTTAGGAAAGACCAAGGTATGACATCATGCTAATAATGGCCAGCCTTCATAGGCCATTCATATTTTTGCTTTTAAAGTTAAAATTAAAGTTTCTAGTTTTAGAAGAAAACTGTTCACTGTTTCATTCCAGCTTCTCTATGAAGAAGTTCTGAGTCACAGCAGTCCTCTGGAGACCATCGCCACAAAGGGGTCCAGTATCGCTGAACCCTGCAACACCCAGCAGGAGGTGCAGCAGCTGCAGACCCGATACAGCACCCTCAAACAAAAGGCAAAGGTACGCACAGGATGACGGCATTTAGATAAAAAGTATTGCTTTGAGAATATATCTCTAAGTACTCACTTAATATGGTTTTAAAATAAACTCAGTTACATCAGGCAAGGCTGCTTTATTTATATAGTACATATCAGCAGAAGGGGTATTCAACGTGTTTAAAACAAACACTCAAGAACATTGCAACAAAGTGCAAAAGAAGATTAAGACATAGTTAAAAACAGATAATAAAAACATTACGGAAGATTGGAAAATTAAAAACAAGGCAAAGAAAAAATCAAAGCGGAGTAGAAAAACATCAACTGTCTTAGAGCTTTCCACCACAGACAAAGTTCTGTTCTCCTTAAACAGTGCTGTATAGGAAAACACAAAAATAAGAATATTTGGAAGATTTAATAAAAGGCAGTAATAGGTATGTTTTTAGGCTTTGGTTTAAAAGAACTAAGGTTTGAAGCGGTCCTGCAGTTTTCTGGGAGCGTGTTCCAAATATTTGGTGCAAAAAAACTGAACAGTGTTTCACCCTTGTATGCTTCTGATTGACACTGAGCAGACCCGGTCCAGACGACCTGAGGGGTCTGGATTGTTCTTAAAATAGCAGAAGACCAAAATGTATTTTGGCCCTAAACCGTTTAGTGCTTTGTAAACCAGCAGCCAGATTTTGAAATCAATTCTCTGAGAGACAAGAAGCTAATTCTCTTAAAGCTTTTTAAATCAATTAATCAAACGTTTCTCTCTTGTCTTCATGTTTAATGGCAAATATGATATTAGCAGATTATATCACAAATATTTAGGCTGCTAACATGTAATCTTAACATAGAATAATTACAATAACCAAAATTATAGAGCACCTTGAAATATAAATATATAAAAATGGTCGCAACACCAAAACACATGAAAGAAGGAGATGAAAAATGTGAAAACAAGCAGACAAAAATAAACCAAATCTGAAGCAGATGTAAAGCAAGTAATAATCAATAAATGCAAAAATAGAATAAAGACGGTTAATCAACAAAAAGGCATGACTCTACAAGGTAAAAACAATGAAACCAAAGCGAAACACACTAAAAATCAACATTACAAAATAAAAGCATTGAATATAAAGGAATGAAACAATAAAATTATATGACATGATAAAAAAGAATAAAGGGAATGACTAAGAAAGTCTGTAGAAATATGATTTAAAGGAAGTCCCTGGTTCAGCAGAGGGTTTTGACCACAAAAAGCAGGGTCCCCTTTAGATTTGAGCCCAAACATGAACTTGACTTTGAGGTTAAGTTGTCTCCAATGCTTGATTTCACGTAAGCAGTCGTACATTTAAAACACAACTAATCTTAAATAGTTTTTGGTTAGAAGATTCCACTGTTTGCTGCTGCTGTGACATGGACTGTATTCATTCTTCCTTCCTTCCTATCTCAGTAATTTTACGTGTTGTTTTGCAGAATGCAGTCGGTAAGGCCAAAGGGCTGGTTCTGGTCCATCAGGAATATCAACGGGTGCTGCACGTGTTTGAGGACTGGCTGGAGCAGGAACAGGCCACCCTGGCCTCGCTGAGCCCGGAAGGAAACGTGGATGTATTAGAGAAGACTCTGGAGCAGCTGCAGGTATTAATATAGTCACCACACCTCGCTCAAATAAGTTTCTCACAACAACTGCGACACTAGTTCCACTAGAACTCACGCTGGTATTTTGCTCTTCCCCCATAGCACCTGCAGGAACGCTGCTCAAATGGCCAGTCTTTGCTGTCCTCTGTCTTGACCAGCAGAGAGAGGGTGATCCCCTGGGGCATTCCTCAGATCGAGGACCGAGCTCTCGACACTGTACAGCGAGAGTGGGGGTCTTACCAAGGCCGTCTGGAGGAGACGCAGACCCAGCTGAGCACCACACTTATCAGACTGAGGCAGATGGGCCAAAGGTTCCTGAGTCTGTCCCAGTGGCTGGAGGAGATAGAGAAGGTGGCAAACATCAGACACCATCGGAGGTCGGATAGAGCCACCAAGGAAACTCAGCTCCTCAAACTACAGGTAATAAAGAGAGTTTTTGCTAATAAGCTTTCAAATGCATCAGTAAAGAGAAAAGCACTCAGAGAGAGCAAATCTCCGCCAAGGCACAACAGTACCTCAGGTTCAGGGAAATTTCTCCATTAATCTTAAAGCTAGCGAATCTTTGAGCTTCCTGTCACAACCCGGGCCAATTTATCTGAGCTTTTGACCGACACTATGACTGAACTTACCTGTGCACCACTGGTGGCTGGATGGGGGAACTCCAGTAGGATTCAAACACCTGATCTCTGGTTTACAAGAAAAATGCTCTAACCCACTGAGCTGCAAAGATCCAAATGAAATAAAATCACATTTCATAATTCTGCAAAAAACTAACAGCTATTACATCGAAATCACCTGCCTAGTGTTGTGACGGTGGCCCTTTTGCATCATGACACCTCTGTACTAGAACCACTATTAACTTTTTCTGCTTCCACAGCAGCCCGTTTCATTCGTGACGAATGAAAACACAGGCCTTCCCTCTCTATGTGCATAAATGAAATATTGGTGCCCATAACCATGCAGCTGCTTCATCAGTTGTACTTCGTTAGACCACCTCTACTAACCAATGCAGACTGAAAACCAACCAGTGGTCTTGCCATCGGAATATGACCCTTGTCAAAGTCACTCAGATCCTCACGCTCTCCTGTTCCAACACATCAACTTCAAGTTTTAAATTAATAAATAAATTGCTACCTGATATATTGCACCCACTGACAAGTGGCATTTTAACCTGATACTGAATGTTATTCATAGCGTATGTCAGTGGTTGTACTGTTATGGGTGACTGACATATCCTCCAATCATACCAGGCATTTGAATAAAACAGCAAGGGAAATCATTTTTCCCTTCAGAAAACACTGCCAGCGGATGTGGGTGAATCTTAGTATCTTCCTTCCTTTTTTTAGACACACACAGACAGACACACACACACACACACACACACACACACACACACGCACTGAGATATACAACTTGACCCCAAACTGTGACTGTTCCTTTTGATCCATGTTTCCCCTTTTTATTTGATGAAAAAAATGTAATGTACGATTATATCATGGACATTGAACCATAATTATGCTAATTATACATTAATGTGTGTCCCTTTTCAAACAGCGGTGCTATGAGGCAGTTATTACACGGCAGGGAGACATCGATGGCCTCTCCTCTCTGGCCCAGCAGGTTCTGGAGGAAACCTACATCCATAGCCGTGTCAGCATTACTGCCACCCAGCTCACTGCCCGCTACCACTCCCTGCTGCTGGGGATACAGGTCAGATATTCATTACTATCTGCTGATAATGAGACAGATATCATATCTTTTTCTTTTCATATATCTATATATGATGAGAAGAAAAAAGGAGGCTTTAAGTTTGTAAAAGTAGTACATGCAGATTTTAGCAGCAATATTTTGCAACATTTACCTCCAAATGTTAAATCTAAATCTAAATATCTTTTCTAAATATTACTCTTGCTCTAAATGTTATATCTAAATATTAAATCTAAATCTAAATGTCAAATCTTAAACCAAAATCTTAATGTCAAACCAAAATTATTAGAAAATATGCAAATTTACATTGACGTCAGCGGAAGTACCAAAAGAAATGCTTGATAAAGAAATAACTCCTCTTTACACGTTGAATGCGGCCCCTTTGCACCAAGGTGGTTTCTGAGCTAGACTTCAAACAAGAAGCTGTGACGCCCAGCTGAGACTGGGGGCAGGGTTTTCGAAGCAAACCAAAAATTTCTGGCCGCCATGTTTGAGAAGCCTAAGTGAGCATGAAGGACCAAAAACATTTAACTGTACCGGTTTGCTTTTAAAAATCTTGGTTTGTTGTTGAACTGCTTGATAACATTATCTGTAATTCCTTAAACTGCTGCATTTTCCTGCGGATAGCAGTGTTTTTTTTTTCATCAAGCTTTTATTTTGGTACCTCTGCTGATGTCAGCAAACATTTGCATATTTTCCACAAATATTTAGGTCCAACTTTTAGATTTAAATTTAGATTCAACATTTACATGTAACTGTATGTTATACACATACGTGAAATACATGACCTAGAATATGGAATGTGAAGACATATAATAAAAGTGTGTACAGCCATTACATTGGTGACATACAGACTCTGGAGAGATTTAATTGTATATGTATGTGCTCAACCCAGTTTGTGAGGGATTACACAATCCGAGAGGAGGTTCAGCTCGTCGCCCCCCTTCGCGTCTTTCCCCCGTATTTGAACAGGAAAATACACAAAGTCAGCGATATTGACTATAAAAATGATGGAATCATACCTAAATTACATTTCTATCACAGATCAGTAGACAAACATTTACTTATTTATTTTTATCATTTTTTACATTTCATGATGGCAGGGCAGGCACTGCTGTGCTTTTAAATTAGTTTGTGCATTTATGTGAGGATTAGATTTTGGTCATTTTGGCTGAATTTTTGCCAGTAATCCCTTCTATATTGGGGAGAATGGAATCTGCAAGAACGCTTCAGCTGGGGCAGCTTGACAGGGATTGATCCCTTGGCATGTTGGAGGCTGAATCGCCCGGATTGTAAATGCTAACTATTCAAGGGCACCACAGCTACATGGATGTTATGTTGCCTGAGGAACCATGAAAGACTGTGAGCACCTTGGTTCACCATGTGACGACTCAGTTCTGACTGATGAGCATCTCATCAGAAGGTTGTGTTAGTCAGTGAGGAGGAGGATCACCGAGAAATCTGTTGAACATATTTATGTCACATCAGACTTATGGCGTTTTTACGGTTGTTTTTCTTACTTATTAAATTCAGAATAGTCATTAAACTTAAGACATAAATTTGTGTTGTTCCTTTGGTACAGCACAGCTACCCAAGCATTTTAGTAAACAGAGCGATCCATAAATCCATCCATTTTCTTTCCCTTATCTGGGGTCGGGTGGCCATTGCAGTTGGCCAAGAAGGGACTTTCAGGGGTCCCCCTCCCAACAACACTCACCAACTCCCCCTGGACTATCCCAGGGCATTTCCAGGCCAGATGAGTTATATATATATATATATAGTCCCTACAGCGAGTTCTGGGTCTACCTCGGGGGTCTCCTCCCAGTTGGACATGCCTAAAACCCCTCCAATGGGAGGCATCATGGAGCCTCTGTTAGTCAGAAAGTGTTGCCTCGATCTCCTATACACAAGAATGTTTTCTTGGAAAATATCTTCCTGCCATTACGGCTTCAGATAAAATAAATAGCTTATTGGACAAGATATAGCTTGACCTGTTTTGTTATGTTTTTCTCTTTTAACTATCTGTTTCTTAATGGATTTAATGGATAGAGAAGTTGTGTGCATTGCAACTGGGGTCTTGACCCACTGCGGGTTATCCTCTCCCCATGGAATTTACTCCCGCAAGAGTTTGGACTCGTTTTTGTGGCACACGCTTGAAGTAGCTTTGAGACTGGTGCCTGTGAGCTCGGCACCATATTGTAAGACCCAGCCTCTCTACTTCTCAGCTTCTCTGGGGTTGGACCAAAAGTAAATCAATGAGGCGTAACTGGTCTGGGGCTAAGACTATAATTAAATGCAACAGAAAGCAATCTATCGCCCAGCACCAGTAGAGGAAATACTTTTCCTGCGCTGCATTGATTTTAACACCTTCAATAACACATCTCTGTTTTACCCACACTCCTTTCTTCCCCTCTCAACATTGTGTGTTCATATTACAATCGTGCCGTCGCATACAGACACATAACATCCCTCTCATACAATGGATGCCTGTAATTAAGCTCTGTGCAGAGGGGGCCATATGGGCTTGAGGTGAGAAGCTGTTACCAGCGTCTAGTCAGAAAAGGTGTGCGCTCAGCAATATGAGCTAATTGGAGCCTCTCACCGCAGGATTTGCAAAGTGAGTGAATAATGTGTCAAACCTGCAAGAAAACCTCTCTGCACCCTCATGGTGTTATCGACTCAAAATATCAGTCGAGTGGATAACGCGTCAAAATATCAAAAAAAACTCTCCACCTTGAAGTGAAGCTATTGACATCCTGCAGATGAGTGAGGAGGGGAGAAACATATTTTCTGTTTTGATGGTTGTTCAAAGATTTGGTCCTCGTTGGCCAAGGTACGACTCCTGGGGCACATCTGTCTCCTCAGAAGAAAGAGATATGTCTCTTAGGTACGATGTTTGCCGGTTCTTTCCCTGACCAAACACAAAGAAGGCTCACTATTACTCTTAAAAACAGTTATAAGCCCTAGAACAAAGAAGCAGCCCCTACTGAAGTGCATGTCCCTCCCATTAAAGGTAATGTGAATACTGTATGGTAGAGTGGCACATTAACTCATCCATTTAAGCTGAATTTAAAAATGAATATTGATTTTTCCATTAATAAATTAGGCCTATGCTATATCGCTGAAAAGTACCCAATCACCTGCGTTGTACAACCAGTTCCCCTAAAATTAAATTTGAAGACATGTCCGTATAACATGTGTTTTTCGCAGAGAGAGTTTCACCCAGCGAGCAAAATATGAGCTGTTGGAGTAAAATATGATATACAAGCTAGATCTTCACGAGTGAATTAGTATTCACCAAAGTCCGACTCAATCAGACCTACAGTTAGGAAGTTAATACCATTATGATATTTATATACAAGACAGATCTCTTTAAGTCCATTAATACGCGCCAAAATATAAAACTACTTAACCACAATCAATCCAGTTCTTTCTCACATTAAGGTCTATGTGGGTATACAATTGGAAAATGCTCAATGAAATAGTTTTTGTGTTATAGCGTGAAAACAGCCTTAAAAAAAACTGTAGTAAAATTAAGTGGGGGAAAGTTAGGATCCTGAATGTCACTGTGAAGAAATCATTGTTACAATATTTTTAAAAAAAAATGCTACTCATTTTCCAGGACACCGTCAAGCAGCTACAGGAGGAGCTGAAGAGAATCCAAGAAGCTGAAATGCTTTGCATATCCTTCACGGACTGGCACAGCTCCACTCAAAGAAGCTTCGCAGAGTTAGCTGACACTTCTGAACCCGTGGACCGTGCCCTCATGGAGAGGAAGATGAAAAAACTTGAGGTATTTATCAAGTCACCTTATCAAAGATGCGGTGCAGCACTTAATGAACCCTCTCTGAACAGGTTGCACCAACACTGGCAATATGATGAGTTAGCAAGACAGCCTTTTGCAGTGCAGAATCATATTATTCCAGTATCAAAGCCAGCAGAAACTTCCCTATATAATCTTTTTTCTGCAAAGGGCCATATGTCACCTGCTAGTAATTTTAAGTGTAAAAATTTCAATTTCAATCAGCTGCATCACGCTTGGTCAGCAAAATGTACATGAACTACCTCTAAAGCGGGCAGACTGTTCAATGCACCTGTAAATATATATATGTAAATAGTGCCACAGACCATAGTCTCTGTTTATACACTCTTGGAGTGAAGTAGTTCAAATATGCATGCACAGCAGTAAAAATGAATCTGTATTGTTTGTTTGGCGTGGTTCCTATGAAGTGTGTCGAGGATTGGATGAGTGTGTATCGATCGGCTCGTATGAAGACAAAGCGGGTGCCGTTGTAGAAGAAGTATGGTGGCAGGCAGATGCCACCCACTGTGAAGCAGAGGATAAAGAGGTGCCAGTGTCAGGATCCTGCCAACATAGACACACTAATCGATGGGGTGCCCTTACGCATCACATCACACACACTCCAACACACATAGACATTCATGCAACTAAACCCATTCAAAGAACTAACAAGCTGCAGAAAACTCAATTTCTTCTTCTGCCTTTCTTTATGTATCACTGGGTTTAATTTCTCTTTGTCCTCCTCACACACACACGGAAATGTATTTACAGACCCACACACAGACTTCTACAACACATCATCTGGTGTGGGCTTTGCAGTAATCCCTGTCTGGGATCGATGCTCTGTCTCTGACTGAAGACATGCTGTCACCACATGTGTCCTTCCAGCACTGCAGTTAAGACGCGAGAGCTTCATCACTTACTCTCTCTCCTGTGGCGAGAGCTTTTCAATGAGCTGGGATGATTGAGCATTGACCAGTGATCAATAGCTGTTTCAAGGACCATTGGTTGAATTCAGACTTCATTTTATACTTTGTTTGAACGGTGGCAGTGTGAATCCTACAGCAGCACTGACCCGTTAGCTAGAGATCTGCTGTGGTTTCAATATATGCATTGGTAATTGAAGGTTTGTGTTATTTCCAGAATATTTATTTTATCCGCGGGGTCGCGGAAATTGTAGTAGATTTGTTCATTTTTTATAAATCGATTCCCTTCATTTTAAAATGTAGTTTCTCTCCCCTTCCAGATAATTATATGCCCAAAAAGTCAAGGATATTATGGAATCTCATCAGAAACAATTTTATGGATCATTTTCAAATGTTTTAACCCACATTAACCTCCATGCGAAGATGAACTGGAAAGGTTGGTTATTTATTTCAACACTGCGATCATTTTCAAACGTTGGTTAAATTAATCCGGATTTGGTGCAGATGAATGGAATCAAGGAGGTCAATTTTGTATTCATCGTGTTTTCCTTTAATAGTTTGTATTTTACTAACTTTTAAGGACATCGTTTCCTAGTCGTTCGTCCGATTTAGTACAAATTTGGTTCATATAAATGGACTTAAAGATGTTATAAATATTATATTTTACTCTAGTAATTCATGTTTTACTCACTAGAGTAAAAAGACTGTTAATTTGCACATAACTGTAAAACTATTTCATGCATTTTCAATTTTACTCCCACATAGACCCTAGTGTGAGGAAGGACTGGATTGACTTCGGTCTTATATTTCTGACACTATGGGGAACTTTATCTCCAAAAGTTTTGGGGCCATAAACTCTCAAGCGTTGGTCCCATTTTGTGCAAATTTGATGCATTTGAATTCACTTGAGGAGATCTGACTTGTATAAATCCTGTTTTACTTAATTTATATTTTACTCACTAGGGGGGGTTTATCCATATCTTGAAGTCGATTCATATGTACCCGATTTGTGCATAATCAGACCATCTGTTGAGAAATTAGTGTCCATATACAACGAACATTACCCAAAATCTATCCATTTCTTCCTCGCCCTAAAGTATGTGGTGGAATATAATTTCAAAACGATCCATGAAACCGTTTGAGTTGAGTTGAGTTGACTCAGACGTGGCGGCAGCGAGGACGATTCCATAAGGGTCCCACCTTTTCGGTGATAGAATAAACTTGAGAACAGATGCAGGACAGGATGTGTCATCATTAGTGCTCATCATATAGAGGAGGTACATGGGACGCTTGGAATGGATTATTTGGACTGACAGGATACCGGATAGCCCACAGTTTAAAGGGCACACAGTCTTTTCATACGTAATGTTCACCAGATGGTCTTACTGTATAAATGTTTTACCAATATCAACTGCATCAGTCCATCATTTCATGCAAAGACCATACTATCATATATTCTTTTTTGCAAAAACTTATTAATTATTATTTTGTTCCTGCTGGAAATAGCAGCTGAAGCCTTCTGAGTATAACAGCATCTGAAATTCAAAATGTCTCATAAAAAATGCATGGATTCTTAAATAACTCAATGAAACTTGCACTTTCAATTTGATGTGGACAACCAGCAGTGTTTTATAGGAAGGATCCTCAGTGTCAGGAATCAGGAAATAACCGCAGATGTTTCAATATGAAGTTGAGATTAGGAGGCAGTAAGTGTAAGTACTGCAGATGGACCTTGTTTTAGCTCACATGTTAGCCACACAGATTTGTAGGGATTGAGATTTATTGAGTACCAACTATTAGGTAGCGTCTTTGGATTTGTGAATGAAATGGTAAACATATACGTGGCTTCATACTCATGAGCAAACATGTATATGTGCACAGACACGGGTCTTTTTATATTGTATCAGCAGCAGCGGTGGCTGGAGATCTGCTGCTGCTGCAGTATGAGGTCACTATCTACTCAGAAATAATAGACTGACGATGAAAGCTAGATAGCATCCTAGAAATTGGAGGTCTATGTGAGCGGCGTGTTATTGTTGCCCTGGAAACCCCTGCAGCTACTGCTGCTTGTTAAGGGTCCCTATAATTGGATACTCCTTTCATATTATTCAGTGTGGTTTCTCCACTCCATGACCTCTAAGTCCTCTTCACAACTTGCCATGCAGGTGTTAGCCTACCTGATGGGTTCAAAGCCTTCCAAACACCCTGTCAGGCCGGTGCGGGTGCCTGGGGTTACCAGGCAGGTGAAGGACAAAGAACTCAGTAATGGTGTGTTTGAATGTTAACCTCGGTGGTAACTCTGATAACACAGTTTCTTCATCCCGTGGCATTGAGGCCACAATTTTAGCATTACAGAAAAGCAACCTTTTACATTTTCTTTAACTCAGTAGTGAATAAGTTGAATGTTTTCTAGTATAGAATAATGACAATAGTACTATAGCTACAGCCGTGTTCAATTTTACAACTAAATATCTGCTCTCCCTTATTCCTAGACTCTCCAGTCGGAGCTCCAACATGGTCACAGCATCCTAAAATTACTGAGAGAGCGTTCTGAGCAGGCAGCAGGCTTCCTGAATGAGGCTGGAGCTGAGAGTCTAGGAGGTGAGGTGGAAGCGCGTCTCGCCCAGCTGGAGGATCTCGCAGGTGGGCTGAGGCAAAAACACAACTTTTTACAACGGGCGCTACTCCAAGCCAAAGAGTTCCAGGATCGCTACAAGGCTCAGGCGGAATGGATCGTGGACACCAGGGCTCTGCTCACGGCTCCAGTGGAGGCCAAAGCTGAACTGTACCAACGGAGAGCGCTACTAGCTAAATATAAGGTGGAGTGAGTTTAAATTTAAACAAATGCGTATTATTGGTACATTTGTTTCCGTGCATGTCTTATGCCATTAAATCCAAATTGAATGTATGTTTCACATTAGTGCCCATCATTCTCTTCAGTGATCCATCGCATAAAATCCCCACTGTGTACGTTGGAGAATGGTTGACAGTATGGTAGAATCCACTGCTCTTAAATTGACGGGAGAATGTGTACGACATCTGCTAGGAAATTTTAATGCTAGGAGTTATAAGGTCAGTTTTATATTTCATACAGTAGGGGGAACTTTAGCTTCAAAAGTTTCAGCCCATAATTGCTCAACCATTGGTACAATCAAAATCTTCTGCATATGAATGAACTAGGGTGATCTATCTTATGTCTGTCTTGTATATGTATTTTACATTTCACTCTGATTGTTTATTATTTATTATTTTAGTTACTACAGAGAGCTTTCTGTATGAAAAAAAAATAAATAATTTAAATCGATTTTTGGAAATAACTTCGAAATTTAATTTGAGGAGTTAAACAGGGTTCAAACAGCTTGTACAACGTAGGGGATAGGGGGCTTTTCAGGGACATCCTCTTGCTCAAGTCTCATAGGTATTTTTTTCTGTTGCATTGTTTTCCTGACCTCTGCATGTTAATTAATTTGGATGTTGTTTTGTTTTTGTCTTAAGTACTGCTGACTGCACAACCATTTGCTCCTCGGGGATGACTAAAGTTATCCTTCGTCCTTCATCCTGTATGTTGCTGTCTGTGTCCACAGGCTCTATTGCAGATGGTTCAGTCTCACGATGGATCAATAAGGTTGGTGGTTGAGAAAGGAGAAGCTCTGCTGGCCTCCCTCCACTACCCGTCCATCAGAGACAAAATGAAGAGAATGAAAAAGGACTACTCTAACCTCTGTAATGCTTCTATGGTGAGACCCTGAGCTCATATAAGAGTAAACAGGATAAATTAAGAGGAATTACAGATCATATATATAATATTCTTTTCTCTTTGTTTTTACCCGCATTTATGAATTGTGTGGTCAAGTCCCATGTGGAGAATCTGGAAGGCCAGGTGAAGGAGCAGGAAGCCTACCACAACGAACTCCAGGAAGTGGAGCGTTGGCTGCTGCAGATGTCCAGTAGGATGGTGACCCCTGAACCTTCTGCGTGTGGAAGCCTGGAAGTAGCCACTCAGCAGCTCTCCAGGCACAAGGTGACCTTCCCATCAGTTTGTTGAGTTTGTGGTGTATATAACAGCTGGAACAACAATCGGACAAAATTGTTCACTTGCATCTACTTTGGTGCTAAAGGAAAGTCCAAGTATTCATACTCCAGCTATCTAATTTCTACTGAGCAAGCAGGTTCAAATTGTCATTGTTGCATATGACCATTTCCCTGTCGCTATGACGGCTGTTAACGTTATTATACTTACAACCCAGATTTTAAAATATTACTATATATGAATATTTGGAATGATGAATAAAACACAAATAAAATACCCTGTGTCAGACTGGTAGGATTGATTAAAGACACCAGGAGGAAGGGGTTAACAAAACACAGTTGTTGACAGTCAGACCGGACAGCACAATAACTGAGTGGAGGAGCAACAGGAGGAATGGGGGGCTAGACAACGACAGGGATAGGAATCACAATACTAACAACAGGAACGTGAAAACTAAAAAACTACTTACAAATCATTAAACAGTGGAATAATTTACAAATGATGGATGGATAATGAACAAAGGTGTTACAGAATTTAATCCAGCTCATGGAGCATTATCACTACTATTTTTAGGCATTCCAAATCTTTACAAGTCTTTTGTTGCCACTGTTTCCAAACTGTTAAAACGTGTTCCTGGCATCAAATTCAGAATAATCATCTATTTAAGAAGTGCCTTCCTGTTTCGAGGTATTGCATTAAATATATTGTCTTTGTTATTTTAGAAATTAATAATAGCCATTAGTATTAAATCTGCTGCTGGGTAAAATAATGATCATTTATTTACTGCATAATATGATTTTTTTTTCATGTGAAATATTACCTGAAATTCTAGCAATTCATTATGTAAAACAATGTTGCGCCACATTTCTGTAAAAGTTATGTTGATCTATAAAACAGCTGCGTTTATTCTAATGTATTGTTACTCATATAACACTTTTGTAAGTGTTATCTTGTCTTATATTCAAATTCTGACCTTAGCTGATTCTCTCGCTGTAAAGAAAATAAAATTTACATTGAAAAAGTGTTATTAATTTAGTAAAAACTCATAACATATAGATAACAAAATGTTTAGTTTCTTTCTGTGGTTTCATTCTAAATGTACTTTAAATTGTATTTTAAGAACAGAGGAGGGAGCGACCTAATTAACGAAGCAATGCTAATTTTAATTCTTCTTTGAAGCCACTTTCATGGTCATCCATTCTGTGCGGCATCAGTCTGCTCCGACCTCTAAGGTCATGGCTCAAACATGATCATTGTTACTTTGTCATTCACAGGCCATCATGGAGGAAATTGCTGGCTTTGAGGATCGCCTGGCAGGCCTGAAGGAGCAGGGAGCCCAGCTCGTACAGGGCTGTAGTGATCGCATGCAGAGCCGGCTCAAACAGCAGGTCCAGGCTCACCAGCAAGGCACCAGAGACAGTTACTCGGCCATCTGTAGCACAGCGCAAAGAGTGAGTCAGGAGGAGGATCTGGAGAGAGGGAGGGCGCAGACACAGACAAGGTTGAAAAGGAATGGGATGGCAGATGAAGAGAGGCTTGTGTTCTTTATTTGACAAAAGAGAAAGGGTTCATGTAAAAGTCTTCTGCACTGGATGCACACGCTTACACATGCATCCATGGATGTGACCACACATGCTCCAAATATCACTGCTGTTAATATTCCAGTAGCATCAGCATCCACTTAAACCAAACCTACCCTGACACTTGAATCCCCTCATTGCCAGTATAGAGGGCATGACCAATTAAGGCTGCCAAAGTATGGCGCTCAGCAGCAGCCACCTTCAGACTTCAGCACTTGCCAAAATCGCTAAATCAATCTCCACATATTAATCTTCATATATCCCTTGTCAACTCCCTTTTTTCATCCCTGAGCCAAAAATGGTTGCATGAGTAAATGTGGTGATCCCTGTAATCTAGCCCCGCTCTGTCATTTTGGCAAACTTCTACTCTGTCATCATTGCTCGTCTCCCAAGGGCGCCACCTCCGCCGGTGCTCGTGCATTCAATCTGGCATTGTTGTGATCCAGCCATACTTTACCACTACACTGCTCGCTGCTCTACAACTGCTCCTCCAGTGTTTCAATGGCTGCCAACTGTGTTCCAATACAACACAGCTCTAATACCCCGCCTGCCATTTGTGACCGTGCCAACATTCTAGCCTTAGCCAAATGCACTGGCAGTCGGCCAAATTATTAACACCAGCCCACCACTGCCACCACCCTTACTTAACTCTTTCAGACTGTCATATTAAGACTGTCAATCATACCTTAATGTTTTTCTCTTTCTTGGAAGGTATGGATGCCTCAGCATTCAACACTTGTCAAACCTCCAGCTTGTTCATCTTTTAACATTTTATTTATCCCTGCGTTTGGCTTTATTGTAAAGGCTTCAGATTTACAAGGCTCTACCTACCTACACGTATTTAACCTTACATTCTTAGAGTTATTGGTATTAACACTTAGTCGATATTTGAGTTTGACTTCATGATAATAATGACGTATACTCTTTATCATTTTTATTATCAGTACATCATTGTGAAATTCTTCCTTGGCATTTGACCCATGCCTGAGGAGCAGTGGGCAGTCCCTTAGAAGCACCTGGAGGGCAATATGGGTTCAGTGTCTTGTTGAAAGACCCTATGACATGCAGGCTGCAGAGACAGACTGGGGCAGACTGGATTCCAACCCCACGATTATGCTACACTCTGAGCTACAGCCCCCCCTAAGACACCCCTGAGATGTTTTAGCCCCATGCATCTAATAAAACCCCACACGGAGGGTATTTTCATAATCTTTTATAGGTGCTCTTAAACTACAGGGTGTACTTAATGGAAGTTTTAAGTTCATTAATTTTCTGAAACTGCTTATCTAGTGCAGGATTGCAAGGGAAGGCTGGAGCCTATCCCATATGACACTGGGCAAGAGGCAGAGGACAACCAGGGGGAACAATACATAGAGACAAAGAACCATTTGCTCTCAAATTCAAGCCTACAGGATATTTCATTCATCAATCTATCCATATAAAATGTTTTTCAACTATGGTAGGAGGGTGAGAGTATCCGGAGGATGGGATAGGCTCCAGACCGTGTATGGAAATACAGTAAGACTCCAGGTCTGGTGGATTTGAAAGCAGACTCTTCTTGTTGTGTATCGAGGGTTTGCCCTGATCCAGATGTATATCAGTGAAATGTATCTGCTGTTCCACACAGGTATATCAGAGTCTGGATCATGAGTTACAGAGACACGTGAGTCTCCAAGATACACTGGAGCAGTGCCAGACCTGGTTGACGTCCGTCTCAGAGGATGCAGAACCTCCTGAACATTCTCCCCTCAGCCTGGAGGAGTCTCTGAAGCAGGTCAGTTAGTTTACATCAGAAATGATCAGACGCTTGCGTTCATTTTTGCTCAGATTGTTTAATGGAGACTTAAATATAGTCAAGTTTAGTTTAAGGGATAAGCATGATCTGTCAATAAAAATCATAGCATCATTGACAGTCTTGTGTTTTGGGCAGGTGAAGCAGAAGCGCGCTCTCCAGGAACAGGCCGGTACTTACCTCCAGCTTCTGTGCTCAGCTTGTGACCTGTCGGAAGAAAGGGTCAGAGAGACCGCTGGATCCATCCAGCACATTAAACTGCAGGTCATTCAGATTAAACAAGCTTTTGAGCAGAATATAGTCATTTTGCAGCTGTAGTAGTCAGCCGTAAGGCTTTAGATATTGAATATATTTGAGTAAATATTGAGTTATAAATTGATTCCATTGTGTTTGTGCATCTAGATTGAGGAGCATATGCTGCTTTGCGAAGAGGTAGTGGAAAGCTGGAGGGACACCGAGGAGCAGAAGGCCGATCTGGAGCTCCTGCTGAGAGAGACAGAGCAGCAACTTCAGAACCTCATTAGGCGACCTGCAGAACTGGAGCCCAAGGCTGCACAGAACCAGCTAGATAAGGCGCAGGTCTGCGTTTGTAAAAGGATTTTATAGATGGCATTGCAGAATTTTAGACTGATTAAGCAAATAAGATAAAACGGTCTGTTAATATTGACTCTTTTTCCGGCAGGAATTCCTTCTGCATATAAGGGAGAGACAGTCTGAGGCAGCCCATATGGATGAAGCCATTGGTAGGATGTCAGATGGACAAATCTCGCCCTTGTTGGAGGAGATAAGGAGACTGAGGAGAAGTTGGATGGATCTGGGCCAGAGGGCAGAAGAGCTGGAGTCCCAGCGGGGGGAGGACATGCAGCGCAGTGGGGAGTATCAGGAAAGTGTGGTTGCTGTGGAGGAACTTTTCCACCAAGTATCAAGGGAATGGGACTACCTCGCCAGGTATGAAGCTTTTCTGCAAATGATGGGTTGCTTCTTTTATGTTTAATGTTTTATGTCGAATTGTTATTTAATTATGTTTACATAGTCTTGTCAAAATGTCCCTTAGCCATGCCTGTGTTTACTTAGGGCAGACAGAGAGAGTACAAGTGAGCATTTAGAGGCTCTGAAGAAGCTCTCCAGTGACCTAGAGGAACAGAGAGCCACTCTAGAAGACCTCCGAGACCAGAAACAAGCCATCATGCCTCGGCTCAGCCTATTAGACAAGGACCTGGTCAAGCAGCAGGTGGACTGCCATTCTTGGATAATCTTCAAGAGTAGAGACGTCAGGGTTCAGTTTTACACAGTTTTCTACCTTTCTTTAGGTGGGTCATTTGGAGCAGCGCTGGAACCAACTTGAAGCCCTGATTCAAAAGAAAATCCAGGACGCTGCAGATACACTACAGGATTTGGCCCGGATTGAAAGTCAGCTGAGGGATGCCCGGGAGTGGGTGGATGAACAGCGCCCTAGTCTTACCTCCGCGCTTAAGACAAGCCCACCACCTGACCTGGCGCAGAGTTTCCTGTTTGACCACCTGAGTGTTTGTGTAGAGCTGGAGGCTCGTCAGCAGCTGCTGGATCAGGCAATGAGTGAAGCCTTGGCTTTGGCTCCCAGACTGGGGCTCAGTGAGAAGCGATGCCTTCAGGAACTCGCTGAACAAGCTCATACTGCTATGGAGGCTCTGGGGGCTCAGGTGACCCAACGCAGGAAGTACCTCAATAAGGTAAAGAGCTTTGTCTTTGAATTAAAATGCAATTTAAACTATTATTTCAAATAAGAAATTGTATGAAATAGCACCGCTAGTGCAATAAACAAAGTGTGACTTATCCCTATGTGGTTACTCATTAGAGCTAAATTGTTTTCAGGCCTTTACAGAGAAGACACAGTTTCTCCAAGGCGTGGGGAGAGCACTGTCTTGGGTACAGCAACAGGAGAGGAAAGCTATGATTGATGACCACATTGCACTTCTCCCGGAGGACCTCGCGAAACAAGTTTCTGCTTGTCAGGGCGTCCAGAGTGGTTTACGAGCGTACCAGAGAGATTTAGCATCTCTTTGGATACAAGGCCGAGAAATGGAAAGAGATGCCACGGACAACGAGAGAGCAGAAACCCTGGCAAGACTTGAAAAGCTGCAGATGGCGTTCGAAACTGCTCTCCAAAGGTCCACCCAGCGTCTCACAGAGTTGGAGAAAGCCTTGACCTCCAGGAAATACTTCAAGGTTGACCTGGATAAGACGTGTCTCTGGTTGAGACGAGCAGACACCATCACCTTCCCTGAAATGACTATCAGCAACATGGATGATATCTTTGAGTTGCAAAGAGAACTGTCCAACTTTCAGAATGTCCTGGAGCAAGCGTCAGAGTACGAAAACCTTCTTCTTATCGTCCAGAGAATCGGCCAGGAGATCCTCCCCACTCTGAACGAGATCGATCATTGCTACCTAGACGAGAGGCTCAATGCCCTGCCTCAGCAGTACAACGCCATCCTAGCACTAGCCAAAGAGAAAAAAGACAGAGTCCAACAGATAATCGTAGAGCAAAAGGAGTTCAGCACTTTCTTTGAGATAACACGGAATGCACTGGAGGAGCTTCAGGAGAAGTTTGACAATCTGGAGAAGCAGACTATCAGTATTAAAGGGGCGGAGCTCGCCTGTTTGATGAATGAACACAGACATATTAATGAAAGTTTATTCCATGTAGGACTTGCTGTGAGAGAGCTGCATGGCAAAAATGAGAGATTTCTCTGCAGGGGTCAGCAGTACAGAGCTGAGGAGACAAAATGGCTGGTTAGTCTCCACGACTCGCTGAAGAGGAAAAATGATCAGAAGATTAAACACTTGGATGATTGCTGGAAAGCTGTAAATAAATACAACAGAGAATCCACTGAGTTGGACTCAGTGTTAAAGCTGGTGAAAGAGAAACTGGTCCGGCTTAGTGCTGACACAGAACTAGATGTGATGGATAAAGTCACAAGTTTCTATTCGCTGCTCGAAAATATGGATTGTTTGAGAACTCAGGCTGAAGAATGTCACCAGCAAACTAAAGGCCTTGGTTTAAACTTTGATACGGCCGCCTTTCAGCAGACTGAACTGCAACTTGAATCAATGCTGTCTTTACGTTTTGAAGTGAAATTTTTGGTTGAAGAGAGTGAAACGAAGATGGCAAAGAATGAAGATTACATAGTGGAGGCTGAGAAAGTCTTGGGATTGCTGACGACTATCAAGGAAAAACTTGAAGAGCCATGGTCACTCACAGAGGTCAGAACTGGGAGGGTGACTGACGAAATGCACAAACTGAAGATTGTTGAGGAGGAAGTGAAAAGTAGACTGAGGAGAGGAGACGTGGCGGTTAACAGAGAAAGGCAAAGGTATCGTAGCAGAAAGGAAATCATTCCTGCCCACATAGAAGAGAAGTTGCAGCAGATGGCGAAGCTTGGAGCGGAAGTTCAACAACGAATTAGCAAAAAACAGGTACATATTTTTTTACATATCACAACGGGCCTCATTCACCAACCTTTGTTACGAAAACATTTGTTCTTAAACCTCACTTACGCAGTTTTTACGAAGACTCTGGCATTCCACCAATATTTTATGTAAGACCAGAATCTCCAAACATCTAGTAGCACTCTTCCCAACATTGGAGTGATTCCTTGTTTGTGAAAAACAAAAGATTGTTTGTGTTTTTTTTAATTATACAGTTGGAAAATACAGGATTCAAGTTACCATAATAGTTTTCCATTTATAGTAATTCATAATAATAAAAAAGGTCATTATCTTTCCAAGCATTACGGTATTTTAAAATAAATGATTTCCATGCATTTGACTTTCTGTTCAGGTTCAACCAAATATAATCGACCATTTGTAATTATAGGATTTAAAATAGACGTTTACGGCCTACAGTTGATCAATAACACATTGTTTCAAAATAAAGGGTTTCGATGTGTATCTTTGATTTGTTTTTCACATATTCGTTCATTTCTTTAAGTGTGTAAGAGGTTGTGAGCAGTGTTGATGCTGTCTATGAAGGAGTCTGAGGTCGGATGAGGAGAGGGCCTCCAAAGTGTGTCTTGAACGGTGCGCTGCTGCAGGGAGGCACCTGGCGGCGCCTCAGGGGGTGGTTGAGTCTTTTATCTATTAATAAATAATTTAGGTTAGGGTCCCTTTTTGGTCCCTGTGCGCCCCCATCAAGATACAGAGTACGCTGAAAAACATCTAATGTTCTTGTTTTATTTTATACCCACTACTGACCCTCCTACGTAAGACATCCCAGTTACATCACATTTGGAGTCTGGTGCTCTCTCTTTTTTTTGGCATTTCCTACGTTTTTCTTTTCTGCAGTCTCCGTGGTAATCGAGTGCGTGTTGTACAAGGACCTGTAGTCTTATGCCCTTTTATGGGCATTGGTGGTGGGTTTACATACGCAAATTAGAATCACATACACAAGCTTCCAGCTTATGTTCTGATTGGGACACAACAAGTTTAAGAACACATGTGCAAACAATTTGCCGTTTTAGGAGTCTTAATGAATCTAAAGTAGGTTTTCTCTTTGGAATTTTCTTGAGAACAAAATTTAAAGAAATCCTTACAAAGATTCTGGTGAATGAGGCCCAATGATATCTGATCCATTTGTTGTAAGAAGTCTGTCAGAATGTGATGCATCATTCATGGATTTTAATCTACTGAATATTATTACTCCCCTGTTCAACCTTATCATCCATATTGATAGGTTCTAAGGATGTTGGGACATTTGAATGAGAGTTCAAGTGATTCCATGAAGTTTGAATAAGTAATTATATTATTATTAATTTAAAACTATTGGGATTTTTTTTGTGTTTTTTTTACTATATCCAAAAGCTCCTTTTATGTTTGATAAGTAAAGCCTGTTGTCTTCTGCGAGGATGTTGTAAGCCCTTTAACACTTTAATAATCACCTGAGCGAGGATTTTTAGCTTTCATCTCTGTGAAGAAATTCATACAGAGAGAAGCAAGAACTGAAGTTAATGAAATCACCTTCTGCATATTCTAGCTGGCTGTGGATCAAGCTCTTTCCCTCGTCCAGAGGCACCACTTATCTCTGCAGTCCATGCACACATGGCTGGACTCTGCTGCAGCAGTGCACCAGAGGGTCAGCTCTGGTGTGCAGCTCGAGAACCTGACAGATTGTGGGCTGGAGCTGGAAGAAATTTCAGCACAGGAAAAAAACTTTACCGCTGCTTTAGAAGAAATAAGGACTTTGGATCCTCTGCTGGAGGATTTTGCGAAGGGGAGGGCAATGAGTGAACTTCGAGAAAATGTTGAGGAACTGCGACTAAGACACACAGATGTCCAACAGCAGCTGGACGCTTACAGAGAAGTGCTTCAGAGGTGTGTATTAATGTAACAATATGGAGCAACAACAATGTACGTGCTGTACATATGATACATTTTTGACAATGCACTACCCTCGATAATAATCTGTACATTTTTCAGTTCTGCAGCTCTTTGGACCTCCTTCCAACAGGAAAAAGAGGCATTGGTTGAGCAGATGAATAATGTGGAAAGCAAGATGGCCACTTTCACTACAGCTAAAGCAGCTAGTATGCAGGAGGCAGAGGAAAAGTGTCAAAGATATCAGGTGGGTCGGTGTAGACGAGCGTTACGTCATCGGTATAGAACTCATCTTTCATTGTGTGTCCTGTGTCCCATGTGGTTTTCATATTCCATGTAATTAATGGTTAATATGCCTGTATTTAATCATGGGAGAGTTTTAATTCTGCACAGTCTAAATGTGTGATGACGTGTGTGTGTGTGTGTGTGTGTCTGTTGTAATCTTTGGCTGTAGTCTCTGGTGGCTCACATCGACCTACTCGAGTTGCCTCTGAACACTTTGAAAGATGATGCAACAGAGCTAGAGCCGAACATTTCTGAGTCCAGTAAAGCTGTCACCAGCCACTCTGTGTCGTCGCTGTGGCAACGCTGGACCAGGCTGCGCAGTGTGGCCCGAGCACAGGGGCGGGCCCTGGAGGATACTGCGAGGGAATGGAGGAACTTTTCTGAGAAGGTGAGATGACATAATGGTGATGTTGAGAAGGGTTCCCTGTATGAGTGTGTGTGTTCCGCGTGCTCAGTGCACACTTTATTACACTGTTACAAGTGTAGAACTAACTGTCCGCCTGCCCATAGCCCACGGTTGATGAGCACGAACGCTCACATGACACTGCCGGCCACAAACACACTAGTGTAGAAAAGGGTTCTTGCTTCTGCAGATGTAGGTCAAATGCAGCAATGACTGAACACAAGTTGGTGGGCTATGATGTAATTTCAGGCTTCAGGCCGAATATAACCTCAGCCTGTGTCATGAAGCATTTTCTTGCCTTTCCTGTTACAAGTGTTAATGATGACGGCTTAGAATTCCCAAAATGCACAGCCACGTACGAAGGAAACTAGGTCAAACTGTATTGAATGCCGGTCACTTCCTGGTTTGCGGCACATTTTCTGTTGTCCACTGGTTTTCTATGGCTCCTTTGTTCTGTTGGAGATCATGTCATTCTCTGCATTTGATTTTCTACTAGACTCTTATCTCTGACCTTGAATATAAAAGGGAATTCTGCATAAAATAAAAACACAAGACCATTAATGAACAAAAAGACATGTTAAAGGCGGGATTACATGAATCTTTTGCTCATGATTAGTTTTATTTAGCGTCATGTGAAACCCTGACCCTAGTGTGTGTTTGAACATGAACTGTGCTTAGATGGAGAAGGTGCGCTCTGTGTCCCAAGACCTCCACGCTCGTGTCCCAGACGGCACAGTAGAGAAGGCCTCCACCAGGGCGGCACTTCAGAGCCTCTTGGAGTATCATGACTCCTTCAGCCTGGAGGTGGAGAGGGAACAGTCCATATTAGCCCTGCTGGGGCAGAACACTCTCAGCCTAAGAGAGGAGGAGGAGAATAGACATGAGGAGACACCTTGCCTAAAGGAGATCAGGAACATGCAGGAGCAATATGACAGGTGAGCCAAGCGGCGCTGCTATTCTTCTATTTTTAGAGCCTTCCACGCAAATGTAGTAACAAAATCTGTCTTTGACATGAGTTTTCAACACATCCTTTGTGATTTTAATTTGAAAAATCTATGGGTTCATCCTTCAAATGTTTCTTATAAACTTTGAATGAAGCAAAAGGAATACTTTCATTTGTTTTGATTTCATTGAAGATGAGCAAATAAGTGTACCGTTGTGATTGACAGATGTGCATGATTTTCACAACCGTGTCTTCTCTAGCCTTTTGGTGCGGATTCGAGCAACAAGGGCTCAGGTACATCAAGAGTTGAGGGAGAGAGAGGAGGTTGAGAAGGAGCTGGGCTTGGTCAAAGGCTGGATCCAAGACACCCGTGGCTTACTGATGAGTCCCACTGCAGACCTGGATTCATTACTCCAAGAGCTTGAGGTAGGCTACTATGTATACATAGAAAAATGTGAGCAGACCAAACAACAATTTTCCCCTGTCCATTTAAAACAGACCCTTGGTTTTTCTGGCTTCTTTTAACAAAAATGCAGCGCCATCGCAGAAAATTCAACCATTTTCTCCTCCTCATATGATTTTATCATTTGTGTTGTAGACTGCGCACGGTGAAGTCATTAGCAGGCGTCAGAGTGTGGAGCGCATGACTGAGTTGCAGCAGTCCAAGTACCAGGAGCTGCAGGCCAGTCTGCCCTCTGAACTCAGCATGCAGCTGGCCGAGGTGGCTCTGGCTCTTGGCTCTGTGGAAGACCAGGTGATCTCATCTATTTTTTGACAAATTGGTGTTTTAGTACGTTTGTAATCCGCTGCGGTGCCTAGAAGCTGGAACTTTGACTGTTTCTAGTCTTTATCACTGTATGGTTGTCCGTTGTAGGTATTGTTTTTTTTATATTATGGGCATCTGCTTTAGGTCCAAGCCAGGGGAAGGGAGGTGCAGCAGACGAGAGACGTGAAGGACGACTTCAGCTCCAGGCTCCAGGAGATCAAAACCAAATTGAAGACCATCGGGCTGAAATTTCAAGACAAGGGTGGAGACCTTGAGGAGGCCAAAGAAGAGACCAAAGTAATCAACCTGACAGATTGAATAATTAACCAGCAATTAACCCCTCTTAGACTCTCTTGATTATGCAGATGTTCAGGTTAATGAGTGTGTGAGAGCTGGAGTGGTAGGAACTGGATTCCAACCCACTTCTGAGAGGGTTGTTTCAGATGGGATTCTTGGCCCTTTCACTCCTGTCCTCCTTCTTATTGGCTCAACTATTTCCTTCCCCCGCTCTTCCATGCATGCAGACTGGAATGTGTGCAGTTAATGGAATAATTTGTGCCATTAGCCATGGATTCATATTTAATGTGCAAATATGACGGTGGCGACAATCTTCTGTTTGCTATTGGTTAGAGGCAAATAATCATATAGTTGTAAAAATGTAAAATGATACCTTTAATTCTCGCTTGAGTCTTTGTTGTGTATTTTTCTACAAAACAATTTTTTTCTTTGTTGTGTATTTTTTCTCCTTTTACATTCTTAATCTTTGACCCTCTCTTACAGACCCTTTGTGATGAGTGCGAGAGCTGCGGTCGCTGTCTGGCAGAGTTGGGAATAGCAGTGCAGGAGTTTGGGGAGCAGAACCCCCTGTTATGTAAACAGCTGGGTGATGCTGTGGGGAAACTGACAGAGTTGCAGCGTCACACCATGCATCAGGTCCTGGACAGAGCCAACAGACTGAAAAAGGTGCGATATCCACCCATCCTATATATGATAGTCAGGCTTTTGTGGCCAGAGTTGTGTAATTATGTTTGAGAGTGCATGAAGCTTTGGTCATTCCTTTCTGCAATGGTTATTTTGTGTTTACTGTTTTGGTCTTATGAGTAGGCAGAGAGACAGATGGAGGAATATCAGGCTATGAAAGCGTTCATCTTGGGTTGGACGGAAAAAGCAGACGCTCTGGTCAGCAGTAGGATCACCTGGAACTCTGTGTCCCAGCTACAGGACCAAATTCGAGCCCACCAGGTAAGTCCTATGAGTCTTACAGCAGGGAGTGGGAATGACTTTACGGTGTTTGAGAAATGCTGGAAAAAAATAGGTTCAAATATTTGTTTTTCCACAAAACTAAAAGATTAACATTTTCTGCTCTCACACCTGACAAATTAAAAGTTAATTAGAGATGTGCACACACTTGATAGAAGTGTCTCATACTGTACAATGTGTTGACCAGGTTAAAACAGTCTAATTGCAGCAAAGAAAGGCTCCTCTCTTTGATATGTAATTTACGTTCCTATCGTGACAGGCATTGCTGAGGGAGTATCGGGGTCTCCATGGTGACTTGGATGCCATGGGGGAGAGGGAGGGGCTGCTGGGGGAGGTATTGCAAACAGAGGGATGGATCCAGCAGGTGAAACACCTCAGCAGATGCACAGAGGAGCTTCAGCAAGCTGCCAAGACTCGCCTCCAGAGTCTGCAGGATGCAGCCAAGGTAAAATATATTCAATTACATCAGGATAAGCGGTTACAGATAATGGATGGATGGATTACAGGAATCTACATCAGTTATACCTCAGCTCTAAATTGTTTTGATGCACCTGATCAAAATATCCTCATGACGATGGTTCTCTAATTTTACTTCAATAGGCTATACATTTTTATGCAGAGCTGAAATAAATTAAATATATCACAGCTACAACACAACAGTGTCCCCCTATGGCCACAAATAAACGGTGCACATCATAATGGAATGCACTGCCTCTGTTTATGCAGCAATAATCTGATACAGATGTTACTCAGATTACAAACGGACAGATTGGTGTTAATAAAATTGTATTTTAGTAGTGCATTTTTTTTTCTAGGGCTGTGGTGCCATAGTACATTTAAAATTTGCTTGAATTGATTATTCGTTTGATTTCCTTTGACATGAACTACATGTAGATCACCTGTTCACCCGGTCCACTTCAGCCACACTAGTTTATTGATGCCTCCTGTGTCATAAGACTATATTAAATATGTTTGTGCATACAGGACATGTTTCGTTTTGAGGCAGTGGTGAAGAACCTCCATACGGCAGTAGACCAGATCCAGGTGACCTTGGCCTCCCCAGACCTCAACAGGCTTAGCCTGAGAGAGCAGCTAACGCAGCGACAGGTAAACACAATGACACAGTATTACATCATTGAACACCCAACAATCCCTACTACTCACTAACACACTTCATTCCTTCACAAGCGTCTCCTGGTTGAAATGGAAGGATTCAAGCAGCAGGTGGTGGCGGTGCATCAGTTTCAGAGCGCCCTCCGTTTACCAGAGGAGGTGGTGGCCAGCCTACCCATGTGCCGCACAGCTCAGACATTACAGCAGGAGGCCAGCCAACTGCAGCATACTACCATCCAACAGTGCAACATCCTGCAGGTAGAGGGCAGTCCTCCCATAGCAAATGCTGCTTATCAGCTGCCACTGGTACATTAGGAAGAATCTTACAACAAATAATCCAGTTAAGACCTCTATTTTATGTTTCTGTAACATAACCTTTAAATATGATCAAAAAACCTGAGAGACTTGTACAGTCTTTTACCTGAAAGTATAAAAATGTTCCGTCAGGGGAGTTAATGTCGATCATAAAAAATAGTCCTGCATTTACTCATTACTGGCTGGAATTTTCTAAATTCTGCTGCAGTGTCCTCAAAGGCCCTCTCAGGAATTTCTATGTTATCCTTGAGCCCCCATAAGACCAGTATCATCCTTCATTCCTTCCTGGATAATTTTCTTTTAATTGCATTGAAGATTAGCCTTTAGAAGGAGAGCCAGATCAAAGTAGAACCAAGTCAGAACAGAGGCTATCTTACCTCATGGTCACATTTGAGAGTAATGCCTTCTTTAGAATATATATTCATATCTTATCCACTTATTTAATCACAATAGTAAAAATGCCATAATGGCCCACTTAAGACATTCTTAAAGAATAGAAAAGGTGCTTAACTTTCCTAATAAGATAAGATTTACCTTTATTAATCCCAGAATGGGGAAATGTTCAATGTCACAGTAGCAAAGTAGCAGAAGCAGTAATAAAAACAACAATAGTACTAAGTAAAAGCTACGGTACATAAAATGAGGTCCAGTAAATAGCAGCAAACTACAGAATGCAGCTTATAGCCCCAATATCCGCTGATCTGAGAAGACCTGTTTTGGGGTTTGCTATATATCATATTGAATTGTTTATTTATGCTGCTCTGAGAAATGCCACTCTAGAAATGCATGTTAAAATCCTCCGACAGTTATAAATCATTTACACGCACAAGTTAATATTATAGTAGGATTTGGACATGGAGAGCCGTGACATAAGTTAATTTAGATAACATCTCTACTTGACTCTCACCTTTGACCTCCACGGAGGGGCAAACAAGTGAGAGGGGATAATCTATTATCAGATCAAAATTTGTTTGACAGCTGTACTTGACAGAGCAAAAATGATACACTGTAAACTATGTTTCCTCTCCACCAGGAGGCTGTGGTTCAGTATGAGCAGTATGAACAAGAAGTGAAGAACCTCCAGAGGTTAATCGAAGAAGCTCACCGCATCATCCAAGACCGGCCCGTCTCCACCAATAACATACAAGAACTTCAGGCTCAAATACACCACCATGAGGTGAGAGAAGACCCACACTTTGTCACTATTATGACTGTTTAAATGTAGAAAGATAAAATATGGGGACACTCAAGTAGAACAATTCATCCAAACTTGCTGCTGAAACAAACTTATTCCTCTTGAGAGGGTTCTTTGAAGGGTTTTTATTCCATTCAGGACCCCCGATACGTCAACAGTTAGTCGCATAAACAGGAAACCGTCCACGCTTAAATTCACACCTACTGGCAAATAAATCCACATATATTTTGGGAGGTAGCCAGAGTACCTGGATTAAGCTCAGGTGAACACAGGAAGAAAATTCAAACTTTGTTGACTCTGGTTTCCCCCTCCTTACTAAAAGAAAAAAGAAATAAAATTAATTAAATTGTCCAATAAAGGTTAACTTGTGGGTCTCAAACTTGCACTATTGGTATTAAAGTATCAACGACTGTATCCAATCCAGTCACTTCAATAAAACAATGACTGTTAGTCTTTTGACAATGTGGACAGCCCTTGTATCTTCCCTCAGGACTATGAAATGCAGAAAATCTGACTGGGCGTCCTGTATGAGATTAGCTCCGAGCATTAGCCTCGATTTACAAAACGAGATACTACTTTCCTCAAAGGCGTCTCATTTGACACTCAAAAAAGATTATAAGGCTAAAAATCAATTTTTTTAAAGAGGCCAACTTCTTCAGCATCATAGAATCAGGAGTGAAAGAGACCTTGAAGTCATTATACACATGCTGCGATTTAAAGGTAAATCAGTATATGTAGTTGATTCTATAGAAAATAAACTATATAGCTTAGAGTAGCTGTGGCAAACATTAATGACTGAAACACACTGTGTTTGAAATGAATACAATGATGGCATCGAAATCATCCCTTCAGCTCATGGGTCTTAATTTGTTATGCAAATTTAAAAGAACAATCGACGATAATGTTCATAAAAAACAATAAATGTTGCTCATTTAATCTCCCTTTAATTTTGTGTTATCTTAAATTCTAGGAAAATATAATGTTGTGTCTCTGTGAGCCACAGTCCTGCACATTCCTCCTCTGTCTGATTGTGCTGTAAATGTTATCTACGTTGGATGTTGACATTTTTCACCGGCATTCCTCAAACCCTGCACCTTGGGCTGCAGCTTTTCTTTGCTGAGTAAGAGAGTTTGATCTTCCATGCAGAGCGAGAGAAGGAGGGGGAGGTATACTGTGAGATGGGAAGACCTGCAGGGACAGAAACAGATCAAGTATCCTCAGAGGCAGCAAATTTATATTACATTTTGATTCCTTTCTTGATTCTGATGGATTTTTATCTACTTCCAGTTTCTGA
Source organism: Lophius americanus (assembly GCA_037951165.1). Classification (NCBI taxonomy): domain Eukaryota; kingdom Metazoa; phylum Chordata; class Actinopteri; order Lophiiformes; family Lophiidae; genus Lophius; species Lophius americanus. The sequence goes on from JBBDHG010000051.1 coordinate 6,838,806, forward strand.
GGGGGGATGTATGAATCCATGTGTCTGCAGATATTAGAGGGTGACTGGACTGTCAGCGTGTTATGTCTGAGTTTGGTCTTCAAGCTGAGCAGTTAGCTGCCGCTCCACTGGCCCAGTTAGTCACATGACCTGATTACCAGTGCCTTGACCATCTGCGGGGCAGATGGTGGAGGAGGAGGAGGAGGAGGAAGAAAACAGGAGGGAGGAGCTGGACCTAGCCTGCTGTAATCTGACACCATCTATGTCATTCTTCCTCCTAAACACTCCCCCTCTGGTTACACCTCCCTGTTGTAGACAGGAATCTACCTCAAGCAATGGGGAGGAGGGAAGCAGCGGCCAGAGGAGGGGGGTTTGCGGGCGCTGAGATCACTTCCTGTTTTGCTTGTCATTTGTGTACGTGAGGGAGTGTCGGAGGGATTTTGAACTATATCTGTGAGGGTCTCTCTCTCTCTCTCAACCAAGTATCCAGTCTGTTGGTTTCACTGCTGCTCTGAGTCAGCTGCCTCCCTGCTTCTGTGATTGGCTCAGAGCTATAGAAGAGAGAGAGAGAAAAAAAAACAGAGGGCGAGAGTGAGGCACTTCTTTTCTCTTTCTATGCTTCCACATTGTGAAGCCTAGAGACCGGGGAGTGAAGATAATGCATTCACTCCTCTTACTCCTCTCTCCTGCACCACCGGCACGCCGTTCGGCAATGTTTAACCAGGAACCCATTTAACCAGGAACTGTTCACCTTCCATTGTGGACTGAACCACACTCTCCTGACCCTGGGGGTGTTGGTGTTTTCTGCGTGTGTGTGGGGGAATGTTTTGACAGGAACTGGCCCAGAAGATCCGTGGCTATCAGGAGCAGATCGCCTCCCTCCACTCCAAGTGCAAGATGCTGACCGTGAAGGCCAAACACGCCACTATGCTGCTGACAGTCAGCGAGGTGGAGGGCCTTTCAGACGGCATGGATGAGCTTAGTGATGAGGAGCTGCCCAATCCTGTTCCAACTGCTGCCCCGAACCAGCTTCCAGCACACCCCTCTGTTGTCATGGTGAGTGGCAAAGCTTTTTTGGACACATTGAGACTCAAACCTGTACGTACTGTAGGACTGTGGTGTGGTCCGGCCCAGGTTCTGTGTCTCTACTGTCATGTATAGCCTCTATAAAGTCCAGATCACTGGTTCCCAAAGTGGAATTCAGGGAACCTCAAGGGTCCTTGTGGGTGGTAATTGTTTCTGCAGGGTGTTTGTACTTCTTTGCACAAAGATGTAATCAGATGTAATCCCCAAATTAGAGGATTGTTGAGGAGGAATGTAGCCTTAGTCCTTAGTCCTCTTATATTCCTAATTAAGAGTGTCAAAAGAAATTAAAAAAAAGGATAATTCCAAGTTACCTACAATGTTCCTATAACATCCAAAGTGTTGGCCCCGGAGAGGTTTTATGTGACACTGGGCTGCAGAGCATCATCAACTTAGAGATCCGTGACAGGTAAATACAAAAATAATCCATGTTCAGATTTAGCTTTCTCTCCATATAAATCCTTTTCTTCTTCCTCTATTCATTATTGTGTCTCATTTTTGGAATGCACCGAAATAAACCGAGCTTTTTTTCTTTCTTCATGCTCACTTCACTTCAACTGTTCAGGCTCTGTTTACTCAGCTGAGTGGATACTCAGCTGTGTAACTTCACATTAGCCTAAATCTGCCTCTCGCTGTTCCCCAGCGCCATCATTCAAATGCCTTTGCCCACTCTTCCTCTGCGTGTCTCTTCTCTGATTCAAATTTCTTTGCCTCCTTGCTTTGTTAGTGCAACTTGTGGTTTTGTTTGGTCTCAACAAGACAGGAAACAGGATATAACCGAGTGTGTGTGTGTGTGTGTGTGATGTTGCTAGAACTGATTCAGTATTTGATCGTCGGCTCCAACTTATCTCACTCTACAAATACTGAATTTTCCACTAATGTCAGTGTTTTCACGCTCCCTATTTCATTGAATTGCATCATACATCCTGGGGGAAAAGTTCTCAGAATACAGCAAAGTCCTGAGTCCGCAGCCAAACTTCTGCATTAGCTGCCAAAAAGGAGCCTAGTAGGGTTTGGCTCACATTTCAAGTCTGCCTCTCTACTGAAGCATGCAGACGCACACAAACACACACACACGCACAACTGTTTCTCTTGTATAACAGCTGTCAATGCGTTTGCTGTTGCTATATTAACTATGTCATGATTTAACCAGGCTTAGTTTAAATTTTGACAGTGCATCACGTGTTGTTTAAATTTAAAGTTTTTACACTTTAAAGTCATTGTTTGAGTTTTTATTAAGTTTTGCTTGTGAATCAGGTTGAATGAATGGTTCCCCATTACAAAGAAACATAAAGAACTTAGATTCAAAGGTAGTGCTTTGGTTAGCGCCTGGAACGCCGCTTAAAAGAACATTTCTCTCTGATGGAAAGGAAACGACTGAGACAGAAAGGGTGCTGTATGCTAAAGTGTGTGTTATGAGCAGAGTGTGTTCTTCCTGGTAATGTCATTCCTTTCCGCTGATGTATCCTGTAAGAAAAAATCCTACTGGCTCATTCATTGATAGTTGAAGTCGGCGTTTGTCCGTTTGCTAGTATGTATGTTGGTGTAAGTATGTTTCTTTAATAGTCTGCATTGGCCATCGGTTGCAGCGTTTGATAACTTAGCAGTAATGGGATCTAACCAGTTGTTATTTGATTACTCCCTACCAAATTAATCAGCTTTGTGCTCACTGCAATCTGCTTAACCTGCTCTTCCCCAATAATTTTTATCCTCTCTCTTTTTCTCCCCCTTCATTTTTCTCCCTGTCTGTCCCCACCCTTTGCATCTGGGCATTTTGCCTTTGCTTCCCATCACTTTGCCTCAACCCTGCTTCTTTTGATGTGTGCGTCTGATCCGCGCATGTATGTGGTCAGATGACAGCCGGCCGCTGCCACACACTCCTCTCCCCTGTGACAGAGGAGTCAGGGGAGGAGGGCACCAACAGCGAGGTCTCTTCTCCCCCTGCCTGCCGCTCCCCCTCCCCAGGGGCTCATGCTGATGCTCCTCTTAACCAGGTACTGCAAAACCCCATCCTTGTCCCCTCCAGCATCAACTAACCCGCCCACACCAAAGTCCCGCCCTTTAAGTTCGGTGAACTTAAAAGGTGGGTTCCAACAACAAGAAGGTCTTGTGTTCAAACCCCGGTCCGTCCCAGGTCCTTACTCTGTTGAGTTTGCATGTTCTCCCCGGGCTTCTGCAGGTTTCCTCCAGGTACTCCTTATCCTCCCACCATCAAAAACATGTGTGTTAGGAATCGGGTCAGGTTGGCCCACAGTGGCTGCGCGCTCAGTCGCAGCGGCTCAGAACTAAACATCCATCTGACCATCGTCTTTTTGTTGTTCACTGTATGATGACAAGAATAAAGATCTTGTCTTACATCTTAACTTATTTATTTGTCGTCAACGACAACAATGGTATTTCCCTGAGAAGCCCCAATCCCCTGCATTACACAAGCATCCCCCCGATTGCCTTCTCAAAAGGAGTGCTACGTACGTATTCTTTTTTGTAAAGAAGCTCCCCCTAGTGAGTGAAAAATGAACTATTAGAGTAAAGTATAATGTAAAAAAAGACAAATCTCGTCAAAGTTGATTCATATGCACCAAATTTGGACTGAATAAATAAAAACATTCTGGAAATAATGCTCCTGTAAGATTCGAAAATATACAACTCACCTTTCCCAAAACACACCAGTTCTTCCTTGCAGTAAGATCTATGTGAGTGTAAATTTTGAAAAATATCCCTGATTTAGAGTTATCACGCTAAAACGGCAGATCTGCGGCAGACGCGACGATGATGTCTCCATGATATAGCCGACTTTGAGGGGATACAATGACTGAAAAGACGATTGGGATGACATTGCTTCAATATTTTTATTCTTTTGTTATGTCATTATTGGGTACAAAAGAATAAAAAAAGCTTTTTGTGCAGGTTCTGTTCCATTTATTTTAACAATAATGAAAACTTTCATTGTTATTTTAATAATACACCTTTTTTTTTTCAATTACTATAAGATCTTTTATTAGAGAATGTCTGTGCTGCTATTGCTCTCTGACTTCATCAGCTTTTTTTCGCATATTTAATTTGCTAAATTACTTTTCCACCGAGAAAAGAGCTAGATGATGCAATTTTTTCATCATTGCGACCAGCGACCAGCGTAAACTGGAATTTAACAATTATGATGTAACTCTTGAGTAGATGCAGGAGTGTGGCGGCAGGTGTTGTTGTTCTTGTGGGAGAAACGGGGAATATCACAGTTGTTGTTTAGCTGGTATTGGGAAGTATTGATAGAGTATTTTTGTTTCTTGTGATGTGTCAGTGAGAAAAAAATCAATAAGGTAGGTGCAGTTTGGAAAAATATGATTGGGGAGAATTTAAGATCATCTAATACGACATCAACCTGATACTGCTGGAATGACAATGTCCCACAACGATTGTATCACATCTATTCAACGATTGTATCACAGCAGGTTTGATGATATATCAGCACACCCACTTCAGCAAACAGTCAAAAAGACTGTGGCAGTAATGTACTGTATATGGTTCTTATAAACTATTCAAACCTGCACCACGGCATTGTGCTGCAGGGTCGAGGCACTCTCAACCGAGCGCCCCTCCAGGAGCTGTATGACCCTTCCATGGAGACCAGCGCTGCTAACCTGGACGACCTGCAGAGATCCTGGGAAACACTGAAGAATGTGGTATGCCCCTTCTTCGGCTATGTTTACTTTTCGGGAGACTCGTTGTCTCTTACGATAACTCTCCCAAGATCTTCTTTAACAAAACTACACGCATGCCAAAATAAGGACTGAGAAAGAAAAATATAGCTTTAACCAACTCGGCTTCTACAAATCGTAAGAGAAATGATCTTCCTCTGTATTATCTCTGTTTTCCAACCACAGATCAGCGAGAAGCAGAAGAGTCTTTATGAGGCTCTGGAGCGGCAGCAGCATTATCAGGAGATCCTCCAGTCCATTTCTACTAAAATGGAATCCATTGAGGGGGCACTCAATGAGGGGCTGGAGCCTAAGAAGAGCCCTGAGAGCCAGATGGCTGCACACCAGGTAAGGGTAGTAGTGAGGGCAGAGAGGTCTGCAGATATTGAAGAAGTTATTTTCAGGGTGGTCCTCGGCGAGAAAGAGGAAGAGCGGGGTTAATATACTGAGATTGATTCTGTCAATTAACTCCAACCCTGGACACCATTTGACTCAGAGAGTGTTAGAATCCTACTTTTGGGAGTGAATCAACATTGAAATGATAACACTCCCATTTTTTTCTGATTCAGCTTCATAGTGACTGCCAATCACTTTTTGTGAGATTACTGTCAAGAACTTTGTACAAATTATAAACTTTTTTCTGTCTTATTTTGAGCTCTCCACAACTATTTTCTAAAAATTCTCTTTGTTTCAACTATCAACCTCTTGTCCTCTCTGTGTAGGCCCTGATGGATGAGATCCTTATGCTACAAGAGGAGATTGGTGAGTTACAGGTGTGTTTCTCTGAGGAGCTGGCGAGCAACGACAGTGATGGTGAGGCTGGTGACCAGTTGACTCTTCAGTCCACCCTCACCGTACTGGAAGAGAGAATGGCCACCATTAGGATGAAGGCTTCTGGGAAGAGGCAGCTGCTGGAGGTAGGAAACTCAAGGATGATACTTTTTTATTTTGGCATATGTCTGCTTTTATTCACACTGATCTGCACAAACTGAACCCAACATGTCTTCCACACTGACCGCGACAGGAGAGGCTAAGCGAACAGCTGGAAGAGCAGCGACAGGAGCAGGCCCTGCAGCGCTACCACAGCGAGGCTGAGGAGCTGGACCACTGGTTGCTCAGCACTCGAGCCACTCTGAGCTCTGCCCTTCAGCCCCTGAATGAAGATCTGGACATGGAGGAGCAGCTCATCGACTGTCAGGTCTGAGTCACTTTTCCACTGTTATCAGAGTCCGTATACACTGAGGATTGGAACAGTTTGAGTTTGGTTAAGGATAATGAGATGTTCCATGGAGTTTTACCTTGCTGCTCTCCTGTTGGGTGCCGAACTTTTCCTCAAATAACACGATCAACAAAAACTTTGAATTCCTCCCTGCTCTATATTTAGAATGAAAGTCGGTATGTAAGTGTGAGTAATTGGAGGCCAAAGAGAATTATCTGGTTGATTCTCTTTTGCATGACTTGCACTTATCTCTGGATTCATTTGTTTGACATTAAAACATTAAAATGTCATTAATTTTAACGGAGATAAAAGTTAATATCCCCCTTAAATTTTATCCAAGGCAAAATTAATTAGCATCAACTTTTTTTGGTTGTGCGATGTGGATCTACATTTTACGCACGAGAAGAATTATGTGATAGGAAAAAAAGGAAGGCAGACGCTCCACCATAGGCAAATGTCCACATCCACATCCTTCATATCATGTCTAGGCTGCAAAAACAGCTTTGTGATGCACTGTGTTCTGACACTTTTCTATCAGAACCAGCCTCTACTTTTCAGAAATTTGTGCTACACTAGCTCTTTTGTTGATCACACAGCACAGGCGAGCCCTCACTCCTCACTAGATTCAGGTTTGCCTTTGGCAGCCATGACCCTTTCACTGGATGACCAATTGTCCTTTTTTAGACCTCATTGGTAGGTACTAAAATCTACAGACCAGGAATTCCCATCAAGACCTGCAGTTCTAAACATGTTCTGATCTAGTCGTTTAACCATCACATTTTGCTCCTTGCTCCTCAGTCACTTTCTCATTTTTATAGGGTCCCACACACTGACAGATCCCTTGTATGTAATATAATCAATGTTCTTCACTCCACATGACAGTTGTTATAATGTTATGGCTGTTCAGTGTAAGCTCAGGATTAGAAATATGGTTGGCAGAAACAGTCCAAAAATGTATTATTCGTTATTCTAAAATGAATCCGGAACCCTGTCGGTGCACAATTGATATAAATAATGTTGAAGCATATATAGATATAGAAAATGATTAACTATTATTTGCACAGTCAATGATTCACCGCAATCAGTTTCAGTTATAATGTTAGTTCTTTAGTTCACGTAAAAGAAATCAGTGTTAGAAGTGTATGTTGTGTTGAAGCTGAGACGGTAAGCTGATTATAGTTCACATATGGCTGCTGTGGAGATCAGGTCTAAAAGTCCGGCCGGTGCAGATCTTCAGGTCCAGGGGGTACAGACTGTCTGCATGCACAGATTATTGCAGTTTACAGCTGAGAGTTTAGGCTATGAGGTAAGATAGAAAAAGTGGAGAATAGTGACAAGAGAAAGGGGAGAACCTCAAGCTCAAATAGTGTAACAGTAAGAATCAAGGAATGAAAAGAAGCAAAGAGAAAGCATGAAATATCAGATGATGGTCAGATGATTTTAAGAATAATGTAGGGTTGATTAATTTGGTGGATTTAACGATGTAATGAGTGGAAAACTATTCAATAAAACCACCTCACATGAAAGTAAAGATGGAAAAGCAGGGTTCTCTGTCTTCCTGGGGAGTGACACTGTGACAGAAGTGGATAGAGAGAAAAGAGCTGCGAAGCCTCGCTGGAGGATTACCTCCCCGTCTCTGCCAAGGCCCCTTGTAGCATTCTGTGAAAGAAGGGGCTACAACCTTAATCTCCCTCTTTTCCACCTCGATGGAGTTGTACCGCTTTTCACACTCACACAGGGAGGCTATATTTTATGTTGTTTGTCTACTTAGGAAAAGTTAGTGGGGAGTGAGAGGGACGTTGGAAAGGATTTGTGGGGTAACTATGAGAGTGCTACGAGAATTACTTAAAAAATTGGTCCATAAATTGAATAGTTTAAAGAGAATTTGTAAAACATCTCTGTGGGAGTGGGGTTTTGGTGACATCAGTCACAGGAGGAAGAGAGTGACAGTGGGTCAGGGAACGGGTCCAAGGAGAGAGAGAATCTCATCTGCACAGGTGTCTGGTGTTGGATGGGTTGATCTCTCTCCCTCATCTGAGTTTGTGAGCTTAGCTCAATCTCAAGTTTTAAACATTTTGTGTCTACTTAAAACCAAAAACTTTCTGTTACGTGTTTATCCAGCTGCCTGGTACTGAACACTAGTGCTATCATCTCTCTCTGATTTTATAAGGGGAACAAGTAACATTTCCTTCATTGTGACGGGCTGTAGTTCAAGTAAAAACTCTGATAAAACATCCCAGAAAAGGTTATTTTATTGTTAATAATGCTTCATTTCTTTAAATAGTATATTATGTAATACCACCGTTTGGTGCAGAGATAATACAAGATGGAATACTAAGATAGATTTGGCATGTAGGATATCTCGCAAAGTCAATAATAACTGATGTTTCATGTCGTATGCATATTTCACGTGACCATACAAGGAGATGTTTCTTAATCTTTTTCAGGTGAATCACTAGTTAGGTAAATTACCGCACCGCAAAAACAGCCATTTAATAAGCCAATATTTATTTTTAATACAATCCAATGGTCTTTTGTTGTAAAAAAAAATGTCTGCTGATGGAAAGGTCAGTTTTGCTTTGCAGGAATTAATTAATAATAGAATAAAAATGAGTAAATAAAAACTAACATTAAGGCAAAATCTCTTTAGACATCCAACCATTATCCACTTCTCCCATCCTGTGCAGAATGACAGGACAAAATAGAAATAAGCTTGTAAGTCCTAAATGAAGCACCAGTAAGTTTTAAATTAAAACAAAAAATACTCTTTCACATAGCTGCTGGGTGTCGTACATCTGAAATTGCCTACTGTGTGACGAATAAGGACTTAAATTGTACATTTTTGAAATGGGTCAAGAGTCATACTAAACTTTGTATTCAGTTTTTGTCATGTGTTTGCCTGCCATGCAAATGGACTTGGATTTTAAAAGTTTCTGATTTTTATTTTAATATTTCGTCTATCTATTTAATATGTCTAACTATCTTGAAATGGCTGTTTTTTACTGTGCAAACCGTCAATATTATTACACAATTACTCAATAATATAGATTGAAGCTAATCTATTATCAACTGTCACTCTTGCTCCTCCAGAACATGATCTTTGAGATAGAGCAGAAAGTGTCCTATCTGTCCGAGCTGTCCGTCCATAGTGAGAGCTTGCTTCTGGAGGGCCGGGGGGAGACCAAGGGAGAAGCCGAGCAGCTCACCTTCAAACTGCGCTCTCTCAAAGACAGTCTGATGGAGCTGCAGCAGATGCTGCAGGACAAACAAGTGGACATACAGGTGTGATCAGTGTTCATATCTTCCCACTACCTAGTGTTTTACGCCTTAAGTTCCCATCCCTACTTGGTCCCATACGTTTTTCCCCTCTCTCTGATTCATTGGCTTACAGCCTTGTCTTATTTTGGTTGCACTGTGGGGAATTCTGTGACTCTGTGTAACCTTATCAATGGCAGCATTGTGAAAACACTAAAGGTCACGTCATGCTCCTTCATAAAAGTCCATTGTTTTTTCCACAATGGGACAACAATAGCCTGTGTGTCTAAAAATGGGCCCCATAGAACAGACAAAAGGATGCTATCTCATCACATGCCAGCACTAAATGCCCAGCAGGTGTGTTTCTGATGAGACAACATTTTGGCCTTTTTGCGGTTTTGTGGTTTTGTCCCACTTTGGATCTCTAAATTTTCACAAAATATTTTCCTCTTCCAGCAAAACTGAGTTGCTGGCCTCCTCCAGTGCACTTATTAATAAATAATTACATCTATTTTTGCACAAAATGATCCAATAAGACATTGAAACAGCAACTGATTATTTGTTAAGTGGATCCTTGAAATGTTTGCAGCAATTTGAAATAAATATCAATATAGTATAGAAATCACATCTTAAATATGTTTTTTTTATAGCATATATTTTTTATGTCTGCTATCTGGCGTTGACGCCCTGAAATAGAAGTAGAAAGAATGAAAGTTGTTCTTTTTCCTTGGATATTTTGAGCATTCAAGTATTAAATCCCTCTTTTTTTCTCACAGGGCTCATTGCAGGAGCAGGAAGAAGTTGAGCCCGACTCATCCTTGTCCCAGAGTCCTAATGTGCAGGACTGGCTGTCCCAGGCCAGATCAACACGCACACATCAGCACCATGACAACCTTCTTCAACAGAAGGTGAGACCAAAGAATCAGAATCCGAAACTTTATTGTCTGTCATGACAGAAAATCCTCTGAGGCGTGTTTCAACTGACATACAAGAAATCCAATTGTCATAAATAAGAACCATTCCAGAACAGAATAAAATAAATAGCTAGTGGAGTTCTTAGCCAGAGTAAAATTAAACATCACTTAAAATACTATTGTGTGCAAATTGGACTTGGACTTTTGTTTACATAGTGGTAATAGTGGTAGGGGGATATTTATTCTTTATTTGAGGTTTTTATGGCACTGGAAATAAATGAGATGTTTTTTTTGGCTAGGGCAACTTTGTAGGGGTGACCTGATGAAAATAACTTGAAGGAGTTCTAGTAGGGGGTGGTTGGGATCTGTTATGATGCGGTCGGCTTTCCTTTTAACTCCCTGTGAATGGAGTACACATAACTGAGTTTGGGTTAATGATCCAGGAACGCTTTCTACATTTGCTTCGTTTTTAGTTCCAACCAATTGGAACTGAACATATTTTGAGCTCTTTATCATTTGCTTTTAGTTTCATATGCTTCATCTAGTTCTTTGCAGATGGGAAGCAGATTCAGATTTATGAAGGCATGTAAATGTTATGGCTTTGATGTGTGGTGACCTCTTAGGAGCTGCAGGAGCAGGTAGCCAACCAGAGAAGACTCCTACAATCTGTAGCCAATGCTGGAGAAGAGTTACTCAGCCAAGAGATCATGTCCAATGGGGACAGGTGAACACCATTCATACACTTTAGCATTTACGTTTTGTATTAGGCATATTTCTTTTTCATGACTACACCTGCCTCTCCTTGCAACAGTGAGGTGTCCATCCCAGGAGGAGTGTTACTGGAGAATGAGACCGCTTCCCCCTCTGAGCAGCTGCGACTGCGCTGGGAACACCTGAATAAAGATCAGAACACGAAGCTGAAGCTCTCCCTTAACTCCCTGGAACAGGACCAGCTTTGCCCTGTAAACATCTCATGCATTATTCCTAATTCAATGATGTCATCAATTTGTTTGATAAGCTCGTTACTTAATGCTGAAGTGCATACTTCTGCTTCCTTTTCTCCTCTCATGCAGTCTCTCACTATCACTGTTTGGATCTCCATTTGTTTCTTACGTCTTGTTTTACTCGCTTGTGTGCAGGTCATTCACCGATCCCACCTGTCCAGTCCCAGTGTGGTTGTCAGACGTGAGTCTATCTGCCAGAACTCTTCTTCTCCCAGGGCTTTGTTTGAGGCCTGCATCCAGACTCTGGAAAGAATCACACATGAGGTGAAGCCAATTCCCTACCTTATTTTAATCTCTCATTACTTGCGTGAATGAAGCCTTCTCATGTACTGAGAACGAATCATTTCTGCCTCACAGGTTGTGAGTGGAGACAGTAAACTGGTAGGTTCTTCAGGAGGAGTAATAGTCCAACAAGAGCTGTATGCTGCAGTTTCAGCCGCCTCCTCCTGGTTGGATGCTGCTGAAAACCATCTGCTCTCCGGTCCTGTGATGCTTTCTGAAGATCTGGAGACACAGCTAACAAATCTGGAGGTACTGAAGACACTTGCATTGTTCTAAAACTCCTGAAACATTGAAATGGGCGAAGAAATTAAAAAGAAAAAAATGGGAGAGTCCACCTTTAGCATATAGAGAGGAATACAATCCACATTTAGGTTGCCCAAATGAATGTTCTCTCAGAAAAGCATCGGATCAATACGAAATTCCACACCCACTCAGTTTGATACAGTATTCAAAAGATCAGGGTGTGGTCTTAAATATATACCTCAATTATGCCAAAGGGGCACTCTGAAGTCATTTGAAACTACTAGGAAAGGAAACTCCGCTCCATATAACAGACTTATTCAGATAGTTACAGTTAAGACACCATTTAATAATAGAGGAAAACTGGGACAAAATTGTAAACCCCACAGGAGCGGGGGAAATTTTGATAAATCTATAGCTGGGGAAGGATGAAGGAATAGGGGATCTCTGGCTAATACCAGGGTCTTTTATTAATGAATCCAAATAACTCAATACATTTTTTTATTTTTAATTAATTAATTTCAAAGAAAGATAGGAGGCCAAGATGCAACAAGAAATAAGCTCACATGGTAACCAGCTCCAACACTTGGAGAGAATTCAAATGAAAAGTAATTACCAGATACTTTCAAACACAACAGATAACCGCAAAGATGGGCCCAAACGTTTACAATGCTTGAGGAATTGAGGTTCAGATATAGGAAACCATCTCCACATATTCTGGTAGTTCCCCAAAACTAGAACCATTCTAGAAGAAGGTTCAGCAAAAACTTAATGAGCTGTTCCACAAGGAGATCCCTGAAGAGCCATAAATTGCCCTGCTTGAGGTAAAACCTGAAGGCATGGGGTGAAGATTTCTCTAACTGCCGCTTTAAAATGCATTACAATCAACTGGTTAATGCCAGAACCACCTTCTTATAAATTGTGTTGGTGCGGATAATCTATTCTCTAAGGTTACAAAAGAATAGAATAGTATAACTTTATTGTCCTTGCTTTAAAAACAACAAAACTTTGTTTAGCAGCTCTAGTTCAGGCAAAAATCAGTAACTAAAAATAAACAGCAGCATCAAATATAACATCAGATAAAGTGGAAGATTAATATATAGGAATATAAATAAAATATATAGAAAAATGAGGTTATCCTACACAATAGGGAATATATACAAGGAGGTAAAAAGATCATACTTGATATGTATAAATGCAGGTATATACATAACAGAAATGCAATTGGTAAGATGTTAGCACTTGGAATGAAAATAAAAAGAATTCAGTGTTATTTCACACCAGCTCTGTGGGCACCTTAAGTTGGGGAAGTCTAATCTGGTTTCATCAGTTTGCTGTTTTTTAGTAGTTTCATTTAAACAATTCTCATGTGTCTTTGCTCACGTTCATATCATATCATAGATGTTTTGGTCTGTCAGCACCAATGGAGTTAAAGTAGTCGGGGCATCTGTTACCTTCAACAAAAGTATTCTAATTCAGAAAAGAATTATTGTCGTCATAATAAGAGTCGTTAAAAATAAACTCAATCATGTGTTCCTCTTCCAGAGGCCCTGCTTTCCACAAAATGTCATTGAGCTACGTTAAAACATTTTGACCTCCCCTCGCACAAATAGCATCAATAACATGACCTCTTCCAGCTCTCCTCGGAGGAGGAGGAGGAGTGGGTGTAAAGGTGGCACTTAAATCAGATCTCTTGTGGTTGGAATATATTAGTTGTGTCGTCTAACTCAGCACTTTGTTCAGGGTCTGAATAAACAGCTGAAGGCCATGACCAGAGAAGTAAACCTGTGTAGAGACCTCTTGGGTGGAGGAGTTGGTCGGCTGTGTGGAGGAGAGGAGCAAGTTCTGATGGAGGACACACTGGAGGGCCTTCAGGAGAGGATGGGGCTGCTGGATTCCACCCTAGAACAGCACTGTGACTACATGAGGGACAAGCTACAGGAACATTCAACCTTCCAGGTACGATGACATGACTGTGGAACAACTAGTCTGACTTATTAAACCTGTTTTAGTAGTTTTTTAATAACTAGGAGACTTTCCTTAGTGGATGTGAATATTATTTATATTGTTTTCAGAATGAACTGAGGATGCTGTTCACAGCTCTGATGGAAAATAAACACAAGTTGCTGCAGAAGATGGCTGGAAGTTTGGACGGACCAGCGTCCAAGCAGATAGAGGTATGAAACCAATCAAAGGAGAATAGACAAAATATAAAAATCCCACGTGTGCATATTTTATATTGCATTTTCTGTAGACGTTATCGGACGTTGAGGACAGCCTCAGAGAGTTTGAGCAGAGGCTGACTGAGCTGAAGAGCAAAGCAGAAGGTCTCAAATCAGACCATATTTCAAACCAGGAACTTCTCAAACTACAGGTGATTCTGAATTGTCTGTAAAACTCCTTGGGTTTCTTTTTCAATCTCGTCTCCTCAGGTTAGAACCTCTCAGAATTATGATATTTTATGTGTGACATGTTTATGGATTTGTGTAGGATGCATATGAGGAGCTGGTGCTGATGGTGGGCTCCAGGCGGAGCAGCCTGAACCATGGCTTCTCTCTCAAGGCTCAGTATGAAGCAGCGCTTCTTGATCTCTCAGACCTAGTGGACACCGCCCAAGACAAGATGGCTGCAGACCAAAAGATGACAGTGGCTTCCGTCATAGAGGTTCAGATGTTACTCGACAAGCACAAAGTAAGGAAGCTGAAAGTCAGTGTAGCTTCTTCATTTAGAGTATTTCCTCTCTAACATTGTCTTACTTTTTAATGCAGGAGTTTTTCCAGGGCCTGGAATGCCATATGATCCTTACCCAGACATTTTACGCTAAAGTATCTGGTCTGGTGGCGCTGAGGGAGAGCCAGGTCCTGGAGGAGACGATGGCCAAAGCCCACAGTGTGCTCAAACAGGCCCACAGGAGAGGAGTGGAATTGGAGGGCATACTGGAGGTGGGATTGAGAGAGAGAATACAGTTCCCTTGAAAGAAGCAGGCTCTAGAATATGATAACTTATCCTCTCTCAACATTCCTGCCTCTTTTACAGTCGTGGAGCAGACTTGTGGAAAAGTACCAGGCTCTATACAGACAGCTGGAGGCCGTGGAGTGCAGCATTCCCGCAGTAGGGCTGGTTGAGGAGACGGAGGAACGACTAGTGGAAAGGCTCAGTCTCTACCAGGTAATGAACTTTATGTAGAACTAGACCTATGCTGTCATCCCTGGCAGCAAGGGTGTATACCCAAAATGTTCCCATTCGCCAATACCACTGGTTTAAATGAAATGTGAAATTATTCCACTGTGTTTTTAGAAATAAAAATAGGTAAGCTTAGAGAGTAAAATATGAACCATTAGATTCAAATATGGATGAAGTATGATACAAAGAAGATACATCTCCTCGAGTATATGCACCAAATTTGGACTTAGTCCGATCAATGGTTGAGAAATTTTGGCCCGAAAACTTTTGGAGGGAAAGCTCCCCCTAAGGTCAGAAATAAAAAACCAACCTTTCCCCAAAATAAGTCCAGTTCTAAGGTCTATGCGGCTAAAACATTTAAAAAGTATCGATGAAATAGTTTTTGAGTTATCGCATTGATACAAAGGATCTGCAGCGGCAATGATGATAACATTATATCCCCGATATAATGAACACACAAAACTGCTATTGAGTGTTAAAAGTAATTTATTTAAATAATGATTCATCCCTATGTCCTCTAGCGTCTGAAAGTCAGCTTGACGGACCATCAGCCCCAGCTGTACCAGGTCCTGGAGGAGGCCAAGAGGCTTCTTCTGTCCGTTAGCTGCTCAGAGTTGGAGAAACAGCTGACCCAGCTAGGAGAACACTGGCTCTCCTCCACAACCAAGGTTAACAAGGAGCTGCATCGCCTGGATTCCACACTAAAACACTGGAGCAGGTAAGGTTCTCCTAAAAATCAAAGTTTGTTTTGTTTGCCAGAACTCAAATCTCAATTCTATTATGTGAGACAGACAGTTTTTGTCTTCATCCTGTTTTTAACACCTGAAGGTTGACTATTATCTCTCAAAGGTCTTGCAGAAAATGTCAAAACTAAACAAAAAAGATTATTTGTCACGTTTGTGTTCTTCAGGTACCAGAGTGAGTCCACAGACTTGAGCCACTGGTTGCAGTCCGCACTTGACCGACTGGAGTTCTGGACAACCCAGTCAGTAACAGTTCCTCAGGAGCTGGAAACTGTCAGAGACCATCTCTATGCCTTTCTGGTTGGTTTGGTTACCACAAATTGAGCTGTCTTCTTCACCAATCAGCCATAACATTAAAACCACCTGCCTCATATTGTGTAGTTCCCCAAATTCTGACACCTATGTATGATAATCAGTTTGACGCCTTCAGCAGCTTCTTCTACCGGAGCACTTCTGGGGTATTTGACAATGTAGGCTAGCCTTCTCTCCACACACGAATTAATTAACTCTTGGCATCCATGAACAACTTTAGAGTTCATTAGTTGTCCTTCCTTAGTCCTCTTTGCTCAGGGCTAACAACTGGAGACTGGGAACTCCCTTCAAGACCCGCAGTTCTGGAGTCGCTCTGATCCAGTTGTGTAGCCATCACATTTTGTCCATTCTTAAAGACAATGAGTTCAAAACATCCAGTCACTCTTCCTGATTTTAACGTATCAACTTTGAGGCCAATATGTGTAATAGTGTGTGTGAATATTGTCAAGGCGTTAGTGGAACTACAACTTTTCTTTCTGTCATTTTTGTTTCTCAAAGGAGTTTTCTAAAGAAGTGGATGCTAAGTCCTCATTGCGATCATCTGTGCTGAGCACTGGCAACCAGCTTCTGCGATTGAAAAGGGTCGACACCGCCGGTCTGAGGACGGCCCTGGGCCACATCGACACCCAGTGGGCCGAACTGTTGACTCGTATTCCTGTCGTACAGGAGAAGCTACACCAGGTCTGGAAACAGCAGCGTTGCATTTGCTTGCCATCAACTTTTTTGGAAACGATGAAGAAATTTCTTAGGGTAACCACGTCACAGCTGATAACATCGCAGCCTCTCCACTATCACGGTTTAGTTACAGATGGAGAAGCTGGCATCACGGCATGCCATCGCAGAGCTGATGAGCTGGATCTCGCTCATGGAGAACATCATAGATGAGGACCAGAGCAGAATTATGGGAGCTGTGGGTTCAGAGGTTGTCCAGATCTTCTTGCAGAAGTATAAGGTACATAACTATTTTCTACAAAAGAACTGCTGCACTAACAGGCTTCAGCTCTCTCTCGTTCCCTCGGCTTCATCATGTGTCATTATGTCTCACAGGGTTTCCACATAGATCTGACCTGCAAACAGTTGACTGTGGACTTCGTGAACCAGTCAGTGCTACAAATCAGCAGTCAGGATGTTGAAGGAAAGCGCAGTGATAAGACAGACTTTGCTGAGAAGCTGGGAGCGATGAACAGACGATGGCAGATACTGCAGGGGCTGATCACTGAGAAGGTAAATTTGACAGTGTAATCAGGAATTACACCTGAGATATTTTCTTGTTATATTTCCGTCTGCTTAAGTTGCTCTGATCGTGTTTGCTTTTTAGATTCAGCTTTTGGAAGGACTCTTGGAAGGTTGGGTAGAGCATGAAAATGGAGTGCAGGCCTTGAAAGCCTGGCTCACTCTGCAGGAGGAGAAACTGAAGAAGAGACACAGGATAGAGGACGTAGCATCGGTGCAGAATGCACTAAAAGACTGTCAGGTATGCAGGCGTAGATCACTGCTTTGTAGGTTTGACTGTTTATGTTTATGTCAATTGTTAAATCTTGGTTTTGCAGGAGTTGGAGGAA
This sequence comes from Lophius americanus, assembly GCA_037951165.1. Classification (NCBI taxonomy): domain Eukaryota; kingdom Metazoa; phylum Chordata; class Actinopteri; order Lophiiformes; family Lophiidae; genus Lophius; species Lophius americanus. The sequence goes on from JBBDHG010000051.1 coordinate 6,856,274, forward strand.
TTAGTGAAGGAAAAAGAGAAGGATCTTAGAAAAGTAGAAGAACGGGGGAACGCTCTCATCCAGGAGAAGCAAGGAGCAGCCTGCTCCGTTGTCAAGGATACGCTCAAAGGACTGAACCAATCCTGGGCTCATTTACAACACATGGTAAGCGTCTTGAATCTGTCACCCCCATGATTGTTGGCTAAATGTCCACATGTCCTTTAGGACACTTACATTTTTCATCTGCGACCCCTTTTATTTCAGATAAGTCAGATGAAGGGAAGCCTGCGGTCGGTGCTGGATCAGTGGACGCTGTACCGACGAGCTTCAGAGGAGATTAATGGTCACCTGTTGGAGGGGAGGTACTCCGTGTCCAGGCTGGACCTCCTAAACGGATCTTTAGAGGCAGTGAAGCAGCAGGTGGAGAGTCTGGAGGTGAGGAGTCAAAGTTTCCCCTGTATATGTTGAAAAAGTGGCACCCCTCTGAAAAATTGTTTGTAAGAACTGATGATGCATAACAAAATATATAAATGCAACAACAACAACTCATCTAAAACATAAACTGATAGTGTTTGAAATACACATGAAAATAAACATAAATGGCATGTGTTGAGCAAATTTAAATGGCATTAGAGATATAATAAACCTAAAATGGATTTCTATTTTGAAGAGCCTACAGGAGGAGATGGATAAACAGGAGAGCAACCTAAGGAGGTTTGGCTCCATAACACAGCAGCTACTAAAAGAGTGTCACCCATCCGTGGCAGAAACGCTCAACGGGGCGCTCCTAGATGTTAACATCAGGTAGAGATCGCTAAAACACATCTCTTAGAGACTTAAAACCGTGAGGTCAGAATGTAACCCATGTTTCTCCTACTCTGCCATAGGTGGAACTGTCTACTAGAGCAGATCTCAGAGCAGCTGAGGAGCAGTAAAGCCTTGCTGGGGTTGTGGCAACGCTACAAGTTAAAGTATGGCCAGTGTGTGACAGGGGTTCAGAAGCAGCAGCAACGAGCAGATCGTCTACTGAAGAGCACCACAGACAGGGAGATCACAGAGGAGGAGAGCTGCGCCTGGATAAAGGATTGCACTGTAAGCACAGATGGCAACATTCATCTTTGAGTTTGAAGCATTTCCATCTGTAATTAGTTCTTGACACTTGCATTAATCCTATACTATGACTACAACCATTCCAAATTTTGGGTGGTTGTTAAATTTCCATTCTCCTGCTTAGCCCTGAAACTGCATGTCACTATGAGTGAGGGTAAGCCTCTGTGGGCTCCCTGCAGAATACCAAATCCCTGCCTCTTTGTCTGCATGAATGCAGATTCAAAGCACTGTTTAACAAAAGCATGTTGAAAAGCTGGGAGATGTCTAGAGACGCACTGAATACTTTGGTCCTGATACCGTATGAAGACTGTTATTTTGACTAGTAAAACTTAGTGGTACTATAATTGTTGTTTATACATGAGTATAATGATTCTTACCTAAGGTTACTGTTTTATGCACAGCCCCCTTCAGGGACTGTGCATAAAACAGTAACCTTAGGTCAGAATCTAACCCAATTGGCCTTTCCTTCAAACGACAGCAGTATCTGAAGGCCTGAAAATGCTATTTTGCTACCGGCTTTCACTTTGAAAGCTCAGTGTCACTGTCGGCGTGTAAACTTTCTTAACTCTTTTCAAGACTGTGACGTCCTACTTCATGCACGGCTATTAAGTTTTCAGTCTGGTGACCTTGTACAGCAGGGCAGACTCTCTGGAGTTCATTAAGGCTCCTTAATGACACTTCATTGTGTGTCCACAGCCCATTCACCATCCTCTATTTATTGGCTTACCAACCGTTCCTTATATGAAAGTGTTCATATGCAGACAATGTCATTATGTCGTTTATATTTTGAGTGCCTACTGAGTTTTCAGTTATTTATACATATTCATATACACACAGAATGTTTACACTACATTGTTGTATGAATGCTAAACATGAAAATTCAGCATAATTGTTGTCATGTAAACAGCTCTTGTACCACTCTTTAATAATTGGACCATTGGACCACATCCAAGTATTAAAATAGCCTTTATCCTTTTATCTCAACCATTTATCTCAACTGCTGACATACAAACCATGTCTCTCTTTGACTTATAAAAACCTCAAAAACTCAGCTCTCTAACCTATATCTCCGATGACTGTAATGTTGCAGGCGTGCTTCGGTGACCAAGCCTCGGTGCAGCAGTCCCTTCAACAGCTTCAGGCTTTAGGGGAACAACTGAAGAAGCAGGTGGATGCTTCTTCCTCAGCAGCCCTCCAGTCGGACCACCTGTCACTCACACATCAACTTACAACACTGGAGTACGCCCTTCACAGACAACAGGAAGTCCTGCAGGTAGGACAACAGGGGTTAGTGGGTTTAAGCATAATGACATGCACTAAGTGAGTTTACATGGACAGCCTAATTCTGAATTGATTCAGTAAAGGAGCCTAATCAGAAACATCCGAAAGAGATTCCCTTACAGGGTGTAATTTTGAGCCCTTTCGGTAAGACGTTCAGAAATGCGAGCATGGCATTTAAAAAGTGTTACGGAATAATCCCGGCTGAGCGCGAGCCTGGCGGTGCTATTCAAGTGCGCGATACTGGCATTTAATCATCTAGACAACAGCAGAGAATTTGTTTTTAAAGCAAAACTCTCAAAAAATGAAGTGGGAAAGTAAGGAATAGTGGAATCTAAAAACACGTCCAAGAAAAAAAGTCAGGAGCCACGATAGACCGACGCCGTGAACCAATTAAAAAGCACTGGAAATTGTTGAAGACTCCGATCATACATGAATCCCAGCACAAGAAAGTGGATCAGACCCATGACTTCACTTTTTATTGAGCATGATTTAAGTAATTAAAGAGCTGGGATAGGCTCCAGCCCCCATGACCCTGAACAGGATAAGCGGTTATGGAGAAGGAGTGAATCAAGGACCTCTGCCACGACGTGGGTCTGGGCTTTCAGAATGAAGCGCGTGTTCAGTAGGTTCTGCTTTTAACGTTACGGATGATGTGGATGTTATTATTTCTGGTGACCAACTTCACGTTTTATGCAGCAACAAATGAAGTTATTAAAGAGGAGGTAGACATCTCTGGATGTCTGACCATCAGTGGATCTGGATTTTCCACAATAAAAGAACGTGATGAAGAATTTCGGAGCGTCAACGTTATGTCAGATGATGTTGATGTTAAACTAACATTTAATAATAAGAACTTAATGTTTACTACCGTCGTAATTCTGTAAGATTAGTCAGACTAAAACCACTCTGAGGTACTGATAAGGCTTTGATGTCACCTTTCCGTTTCTCCCAGCCTCGTGTCTCCAGTAGGCTACAGGAGTAAACCTGAGTTATTATCAAGCTGTTCCTTCATTAAAAGCATCACAATAACATAAAAAACTATCGTGATCACACCACCAACGCCCGCCTTCTTTTAAAACTCATCATCTATTGGTCGCTTTTGCGCTCGTCTCACAGCTGTTGACAGTTCTTTCAATTGATTTGTTGGCACATGTAAACAGTCAAACAGGAATATTCTTTTAAAAAAGGAAATGTGTCCATGTAAACCCAGCTTTTGTTTCCCAAACACAACCTCAGTTTATGAGTAAGGGGATTTGATAAAGGGGCCATCACTTCTATGTTCTTACTGACTCTGTCTGTTCTTGCAGTCTGGTTCTCAGGCCTGTGAGGGATTCAGAGAGCAGTTGGACTCACTTGTCCGTGTGGCAGAGGAGGCTGAGAAGGTACTGAAGGAGCCTGACTCAGTCGGTTCGCCAGAGCTCACGGTAATACGGACACGAATGGAAAAACTGAAGGTAATAAAAAAACACTGTTTTCCAGGTGAATGCTGTGTTACCTGTCTTTTAAAATCCAGTGGTTCTGAAAATGTGTAATAATATTTTCCCAGGTTCACCTGCTGAAGCTGAGCAGTCTGTGTCCAGACCTGGAACGTGTTAATGAGCAGGTCTATAGACTGCCAGTCAGCGACAGAGATATTAAGATACTGCAGTGTCTCAACAGGGCGTGGGGGACCCACTCTGCCCACCTCACGGAGAAGTTCAGGTACTTCAAATCTTGGCCAGCATGTAAACAGCTAACAAACAAAAAAATACTTTTGGGTTTTTCTAGAATGTTTTTCGATATTTGTAACTTTTGAAATTCTGGCTAATTAAATTGCTTTGTAATGACGTGCTGTAAGTAAGTGTCCATAATTTCTCCTTCAAAGCTCATAAATATTTTGTAATTTATTTATATTTAAGCGTTTAAAAATATGTAATAAACCAGAATAATGAATTTGTCACACAAAAATGATCCTTCATTTATAATTTTTTGTGCAAGTGTGACTTTTTAATTTATACCTGCATCAAGCCTGCAGGTATAAATAGTGGGGGGGGGGTGATAAAACTAGTTCTCCACCGCTTTTCAGAACGTGGTCAGTCAGTAATGTTCCGGGTTAAGTCCTGACTTATGAAGATGTAGTCATGGAGATTTGCTTGTCACCAAAAGATGAGCTTACAAAGTGGAAACACTTTAATAATATGGTTTATCTGTAATATATTAGTATTACAAAGATGTAGCTTTAAGGAGGTTTGAAGAAGCATCACATATAATTCTTGTTCTAATGAAGCACTATACTCAAATATTAATTTTGCTCATATTAAGAACTTATTGCTGCTTCTCTCCAGTAAACAGCAGGCAGTGCTGCTCCATCAGCAGAGCTTCGCCCAAAAGTGTGAGGCATGGATGGACTTCCTGACTCAGACTGAAGAGAAGCTGGCTGCTGAGATCGCAGGCAACCACCTGAGTCTGCTGGAGCAGCAGAGAGACCATGAGGTCAGGGGAGCATTAAAAGAACGTCATGGTTATGTTAGCACGTATGGCGCCATTCCTAATAAGAACATGCTCACGTCTTATTTCAGTCGTTCCAGGCTGAGATGTTTAGCAGGCAGCAGATTCTCTACTCCATCATCAACGATGGCAATCACATGTTGGACCAGGGACAAATGGATGACAGGTACAGTTACAACCCCATAAGCGATTCACTTTAGTTTTTCAAAAGTTATTATAACTGAGTTACTAACATGTGACTTTACCTCGTACCGCTTACAGAAATGACTTCAGTGTGAATCTGGCCTTGCTGAGCAATCAGTGGCAGGGGGTGGTGAGGCGCGCCCAGCAACGAAGGGGCATAATAGATAGTCTGGTCCGCCAGTGGCAGAACTACCAAGAGATGGCTAAGAAGCTGCTCCACTGGATTCAAGAAGTGACACGGGATCCAGATGTACATCAGCCAGGAGAAGCAGTGACTCTGCAGCAGGCCAGAAACCTCTTAAATCAGATACAGGTAGGTAACAATTTAAACGCCTTCACTCATCACTTTATTCAATGGTTAAAATCTTCTTTGACAAATGTTGGTCTAAAATATTTAAGCTTTAATTCCTCCACTCCTGACTTATGATACTCATTATAAATATTACGTACATGATGAATAAGATTGGATATAGATTCAACGTCTTTTCATTTTCACTTCACACTGAATTCATTTCTCATGAAGCTTGTTCAAAAAGTGTGCATCGTTCAGAAGGAACACAGGAATGAAAACATTTCAGTGCACCACTTTGCTTTCTAAATATCCCATCCTAGACATCCATAACATTATAACCACTCACAGGTCAAAGTCGAGTCAAAATAACATTTGATTATCTCGTAACAGTGGCACCTGTCAGCGGGATACAAGGAACATTTTCTCCTCAAAGATAATGTTCTGGAGGCAGGAAACATGGGCAAACAGGGGTTAGTACCTACCAGTGGTCTAAGTAAGGACAAGTGGCAAACCTGCGACAGAGTCAATGGCACTCAGGGCTCCTTGATGATGATAATGAATGAAGGATGGCCCATGTTGTGCAATTCTACTGAGGAGATACTGTAGCGTAAATTGGTGAGAAGATTTTTGCTGTTTGGGCAGTAGGGAGAGGACCGACACTATTTCACACTAAACCAACCTATTAAATATACCGTCACCCACCCCCGTCAATCCTTAGACTCCCTTAGTGAACCTGAACCCCCTCTGCCCATTGTCTCTGTGTCTGCTGCTGCAGCTGAGGGAGCGGGTGCTCCACAGGCAGCAGGGAGGCTACATCCTGACGGTGGAAGCCGGGAGGAGCCTACTGCTGTCAGCCGACGCCAGGGCCGAGTCCAGCCTGCAAACAGCACTGATGGACATTCAGGAGAGGTGGAGGCATGCCCACCACCGCCTGGACCAGCAGAGAAGGGATCTGCACAGCTTGCTCAAGGTTAGAAAAGTGTTCACCTGACATAATGGAGAACAGGTATTCTATTGTCATCAGACTTTCACTTTATTATTGGTTAATTTATGTCAAAGCAGTTTTTGTACCATTCCACACACTTTATAACAAGGGAACTTTATCTATAGTTTCTGGACAACGGGACATCATGAACAGCTGATATGAATACATTTCTCGTTTTAACATAATCCCCATTTTTTAGAACTTTATGAAGATTTCATATATTATGAAAAGCAATAAGCAAAACATAAGTATAACCAAAATAGATGTCACGGGATGACCATTAACACCAGACAGATTTGAGGCCAAAGTATCCTGGATTAAGTCATTTGTGCAAGGAGATGAAAGTGTTAAGCAGAATTGAAAAAGACCAGCAGTGGGGCAGTTTCTCTGAAGCCAGTAGTTCATGATAGCCTTATAACTTGCTGATAGAAAGATCTTTAGAAGAATAAAGTTGTTATCTTTGTTAAAATGATTTGGCATGAGTTCGAGAAAGAGGGACGAGTTCAAGCCATCAGTGAATCACTGACTCTTACTATACTCTAATGTCAAGGTGCTGAAGGGCGTTTGGACCTTAATTAGCCCATCTGGTTTTGCATGCAGAACAGTAGAATCAGGTTATCACATTAATTATGCAGCACTACACATTACGTTCAGCTTAAATTATAGGATGTGTAAGGAGTATTCTCAAAATAAACTACTATGCATCTGTGCACATTCTTTCCGGACCATCTCAATCTGGCCTCTCATCCTTTGTCTCTAAGACGCCTAACCTGGGCTGTCCCTCAGATGTGCTCCTTTCTAATCCTGTCCGTCCTCCATTCTTTACATTCAACTCTGCCCCATGTCTATAAAGGCGATGGTGGCTCAGCTGGTAGAGCTATTGTCCACTTATCTGAAGGTCGGTGGTTCGATCCCTGACCAATGAGGTCCAAAAGTCCAAGTGTCCTTGAGCAAGAAATTGAACCCCAAGTTGCTCCCAATGGTTGTTCCATTGGTGTGTGAATGATGGCGTGAATGTTTAACGCCCCTGATGAGCATGTGGCGCATTGCATGGCAGCCTCTATCATCACTGTATGAATGTTATTGTGAATGGGTGTATTCTTACTTGTGCTGTAAAAGGGCTTTGGGTGGTCAAGCACACTGGAAAAGCGATGTAGAACTACAGTCCATTTAAACCCTACAGGAGAGCTTCTCTCACGACTGTCTTTTAAATCTTTCCTTTCACTCTTGCTGCCTCTCTTCTGACACAGATAACCCCTCACTCTCTTCTCCAACCACTCCTCCATGCCGGCTCTCGCTTCTGCACCACCTTTCCAAACATCTGCCTCAGAGCCTTCGTCTTAACGCAATAACTCAAAAACCATGTCGTCGATCATCCATATAGACCTTATTTTGGTGAAGAACTGTTTTGATCTTGGGAAAGGTCGATTTTTTATCTGTGACTTTAGGGAGAACCTTATCTTCAAACATTTTCTGATTGTAATTTCTCAACCGTTGGTTTGATTTGTTGCACATGAATCAACTCAAGGTCAGATATCTTGATTATTATATCATATTATAGTACAATAGTTCTTTTTTTGATGGAGTAACTTCTCTTATGTGATAAAGCTGTGATGATTCTGTCGTGATGCTGCATCTGCAGGAAGAATTTTTAGGAAAACCCCAGAGAAGAGCCGTAATCGAGTGTTTATGTGCGTGCGTGTGTTATGCTCTAATTGCACTGTTTGTGTGTGTTTGTTTGTGTGTGTTCTTTCAGAACTGGGAGCGATGTGAGAAGGGCATAAGTGCATCGCTGGACAAACTGAGGGCCTTCAAGAGGAAGTTGTCTCTGCCACTGCCTGATCACCACGAGGAGCTACACTCAGAGCAAATCCGCTGCAAGGTGAGCAGAATCCAGAGACACTGTATCATCATTGACTTCTCCCACGCGTAGTTAAATGTTTCCAATATCCCTGCAAAAAACTGCTGAATTTTTCTCTCGTTCTCCTTCTCATCCTCTGCATCATGTTTCCTTCTCTCGCACACACACACACACCAAAGGACAGACTTGTCCTCTGTCTACCACTGCATATGACCACATACACATAAACAGTCTGCAAATGAAAATAAAAAACGTTTTTATATCTCAGCTCCTGATACTCATTGTGTCACGTTGTCCCGTGTCTCCTTCTGGAGCATGGCATTTTAAATCTATCCAATTCATATTTAAATGATGCATATTATTTTAGTTGACTTGAGTATATTTTCCAGAAGAGAGCCGACCTTACAAATAATTACAGTATAACTCAGATACTAACGCGAGGACGCCGCTGGTGTACACAAACAACGGTGCTCTGGTTTTACTTGATTGTTTTGTGTACACAATAATCTGTTAGTTAAAATAATCTCATCGTATTTTGCTGTTTGTGGTAATTACTGAATGGTCCATGCAGTCATGTTCCATGTGTGACACATCCTCCTGGGGGCAGGAGGAATGGAGGCTGGCGTCAGCCTAAGAGAGAGGGGGTTGGGGGAGAGAGGATGAAAGAGGACGAAAGGGTGTGTGTCGGTCGGAGAGACAGACAGAGAGGGCGAGAGAGGGAGTGATCGTTCCCGCTGGCAGTGGGGGTGCATTTATGCATGTGTTTCCTTTTGTTCATGTTGTATAATGGAGACATTCTGTGAGTCCACAAAATGATTACACCACAGCAGTACCGTCACGGCTACGGAGATGGAGGAGATTCAAGGTTTGATAGGTCTGTTACTTTATAGTGGCTTTAACCGTGGATGTGGTTGTTTTAGATTCAGTGAATGTAGCAGGTGATTGATCTTTCATCTCATTGTGTGCGGGTTTTTTTTTCACCATCCTTGACACTATTGCCATTTTCTTTTTCAAGGTTGAAACATCAGGAGTTTTCCTTCTCTGGTTAATGCAGCTGCAGGTTGTGAGGAGAAAACAGGTTTCATGGGATTGTAATTTCTAGTCATGTCGTGTGAATTCAGGAATTGGAGAGCAGTGTGGACAGCTGGACCGATGACCTCACTTCCTTATTCAAGCTGAGGGACTCCTTAGAGGGCGTGGTCAATGCAGATGACATCACTGTATTGCAGGAACGCCTCCAGATGCTACAGTGCCAATGGCAAGAGGTCTGCCACCAGGTAAACACACACGTGGTTGTTTTAAAGGGCTGATACACGAGCTTATTAGGTCTACTTTCACTTCAATAAATATTTTTTCCTGTTTTTCAGAAATGACAAAATAATTATATTGTTAATTGAAAAAACCTTTTTACTTTTTTTGATTATCTTAAACTTGTTTTGGATGCTTACAGACTCTTACAGGTTTTATTAAGCGTTTGAGATAGAATACCTATAAAGTTAATCATATGTCTGTTTACTTCAGTAAATGTAAAGAAACTTTGTGAAATTACTTTCTTTGTGAGTATAGTTTCACTAAAAACTGAACGGAATAATTTTAATGTTTTTAGTCGCTTGTTTTATGTTTATATTGTTTCCATATGTTAAACCCTCAACATTATCACATCATTTCCTTGTTGCCGTTATTGTCATCATCCCTTTGTATTTACTTTCATATCTTCCTCTGCCCTCTATTTTTCCATCATTTTCCCCTCAATCCCAAAAATCCCCCCCGTCCCCTCAGCTTTCTGTGCGCAGGCAGCAGGTTAGCGAGAAGCTGAATGAGTGGGCGGTGTTCAATGAGAAGAACAAGGAGCTGTGTGAGTGGCTGACACAAATGGAGAGCAAGGTCTCTCAGAATGGTGACATCAGCATTGAAGAAATGATCGAAAAGCTGCGAAAGGTGATTTCAGCACACAATCTTTGCACTTTCACACCTTTATGTTCATTTTCCTCTTTAAAATAAGGGTTGGAAGTTCTTTGAGACTTAAATAGCTTGTGGACAAAAACAAGCCAGACCTTTGTTCAAAAACACAAGTTAAGTCTCATTGTGTTGTTTAATTTGTTTTTGACTCATTTGAATTATTTGCATGTTTAATTATATTGGTTTTATGGAAATCTCCTCTGCTGGCCCGCCTGCATTATCTTTTTGGCCCACTAGGGGCTGAAGGCCACACTGAGGGGAATGGAGATAGATAATCACACATATAATAAGACTATATAATAGGAAATGTTATAGACAGGGCCGCCCAATTGGTGCCAAATTTATAAATCAAATAAATAAATCTGAAATAAATATTTCTGAGTCACAAAATATAAGTTTTAGATGAAAAAGCAGTTAAGTTGAAAAACACGGAAGTAACTTACTACAATTTAAGTTTTTTCAACCTCAAATGAATATATTCTGGTCACTAAAAGCAAACAAATAACATATTCGGAAATAGTAAATTCTGCCTATAAAATATACTAATATAAAAATATAAATCATACCTTTTTTTTTTTTCGTTCACTTATAATAACCATCTATTATTTATATTTTTTTGAATATACAGTATCACAAAAACTGATATAGTCCTAACAATAATGAATTAGTTTAAGTTTATTAACATCAGCCAAACATAAAAATAAAATAATATCCATAACAAGATGATTATTATTATTTTTGTTTGGGTGTGTACCACAATTCTTTGAACATGTGATGTGCTCTTGAACCTTTGGCTGCTATGAATTAATTATATCAACTGATATTAAAATAAAAACAATGACCACCGTCAGTTATCTGCTGCCGTTTATAATGCAGAGTGAAGAAAAACATTTTAACTGACATCATTGATTGACATTAAAGACTGTCTCTAGAAAATCAGCTTCAATGAATGTCCTGTATGAGTGTTTACAAAAAATGAATGGATGAATGTCTGGAAACAAGTTTAAGCACAGATTGTTCTCCTCTCTCTATCTAGTGTTGTGATTAACTTGAGGTAAATTCTGTTAATAATTTAAATAGTTTGATTTTTAGACTTTTAATTGTCACAAACTTGCAGGTAAAGTGTTGCAGCTCTGTCTATTAAGCGCTCTGCGTCTCGCAAGAACGCTCTGTCATATATATATATATATATATATATCAAAGTTACAGATTATTTGTCAATGCATTGGTTGCAAAAATGAAGATTGCTTGCGAAAACTATTTCTTTTATTAAAATTGTGTCATTTCATTCTTAATAATAATTGTTTACAGCGCATTGAGTGTGTGGCTCTGAAAATGCTGCTATGCTCAGTCCAGACTAAATAACAGGGATTCATTCCTGTCTCATAGATACATCTCCACACTCCACCTACTGGTGTTAACATGCCTTTTTTCTGCCAGGACTACCAAGAGGAGATCAGTGTGGCTCAGGTTAACAAGCAGCAGCTCCAGGTTATGGGAGAGCGCCTGTCCAGGGCCAGCCAGGACAGCAAGGCTGCCGAGATCCAACACAAACTCAACAAAGTCAGCGAGCGCTGGCAGCACCTGCTGGACCTCATTACTGCCAGGTAGGTGATCAAGGCTGTCCGGAACAGTTGGCATGTGTTGTGGGATGAAAGGTGAGGTCAATAAAAGAATGTGTCTACCTTAACAAACATGTGTTAAAGAGAAAGCTTGCTTTGTCAAAAATGTTACCCGTCACATCCCACGCTGCATCAATCCTCCTTGTGGAGAAGGGCTGTTTTAAGGCATGTCTTGGCCTCCACTGTTGCCTTGGTATCCTTCACGATACACCAGCGCACGTAATGGGGAATTCATTTTCCCACTGCTAAGAAACTACAATGATGCTAAGACATTTCCTGACTTCCTGGCTGGAGTCAGTGGGTTCCTCCACTTAGTGGAGCTGAAAACCAAGCATTGAGAGGTGACATGCTCACCCCTTCTCACCCCCCCTTCTTTTGTTTCCATCTATCTTTGTGACAATCCAGAAACGGAACCAGCCATGTTCTGACTTGAATGACCCTCAGCTCTCTGTAGATTAAACCTCATCATTACCTCTGACTGATGAGACCCCTGCTCAAAAAATGACATGCCCAAAATTAATGGAGTATATTGTGGTAATTATGAATATTCCTGGCATCAATATAAAGGGGACATGTGATATTTCACGAGAGTTGTAAGCACCAGTGTAGAAGTGTAGAAGAGTAAATAATGGTAGAATGCAGCAAAAATGAAGGATTTCATTTTCAGTTTTACGATTATAAGATAAGAAAAAAACCTTAATAATCCAGAAGGAAAATATAAATGTATGTGGACATCCAAAAATAAAGTGTACGAGAGGAAATAATCGAATAGTTAATAGGAATTTTCATTTTTTATATAACCTTTATTTTTCCACTTTAGTCTCATTGATGTTAAAATCTCTTTTGCTAGAGAGTCCCGGATAAAATGGCAAAAGTACACAAAGCTTCAGACACAACATAAAAGCAACAGACAGTCACAGGTGTGCTGGAGAATACAGCTAAGGTTCTTGAGTTTAAGGTAATTCTGCAGACTGTTCCAAGCAGATGGTGCAGAAAACCTGAAGGCCTTTTTTCCCAACTCAGTCTGAGCTTTAGGAACAATCATAAGTAGAATATCCTGATATACTAACCCATAATTGCCATGCCTTTGGGCCAGAAAAGCAGATTAATAAGAGGGCAGTCTACCAAGACTGGCCTTGTAAATAAAATCATACCAATAACAAAACATACATAATTACATTGTTAGAACTGTAGAATCAACTTGTAAAAACAAAGGGTAATAAAAAAATGTTTTAAAAACCTACAAATACTATTTACAAAAACATAAGACAACATATTTACAATAATGTTCATCACATCCAGTGGAAAATATGAAAATCACTTTTGTTGTTAATGAAAGTGACCTGAAATAAACTTTGACTCTTAACTACACAAGCTGCCTCACCTGTCTTCAGGCTGTCGCCTTCTGGGAATGAACAGCACAAGGGAAGACACAAAGGCTAGTGTCTGAGCTCAGAGAGACAGCTGCACTCTCTTAAAGCAGCAGGAGAGAGTTTGTAACTGTGAGAGAGGAGGATGTGTCATATTTCAGAGTTTTTTCTTGTAGAATTTCTATTATGATAATTAATTGGTTAACACTCTCTGAGATTTCATTGCTAAGGAAATAATGATCTATCATTAGTCTCCTGCAAAAAAAAAATTACATGGAAGGAACTAGTATATTCAGTATTATATATTCTAGAAACACCTAGAGAGCACAAACCTTCACCAAGGCTTAACCTCAAGCTCAAGGCTATGTTTAGGAAAAGAATTACACAGACTTTTCCATTAATGTCTGACTTATTACAAGCCTCTAAATCTACCAACAACTCCAACAAAATCTTTGAGTTTCTTCCGGTCATCTCCAGCGCCTTCCACTTCTGTTCAGCCCACTGAGCCCTAAACTCGGCCAAGTGAAAATCACAGGAACTGTTGGAATTTAACTAAGCTCCACCTTTTGTGGCTGCGCTTCAAAGGAAGCATAGCCACATTGTGATCACTTGTCACTACTCCAATGGCATATTATTTTATTTTATTATTATTACTACTATTATTTCAAATGCTGCAAAACAAGTAACAACTGCGTCACTCTGGGTAAAATTTCATGCAAATCCATTTTTACATTCTGTGCAAATGTAAAAATGAATGAATCCAGCCTTTGTGTGTGTTTGGTGTTTGATACACCAATACGGGCCAGTTCTGCGGCACATGCCTCTGACTGTAGGTCTTTATTTAGAAACAGCAGGACTTGTCACTCTCAGGCACTCCAACCCTCTCACAGAGAGACACACACACATACATTCACACTCAGGCCTCTGCGGGGTTCTCTTTTTTTAACCTTGGAGAGCAACAGTTGATAAGTCACAGTTGTGCCACCCTGCCTCTAACTGCCCCCCCCCCATAGAGAACAGACTTCAGAGAAAGTTTCATGTGGAGCACGCAGACGAAAGAGAGGAGTGTTTGGATCGACACTGTAGCGCTTCCTGACGTTTACTTGTCTTCGGGAAATCTGTACCCCATGGTTCAGGATTTAGGGATGGATGATATGACAGGAGGCCCGAGTGAGCCGGATCTGCCAGAATGCGACTGCGATATCAACAGGCAGGAGAAACCTTATGTCAAAGCTATTGTTTAAACTGCACTGTAAAACAATACTATGCTGTCTTGGAAAATATAAGTCTGCATGTTCTTCACTTTACTGCATTGTTTTGTTTTCAGCTAGCTTTAGCCCTGTGTAGGGCTTGTTTCTGATCTAAGATTACTAATGTGGTGTGCATGGCTATTATTATTTATCTAGTATTTATCTGGTTAAACAGGTGTTTCTAAATGATTTATTATTCTGTTGTTTGGGTTGCCAGTTTAGGGAGGAGATTACCTGCAAGACTACTTGATAAATTCCACACAGACATTGGCAGGAGTGTTATGTGGCTCTTAGTGTGATAGAGCATCAATGTTGATTGACATCAACTTTTTTTTAAGGAAGTTGTGCAACAAGTTAAAACAAATTTTAACTTTGTTTTAATATTTTCTGTTTATATGTGGGACAGGTCTGGTATGTGCAGTGAATTGTGTGATGCTCGGAAATATGTTTCCCTGTAACGTGGACAATCCGGTGACTGCATTGTTGGCAGTTGTTCATACATCCTTCTGTATGTTTCAGGCAGATATAGCTCTGCAGAGTTTAGAATGTCAAGTTGTGGTGTGAACTGACAACCATTCAGAACATAGCATCACAGCATGTTAGGGCCGCAGGATAGTAAGTGACCAAAGACCTGCCATATGTGTTTATTATTATTGTTATTATTATGGTATTTAGGTTGTTCTTGATGCAGTGAGGTTGGCTTTACTTTGCAGTGTGGGCTATTGGATCTGAAGATGACTGGAAATTGTTTTAAGGGTTTGAATTCCGCTGGACATATTTTACATACAATGAGCTGATATATCCAGAATCCACCATAATTCATTACGATATCCAAAGATATTTCATGTATTTTCTTTAAAGCATTTTCCCTGTTTTGCAATATCTCTGGTTTGATTTTATCTATCTTAAATACAGAGGTGGAAAGCAATAAAATAATAATCCTTTGTTGATGGGTTTAAGAACAGTTCTCTGGTATTTGCACTCACGTATATTTTTTCTGACAACCTTTATCTTACTTCCTACCTTTTACCACAAATACTGTATCTGTGCATTCTACTCCTTATATTCTTAATTCAAGCTCGTAACTTCTCATTAGTTTAGAGGATTATTGATATCTTGCCTTCTCCATGCTTTCCTGACATTAAGACGGAATGCATCCTCAATAAAAGGGACAACCCCACCAAGAAAAGAGAACCTCTTTGTTGTATCCATCAGTACATCCAAACGCACAACAGGTGGAACAACATGACAGATGTGAAACAAGTAAGAAGCTGAAACCGACCATAACAGTGTGCAAGAAACTCCACCAGGCCTAATCCCAGCATTTATATCACTTTTTTTTTTTTTGCCTACAAAAATTCCAATCCTTTTCATTATGGGTATTCACAATACATTACTGGCCTGTTGCACTGTTGCAGCGTGTGTGAGGGGCGGCGGGGCTCAGTAGGCAATTCAACGTTGAGAACTTGGAAGGACGGGTATACTTGGATGGACCTGACGTCCGTCCACCTACCTCTATCTCCATCCTAAGATTATCGGAATGTGTCGTTCCGTCACGTCACATCAGGTCCATTAGAGTGTTCATATCCGACCAAATCCCAACGGCTCTTTAGAGGCGCACCGGGATCGGACAAATATCTAGAAAATAGGTTCTGGGCACAGTCCCGTCAGGGAAAGCCATATTCGGGTTCGGAGGGGAGGATAATGCAGACTTATTTGTGCTGTAATGAAACGCTGTGTTGGTTGTTGTGCTACGAGCCATGGGTCGACAATATTCTGTTTTCTGTCCAACAAGAACTAATACTGGATATAATTACACACAGTTATATCATGATAATTAATGCCTGCAGAAAAATTATTACAACTCCAACACAAATTACTATAAAAGGTAATAGGTGACTCCGGAAAACTTTTCTGTATTGACCCGATCCTGAGCTCAGTACGGGGGCTTTGAAACGGAGCTTCGTCCAGGTCGATCTTACAACAGAGCATTAGTAAACTGTAATAATAATTATTAACAAAGAAATCATGCACTTCAAAGACATTTCAATCCATTAAAGCTGATTCATCTCTGGCTCTATTTCTATACCAGGGTGAAGAAGCTGAAGGAAACCCTGGTGGCGGTACAGCAGCTGGACAAAAACATGAGCAGCCTCAGGTCATGGCTGGCACACATCGAGACAGAGCTGTCGAGGCCCATCGTCTATGACACCTGTGACGACCAGGAGATTCAGAGGAAACTCAACCAGCAGCAGGCAAGAGGGACCACAAAAAAACTGTTCAGTGCTGCAGAAATGCAAAGAGAAATTGTTTATAGATATGATTGTAGATCTTATAGCATTGATTACATTCACATTCACTAACAACTTCCCAGACACAAGAAACACACTTCTAAGTGTTTTCCTTTATGTAAATGCTAAATCTGCAGTAGAATAATAACAGATGACACTAGGGAGTGACTCCGGCCCACATGAAGAAATCACACCATGCACACATGCACCCCAGGCTGTTTGTCTTTGAGCCAGCCTACAGTCAGGATCAATGTCCTTCCTGCCTCCAAGCTGTCACTCTAAAGGTGGCCTGGATTGTGAGGCCCCACTGACCTCCTTTCTCTGCAACATTAATCAAGACGTGCATTACTCGTGGTTTAGCAGACTGACTCATTTCCCTCTGTGCATTTGCTGAACACTCTTCGCACTTTAAATTAATGTATACCATGAAACACAAGAACCTATAAGGAGAAAAAAAAACACACAGCCAACCTTCAGGAGCTAGAAACAGAAATTGAGTTTTGCTTTGCAGGAGCTGCAGAGGGACATAGAGAAGCATAGCACAGGTGTGGCGTCAGTGTTGAACCTGTGCGAAGTCCTGCTGCACGACTGCGACGCCTGCTCGACGGAGACTGAGTGCGACTCCATTCAGCAGGCCACCAGAGGGCTGGATAGACGCTGGAGGAACATCTGCGCCATGTCCATGGAGAGAAGGCTCAAGTCAGTGCCTCATTGATAAAACAAAGTCTTACGTGGATAATTCCCCAATGCTATGGGGATAAATTGCATTTTATCATATCTAAGATTTGGACAACAGTGTCTACAAGAATGGCTTTAGATACACGAATACACATGAAGATGCATTAAATATGCATTGTTTTCTACAGTAGGCTCTAGTACTGCTGATTATACCACGACTCATCGTATAATCTATCTTCAACATAGTGTCAACATGAAGTTACTCAAAGATTTTCCTTTGCAGGATTGAGGAGACGTGGAGGTTGTGGCAGAAGTTTATAGACGATTACTCCAGATTTGAAGATTGGCTGAAGACCTCGGAAAGGACGGCAGCTCTCCCCAACTCCTCTGGAGTTCTGTACACTGTCGCCAAGGAGGAGCTTAAAAAGTTTGAGGCATGTCTACTTTGCTGGCTTGAAAGACAGCTACTGTTATACAAAGATGTATCTGAAGTAAAACCGTTAGAAAATAGACAGAGAGTACGTACGTATTTTCTTATGTATGTTTTTTCAATGTTAAAAAAAAAAAAAAAATCCATGTGAGCTGATTAAAACTCCAGAGAAATAGTGTCACTGCAGGCTAAAGGAAACAGAAAAAACTGTGAAGAGTGTCATGTTGCTGAAACTGGTCTGCTCAGCTGCTGCATTCGATCACTGTGCACGTTCCATCTAGAAGAGTGTCTGGCCTGGGCCAGTGGGATCTGTGCCGTTTGTCTCCGATGTCAAAGTTCACTTAAGTGGAACATAGATTGGCTCTGAACGCTTTAGCATGTAATTTTACCTTAACAAATGACGTAGCTTTGATTTTCTTTCTCTCTGCTGAACAGAAATAATTTTGGTTAGACCTAGTCCTTGTTATATACTGTTGATGAATGCAAATGATTCTGTATCTTATCCTGAGCTTTACATTATAAGTGTGTCCTTGTTGCAGGCTTTCCAGCGTCAGGTGCAGGAGTGCCTTACCCAGCTGGAGCTCATCAACAAACAGTACCGTCGTCTGGCCCGGGAGAACCGAACGGACTCCTCCTGTCGGCTCAGAGAAATGGTGCATGATGGGAACAGACGATGGGATAATCTGCAGAAGAGGGTGGCTGCCATCTTACGCAGACTGAAGGTAGCATGAATAAGTCATGCAACAGAGGAGATTTTAATATAACAGCTGACTTCACACCACTAAATCCTACAAATTGTTATATATTTTTCTCTCCTCGGTACTTTCAGCACTTCATCGGCCAGAGAGAGGAGTTTGAGACTTTACGGGACAGCGTCCTGGTGTGGCTGACGGAAATGGACCTCCAGCTGACCAACATTGAGCACTTCTCTGAGTGTGACGTTCAGGCCAAGATCAAACAACTCAGGGTAAAACAGACAGAAGAGATGTAACGACAATACAAATAATATTTACACTACAATGAGAATTTACACTATTATCAGTTGCAAAAGATGAATGATTTCTTACAACAGCAGAGTTGTGATAATGAGTCTTTTGGGAAGTTTTTGGTGCTCAGACTCTTCGGGGAGGTTGAGCAGAAGCGTGGAATATCCTCCCTCTGGATCCTGGATACTGGTGGTGGCGGCTGATCGATCTTCGAGGATTAGTTGAAGATGGGGATGTAGAGGGCACATGAACTAGCAGACATATTTAAAGACAGCAGCTGATGGTGATGGGCTAAACATACAGGTGTGACAGTGATTGGATGGATCACCTGAATGAGTGCAATTAATGCCCTAAGCTGTGAAACAGGTAATTGAGACCAAGCATATTAGAAAATTGAGGATTACAGGGTGGTATGAACAGTAACTGTGGCCCGAGTGCACCAGAGGATAGTCTTTCTAACTGAACTTTTGCTAGATCTCCTTTTAATTATTGAACGGTTCTTCTCTGCCATGTGTGTCTCCCAGGCGTTCCAGGAGGAGATCTACCTGAACACAGGGAAGATCGAGCTGGTGTTCAGACAAGGTAAAGCTCTGATCGAAAAGAGTGAACCTCTGGACGCCGCCATCATCGAGGAAGAGCTGGAGGAGCTGCAACGATACTGCCAGGAGGTCTTTGGACGAGTCGACAGATACTACAAGAAACTCACGAGACTGCCTGTGAGTTAAGAGACACAGACAACTCACGTGTGGCAAAACTCAACGACACGTAATGTTAGCTGTGAATGAAAACAGGATCAATCTCATGCTTGCTGAAGAATAAGGAGAAATACTCGTAAAGATAATATGATTTCCCACGTATGTAGACTTCACCCCATATGGTTTCCAGAACTGATTTGGATCCACACTACCTCTTAAACAACCCAAATAGAACAGGATAAGCTGTTCAGGATAAGGAATAGATAGAAGTAAAAACAAGTGTAACACTTAGTGAAGCATTAGTTACCACTGCATGTTTTAACACTTGTTGTGACAGGTGCTCAGTTACGTGTAATCACATTACAACACTGATACTACAGCTGTCCTTCTTTACCAACAGCTGCTAACACACACAATACTCACTTGAGACACTAAAGTTATGAACCCGCACTCCCACTCAGAACACCTCACAAACTGCCGGCTCACCTCTCAGTTACATGTAGTTTTCAAACACTAATATCATCATAAAAACTTCTTTCTCAGCTGGTCGATGAAGAGCTTGACGGCTCAGACAGGGAGTTGGACATGGAGGAAGGTGGAGACCTCTCTGATCTGCAGTGGGGCGACTCATTTTCACCAAGAGCCTCCAGTCGTTCGGCCTCAGGAGCAGCCGTCCTCATTCGGGCCGAACGCTCGGGACGCGACACCCCAGCCAGTGTGGACTCCATCCCCTTAGAGTGGGACCACGACTACGACTTCAGCAGAGATCTGGAGAGCCCCGAAGGTCCAGGGCACGGCTCGAGGACTCAATTGCTAGAGGAGGAGGATGAGTATCTGAAGACGGGTGCCACGGTGCTGTCAGGTCAGTCCAATGTCACAACTTGACCGTCTGACGGATGATTGGCTATATGGATAATTGAAGGTCAGTTGTGGATGTGACCATAACATTTTCTTAAGACTGAAAAAATGTTTAAATAATTGGTCGGTCATTCTGAAAAAAATAGTGAGAGTGTAGATTGCAATTGATTCTAGCGTCATTCTAGGTTGACTGTGGACATAACTGACTTTTCAGGGATAAACCTTTTTTTGTCTGGGATAGCAGCAGAGGCTTAGTTAGCTACATATGGCAGCAGCAACTTTTGGCTCAATAGCGTTGTTAAGTGATGATTTTATTAGAATAAAACCAGAATTATAGGATGGTTCTGGCATAAAGTTAGGGTTCAATAGATTTGCTCATGTTGTTACCTACTTATGTGTTGATAAATAGGTCATCATTGTTCCAATTCATGTATGAGGAACCAAGTGTCACTTAGTCTGGACAAATGTGAGGCGCAGAAAATGAACTAAGACACAAACACTTGTTTGACTGTAATGTAATGTGTTTTTCTATTGAAGCCATTTACCGTAGAAATACTGCGCCAAGAATTATTCATATTACTCAAGCAACAAATGAAACTTGATCACCAAAAAAAACAATACTCACAAACGTGCATTGAAAAGAAGAAACCAAACTCTGACTGTGAAGTAACAAAAATCCACACGTGTCATGAGGGCCTCAAATCATGACAAATGACATCACATCCAATGATGACCACATTGCAAGTAGTGTATGTTGTATGTCTTTCTCCCCAGATGTAGTTATCCCCGAGAGCCCAGAGGCCTATATAAAACTGACTGAGAACACACTGAAATCATCTTCTGGTAGGAGACAGCAGCATGAGATGGAGCAGCATGCCATGAACTACAATTAAATACGTTGTTTGAAACTAAAGTTTGCCTGGAGGAAGCCTCATTTAGTCTGCATGTCCCACCACCCAGAAACATCTGTCTGTATCAAAAACATCAACAAGGATAACATCACTGCATGCTAACGCTCACATCCCTGAATCCTAATATCATCCATGGCAGTTTGTTTATTGTTGCTAATATTATCTTTAACATGGATTTTTATTTTTATTTTTTGCTGTTATTTTGTATTTCAGGCAGTGGAAACATCATGTTAACGAAAAATGGTATCTAAAGCTTAACATTCTTATCTTTTCTTAAAACTGACCCACTCTGTGCGCAGGTGAGACGGGCCAACTTGAAGCCAGTCTCAGACAGCTGGATCAGGCTCTGGACACTGGGCGGTACCACCTCCAGCAGAGAGAGGCTAACACCAACGGTTCCAGCCCTGACATCGACTCTACATACATGGGCTATGTGAGTCCAGAACATTTGTGAAGACTTCAGAAACATGAATATCATCATCTTTGAGTCATCTTTTCTCCCTGCTGCAACTATGCCAGCAATCCGAAGAGAAAAATGTTATTTCTTACAAACAATTACAAACACAGATAGGCACATAATAGAATCGGCACCAGCATTAGGCTCTTATGACTCATTGTCTTAAACACTGAATGATGGGATTTAGTTTGATTATAGGCTGCTATGAAGTCGTCACTTTTGAATATGTAGATTTATAGGTTGGCTATGAAGTGTGACATGTTGACATATGTTTATCCAGCCGTCACCAGAAGCCCCGTCCCTTCCAGAACGTGTATGAATATCAGGGGCAGCATCTTGGCATGTCGCCTCACAGATAAGACGGTTCTGATAAACTTACTTCACTTACTGATACAGTCCAAAAACATGCAATATAGGCGGGCTAGAAAAAATAAATGAATACATAAAATAATAAACAGGAAGAAGTGTAAATAACCCCCTTGGGATTCAGGTAATACAATCTCTAATATGACTTTAATGAAACATCAGTTTAATAAATCAGGTTATTTATGTTTCAAGTAGATTCATCTTAATCTTGGCTTGTGTCGAAAAAATACACCTTAAGGATTTTTTTTTTACAATGTTTTGTGAAAGTTTTGTCTTATTTATATCTTTGCGGGAACATATTGGGCTATTATATGCAGATGTTGTAACCTTTTTAAATAAGCGAGCTCATTTGCTTACTGAAACTCCTGTCATCCACCCACAGATGCGTCTGATGGGAGAGTGTCGAGGCAGCATAGATGCAGTGAAGCGAGCGGAGGGAGAGCTGACTGACCACGAGGAGAACGTACCGGGACTGACCAACCCCACCAGCACAGACTCTCAAGGAAAGGGTCAGTCGCATGTAAACACAATATACTGTCCTCAGACGGATATTTTCGGGGCTGTGTTAGGCTGAACTTCTTGTTTTTGTCCAGGTGTAATCGAGCGCTGGGAGTTGATCCACGCTAACTCTCTGAGCGAGAAGCACAAGCACAAGCAGAACCTGCAACAGTGGCAGCAGCTGATCTCAGATCTGCAGACCATGAGGGCTTGGTTGGGTCAGTCTGAGGCAGAACTCAACCAGCTGCAGGGGCTCAAGCTCAGCACCGACATACACACCATCCAGCTGAGAATCAAGAAGCTCAAGGTTTTTTTAATTACTAGTTGTGTTCACTTTCTGTGTCAAGAGTTTCCCTTACGAATGTCAAAAATAATTTTTCCATTCCGATTTGTAATTTGTCCACCAACTTTTTGTTGAAGCAGCAGTCGTGTTGTAATCTGCTTTTTCTGGAAAGATAATTATATCTTAATATAATTATTATAACACCGTTTTCAGGACATAACTTCCTCACAGTTTATCCAATTTAGTCTAAATTTGGTCGTTGTGATTCGTCACTAGATTATCTGTTTTGTATAGCTTGTATTTTAATGTAATAGTTTATATTCAACTCACTAGGAGGAGCAATTGTTTTTTAAGAAAGAAATTTTGTCGACATAACATTTTATTTGAGGAGTACGATCACGAGAATTGCTCGTAATTACGACGCAGGGATCGGGGACGTTTCGGGGATACACACCAGCTGTTGGTGATTACAGCATAGGTCTAGTTTGGATTTATGTAATTTGAGAACTGCAGTCGTCAGTTTGACGTGTCTTGTCCGCATCGACCTGCAAAGCGTATCTACTCTTTAAAAACAAGGAGAAAAAAAGGGATTTGTGACGATGCAGTCGAGAAATAAGTGAGGCTATCTGCCAAAGCAGTGACATAATGACATTTGCAGAGATTTATTGAAACAGTATAATAGTAAAATCTTAATATGTAAGCTTTTAAATGAGAGACCGGCGCTGACAAATATGTCCAACCATTATCCACCCCTACTCCATACTCACACCCCTCTCAAGTCAGATAACCTGCCACTTAGTCACCCAACCACTTCGCTTCTATCCTGTAGCACTTTTGTCTCTGCTCCACCAGGGAGCCTCCTGCAGTCCGGCCTGTGTCTCTTGTCTAAATCGCCTTTTAAATGGTTTCTTTCAGGAGCTGCTGAAGGGGATGGAAGCCCACAAGTCAGATGTCTTGTCTGTCAATCTGAGCAGCGCAGACTTCCTCCAATCAGCGCCTGACTCTGAGGAGGCTTGGCAGTTGCGTGATGGGCTTAAAGAGATGAACACACGCTGGGATCGCCTCGGAACCTCCCTGGAAGACTGGAGGGAAGAACTCCAGAGGGCACTGATGCAGTGCCAGGTACTCACACTCATTCACACATGTTGCTTAATTAATCGAGAATTAAGAGACTAAATACTGCTTTATTAAAATGAATTTGCCCTTTCCTTCCTCATTTCTGTGATTAAAATGCAGGATGAGATGTGTAGAATATTTACAAACTGTCCAATGTTAACTGCTAAAACACATCCTCCTACTCAGCCGTTTCATTTTCCTTTCAGGAGTTCCATGAAATGAGCCACGGTCTGCTGCTGTGGCTGGAGAACATCGACCGAAGGAGAAACGAGGTGGTACCCATCCCTCCCAAACTGGACCGTGAAACGTTACGAGCTCATCACAGAACCCTCACGGTACGACTCTCCCATATTCTCTTAGAACATGAGTCAGATTCTTCAACACAGTCACACAGGGGTCTGCATTCTCCCACTCACACATACAGTGACACAGGGGTCTGCATTCTCCCACTCACACATACAGTGACACAGGGGTCTGCATTCTCCCACTCACACATACAGTCACACAGGGGTCTGCATTCTCCCACTCACACATACAGTCACACAGGGGTCTGCATTCACCCACTCACACATACAGTCACACAGGGGTCTGCATTCTCCCACTCACACATACAGTCACACAGGGGTCTGCATTCACCCACTCACACATACAGTCACACAGGGTTCTGCATTCTCCCACTCACACATACAGTCACACAGGGGTCTGCATTCTCCCACTCACACATACATTCACACAGGGGTCTGCATTCTCCCACTCACACATACAGTCACACAGGGGTCTGCATTCTCCCACTCACACATACAGTCACACAGGGGTCTGCATTCACCCACTCACACATACATTCACACAGGGGTCTGCATTCTCCCACTCACACATACAGTCACACAGGGGGCTGCATTCTCCCACTCACACATACAGTCACACAGGGGTCTGCATTCTCCCACTCACACATACAGTCACACAGGGGTCTGCATTATCCCACTCATACATACAGTCACACAGGGGTCTGCATTCACCCACTCACACATACAGTCACACAGGGGTCTGCATTCACCCACTCACACATACAGTGACACAGGGGTCTGCATTCTCCCACTCACACATACAGTGACACAGGGGTCTGCATTCTCCCACTCACACATACAGTGACACAGGGGTCTGCATTCTCCCACTCACACATACAGTCACACAGGGGTCTGCATTTACCCACTTACACATACAGACACACAGGGGTCTGCATTCACCCACTCACAAATACAGTCACACAGGGGTCTGCATTCTCCCACTCACACATACAGTCACACAGGGGTCTGCATTCACCCACTCACACATACAGTCACACAGGGTTCTGCATTCTCCCACTCACACATACAGTCACACAGGGGTCTGCATTCTCCCACTCACACATACATTCACACAGGGGTCTGCATTCTCCCACTCACACATACAGTCACACAGGGGTCTGCATTCTCCCACTCACACATACAGTCACACAGGGGTCTGCATTCTCCCACTCACACATACAGTCACACAGGGGTCTGCATTCTCTCACTCACACATACAGTCACACAGGGGTCTGCATTCTCCCACTCACACATACAGTCACACAGGGGTCTGCATTCTCCCACTCACACATACAGTCACACAGGGGTCTGCATTATCCCACTCATACATACAGTCACACAGGGGTCTGCATTCACCCACTCACACATACAGTCACACAGGGGTCTGCATTCACCCACTCACACATACAGTGACACAGGGGTCTGCATTCTCCCACTCACACATACAGTCACACAGGGGTCTGCATTCTCTCACTCACACATACAGTCACACAGGGGTCTGCATTCTCCCACTCACACATACAGTCACACAGGGGTCTGCATTCTCCCACTCACACATACAGTCACACAGGGGTCTGCATTATCCCACTCATACATACAGTCACACAGGGGTCTGCATTCACCCACTCACACATACAGTCACACAGGGGTCTGCATTCACCCACTCACACATACAGTGACACAGGGGTCTGCATTCTCCCACTCACACATACAGTGACACAGGGGTCTGTATTCTCCCACTCACACATACAGTCACACAGGGGTCTGCATTCTCCCACTCACACATACAGTCACACAGGGGTCTGTATTCTCCCACTCACACATACAGTCACACAGGGGTCTGCATTCTCCCACTCACACATACAGTCACCCACTCAGACACAGTCATTCATTCATACCTTTTGATTCCGATTTCGGTCATCATGTTTTTCAAACAGGATAGACTGATGCATTCAGAATTTCCTTAGGCTGTTGGCTATGGCTTAATATAGAAGTTGTCAATCTCCATTCAAAACAACTCGTTGAATCAGAACACTACTGGACGGTTCATTAGATATAGTTCAGAAGGATTGTTAACATTTCATTATGCCTTTATTATTCATCACCACTGATGAAGTTGAGAACTAGCTGTCAACCTGGGGTTATAGGATAACAAAGGTCAAAGACGGTAGTTCCTGTCGAAATACATGAATAGTTGCTTTGTCTGTTTTATTTTCCGATAGCAAATCAAGCATGAGCTGCTGGACTCGCAGCAGAAGGTGTCTTCTCTTCAGGAGTTGTCGGCTCAGCTGCTGGTCAACGCCAAACCTCAGACTCCGGCGCTGAAGTCAACGGGCTCAGAGCAGATGCAGGCTCAGAGTGTTGAGTGCATGGAGGCTCAGGAGAAGGTGCACGTGATCCTGAACAGGCTGAGGCTGCTCCTTAGGGAGGTCAGCTCAGACCTGGAGGGCTTGGAGAGGAGAATGGAGGCCATGGACACTCAACAGGTCAGAATTGCTTGTTATAGTGTGTGAAGGAGGAACCTCTTCATCTTCTCTCCTTTGTTATTGGAGTTCTGTTTGAAGTAAATATAATCCTCTTGTTTTTATTTTTATTTTTCAGGATTGCTTACCGGTGTCAGTCGGCAAATCAGAAATCTGTCGATCAGCCGACCCGGTCCAAAGTCGAATTCGATTGGTA
This sequence comes from Lophius americanus, assembly GCA_037951165.1. NCBI lineage: Eukaryota > Metazoa > Chordata > Actinopteri > Lophiiformes > Lophiidae > Lophius > Lophius americanus. The sequence goes on from JBBDHG010000051.1 coordinate 6,883,245, forward strand.
ATGTGCTTCCTTATACTGTCCAGCGGGGGGGGGGGGACTATGGCCTTTGGCCTCTGCTCACTAAAAGGCAGCAAGATCACATCAGCCAACCTTTTGTGCCCTAATAGATATCTCATAGATATTCCCACTTAGCCTCTCATTTATTTTAGAGTTAATTTTCTTTTTTTAATTGCACTGTTTACAAGTTTTGTTTTCTGAACCGACCACATGTTCGACACCATGTTTATGCTGCCCACACCATATTGATCTTCCACAAACAAACAAGAAAACCTGGCTTCTCAGTTCACCCAATCAAACTGCTCCATAATGACTTAGTTCAAATCTCATATTGTAAAAAAAAAGGAAGAACTAAGTGTTTTTTTCCTGTTTTTACGGCTATATGGTTAAGTGATTTAGTCTGTTTCTTTGAACTTTTCAGGATTTAGTCGTGAGAAGCCAGATTTCTTGGTTCTGAGAGCAAATCACTGTTGATTATATTACTGCTCTTTATTCGATGAAGATTCCCTCTCTAGCGATGATATGGCTCTGTGTTATTTATTTTTTCTCTCATCTGAAGCTTTGTCTTTTTTTGCCCTTGACTGAAACATTCTTTTTCTTTTCTTTTACCCCTCCCCGCTCATTGCGTGGTACAGCCCCGAGGCAAAAGTAGTCAGGCCCACCCAGGACACTCAGAGAGCAGCCCGCACCACAGGTACCTTTCTCTTGGACTCTAGAAAAATGGGATGATGATGGAACTAAAGCTACATCAGAGCAAAAACTTCATTCTTATCAACCCACAAGAACACGAGTTCATCACAATCGGCCATGTTTTACTCGTCCTCAAAATATTAAATGATCTGATCATTTGATTGGAATGCGTTCCATGATCGTCCCTCTCTCTAGAGAACATGTTATCAGCTCTTAAAGGAGTGGGGAATCGCCCGTATCCGGCTGCTACCTCTCTCCTTTAGCCGTCTTATCTTTCTGCTTCTCCATGCTCTGCTGCTTTTTCAAAGCTTTCATGAAATACTTCCTTTTCATACTTTTTGCTTCTCCTTTCACAGAATGACTGTGACATTCTGCTCTGCCACTAGATGGCACCATCTAAATCCCAGTAGCCCTTCCTCCCCTTCAGAACTCTGTTTCGTTGTGTGTCTTTCATGTTTCTCTTGCTCATCGTTTTGAAATAGGAAGTGTTGAAATAATGTCTTCTTTCCTTCCACCTTCACATTCTTCCCTCTGTTTTCTGACTCTGTCGTGTCTGATTGAATGTTCTATTAGTTTCATTATAAGCCAAAAATAACTCATGAGGACTCTGAACTGGTCCGAGTGTCGTAACAGAGTAATGTTTGATGGCATCCTTTCAGTTAAACATCCAGTCCAAATCCAGGATACTGACCTTAAAAGATGAGCCACATCTACAGATCAGTCAAAACATTATAACCACCAACAGGTAAAGTCAGAATAACATCGAGTATCTCACTGCAATGGCACCTGTCGGTGAGTGTGATATATAAGGCAGCCAATTTACATTTTGTCCCTGTAGTTGATGTATTTGAATTGTAAGGATCTGGCTTACAATGACAACTAAATTATGGTGGTGAGACGACAGAGCATCTCAAGAAAATGCAGATTTTAATGGTTGATGCAGGTGTACAGTGGGTACTTCATACCAAAGGGGTCTGAGGGAGGACAACTAGTGAACTAGTGACAGGGTAATGAGTGCCCAGTGCTCCCACGGAAGAGCCACTGTGGCACATATTGATTAAAGAGTTCATGCTGGTTCTGAAGGAAAGGTGTGACAACATTTCATTGCAGACCTATTTTGGTGGCAAAAGGGGGGACCTACACAATAGTTGGCGAGTAAGTGGTTATAATGTTATGGCTGATCAATGTGCGTATAATGTGTACTAACTCACACAGGCCGTACAGTGGGTTTGCGTTGACTCTACGTTCCCACCAGAATCTATAAGTGAGTGTTGAAACATCCGGCAACATGGCTGCATTGAGCAGAAGTGGGAATAAAAAGATCTCCTTGAAGGAAGTCCGACTCAGCGGTGACCCTCACAACCCAACAAAGAAGCAGTGGTCCCTCTGTCAATCTTGTTTCCTCATACTTCTACGTCTCTGGTCTCACTGAATCTATTGACGAAGCTCTTTCCCATTTAACATTTTTCGTGTGTTTGTACTTTTCACACTCAGTGCTGAGATTGCAGCTCTTGATAAAAAGAGTTGCAGCCATGGTAATTACACTCCACTCTGACATCACATGTATGGCCGCCATTGTAGCGTTGAGGAGGACTGGATTAAATTGGCTGTGGGGTGAGTGGCTGGAGGAGGGTCGGCGTCTCTGACCCTCCTCCGGCCTTCAGCCTCTGTGAGGATGAGTTGGAGCAAGAACATGCTGTTCCTCCCCTTGAGTCTTGGCTCCAACACTGGAAATCTCCCATCAGGCATTTGGCGTTTCTCCTCCATCTCTTTGGAATGAGACGTGACATTGAACTCTCGCACAATCAGCACAAAAGCCAGACTGTGTTGTTTTGTACTGTCTGTGTTTTTATGCAGATCTACTGCATGTGTGTGTGTCTATGTGATTAACTGACTTTCATCAACGCTCTACCTGTCGGATACGTCTAGAGTCTATTGTTTGGATTTCAGTCTTTCTTCTTTCTTTCTTTCTTTCTTTCTTTCTTTCTTTCTTTCATTCAACATTAAAACAACAATTTACTTCAAAATACAATTGTTTTCCTTGTTAAATTGATTTGATTCTATTGAATAATGTTCATCACTGTTCTCTAGAGCCTGGGCTGATGATTTCAAATGTCTAGTTTTGTACTACTGATATATTATACTAAATACTAATTACGCATTCTCACACTTGAGTGTTTTTGCCTGAATGAATTGAGATTATAAGAATACTTGACGAAGAGTGTTTGTGTCCTCCTGCAGCCGGAGCAGATCACAAGGCGCCGCTGGCTGCGTTTCCTCCCGTTCTGACTCAGTGGACGGCGTCTCCTCCTCAACGATTCCCTCCTCCACGTCAAAGGGCCAATCCTTCCTGCTCCGGGTCCTCAGAGCTGCACTCCCTGTCCAGCTGCTCCTCCTGCTCCTCATCGGCCTGGCCTGCCTGGTGCCCATGACGGAGGAGGACTACAGCTGCCACCATGCCAACAACTTTGCCCGCTCCTTCCATCCCATGCTGCGCTACACCAACGGACCTCCGCCCATATGAATAGATGCTGAACATCAATCCACTGCTTTGCCAAGGACTCCACTGAATGTTTCCTGTTCACCCTGTGCCCTAAAGCAAAAAGCTGCTCTCTGCTGGGGAGCTCCATGCATGACGAACAGACTCGGAGGTGATATGAAGACCTCTCCCGCCAACATTGCACAGCCACTCTCCTGAAGTCACCACAACCCTTTAAATCCTCTCTCCAGAACAAATGGACCTTTGTCTGGAAGACGCCCTTTGATACAAATATTTAATGTTGTTTTAACTTGTGTATATGTTTATATTATTTTTAGGGGTTTCTGCAGAAACCTGTGAAATCATTGAAAACGAAGCACTATTTATACACTCTTATGTCGGGAGCCAAAGTTGTGCTTTCTGTCCACGATATTCAGTGCTGCTACTATTTATTTAGTATTCAATCAGTCAATAGATTGTTAGTATTGAGGAACCCAAAGCACTACATTGAGTGTGGGGTATTAGATATTGAAATTTGTATCGTAGAATGAGTAGGAATCATTCATAATGAGGAGTTGGTTACCTTAAGGACGTATTTGAAGAAGAAGTCAGACTCGAAGACTAAAACAGTACAGATGTCCGCTGAAGATGAGAAGAACCCGCCTGACTCTGCAGATGAAGTCTTCGTGAAATGTTCTAATCTGAACTTGCAGCACTGACTTGTGCAATATCCAAGGTACTGCACTGAAGCCCTCCAGCCAAGATGTCCGACTTCCTCCCCAAAAGCCAAGACTTGTTTTCATTGTTTTTAATTTCAGTATTCAATCAACAAGGGCAGATGCTAAGATTAAAAAAAAAAAAGATTTGTATATTTTTGTTGAAATGCCTTTGAATCCAGGCGGTTATTTTTGTTATTGTTCCGTTTGTGCATGCACCTGAAAGTCCCCCTGCTTTTAAGAAAGCCAAACAATCACTGGTTTTGTTTATTAGAAGGTTGTGACATGATCGCGCGCCTTGTAATGAATGCGATGATTATTCTGCAGTGATCAAACATCAGATTCACCTCATTGTTAAAACAGAAACTGTAAAGAATTTTAAAATTGGAAAAATGGTTATTTATTTATGTACAGTTTGCTAATACCGGCATCATGAACATTAGTCTTTGAAATAATAAATCGTGAAATATTTCTTCTTTTTATTTCTCGCTCTTTATTTTTGGATGAAAAACACAAAACATCACAATATTTTCCCTTTAATTAATGCTTTTATTTTAAACCACAGTAAAAAAAAAAACGGCTGGTTGGGTTTGGCCTGATCCACACTTTTCTGGTTTTTGGATTCTGTATAGAGTCTGTCCACTCACACAACTCAGATTGAACTTTTTGGAGTTGCAAAAAAGTTTAATACATTTTATTGAAATTATGGGTGGAACAGAAATGGTTGGTTGAATACTTCACCATTGGCTCTGGGAGCATTTTGTAATCCAAAGTATTACACTAGCCTGTAGCTGCGAATAGATAAAATATACGATTTTTTGAGGGTTATATCAAAGCTTGTGAGGACTTACTTTAGAATTGTGTAGGTTGCTAAAACTTAAAAAAAAACTAGTAAAGGTCAAATACATTTCCTAAAAACATTAAATTGACAACATTCCATGAAATACGAAACTTCATCATGGAATCATTTATTAATCTGATTTTTCTTCTACTGTTGAAAGCAATCTTTACCAAGTGTTTTGTCATTTTATGGTAAATGTAGGACGTCTCAGATATTAAATCAATAAATGCCCAAAAGAAATAAAATAACACCTATTTTCTTGGTGAGAACATTAAAGGGTGAAACAGATGCTGCATATCCTCAGTCACTTTATTTTTCATATTTTCAACGTTGAAATATTCTCCCCAAATCCAGTTTAAGCATGAGCTCAGAATATCAGACGCTTTAAGAGAAAAATAAATTACACATTAATTTAAATCTGTGAATTATAGGTACATGTGTAACCATCCTAAATGTGCAAAAGAAAATATAATGCCCAAAAGCCCCTTACACCCAAGAGGAAGTGCACTTCGGTCGAAGAGATTATGAGGAAAATTAGCTGCTCATTATTACAAATCACAGTAGCGAACAGAGTACCACCACATGACCAGGAGGTTACACCTGGAAATAATAATCTGTACTGTAAAGCTGTCAGAGACCGAATCCCAGATATAGTGAAAGGCATCTTGGGATAATAACTACACTGAAGCGCATATTGTAATGAATTGAAGTAGTGCAAATGAAAAACGTCTCCCCAGACAGCTACAACTACAGAATCATTTCATGTATAACTAATTATCAGATGAAATGAATTCTAATCCAGCCTTTATCTTTCATTTACGCGCCATCCACAAAGATGACCATCCACAAAGATGACCTTTGGCCTTAAGATGCTGCTTGTTGTGCTCTGTCTCATAGGATGTGGGTGCATTCAGAGCGGGACCCTCCGTACTGCAGGACGCCCGGACCGGTGGAGGTCCTGCTTGTGCTTTCATTGGTAACTTGCGGTCCTGAGCTGGACTCGGCCGAGGAAGAGCCTCCGTCACTGCTGCTGCTGTTGGTGCTCCTGGTGGTGAAACAAGGCTCTTTGGGAGGTTGGGACCAGGCCTCGGCGGGTCTGTCTGGGCGATGGATGCGATGAGCGTCCAGCATCTCCAGCAGCAGGTCAAACAAAGGCACTTTGTTCTTGCACTTCATGCTGTAGAGATGCTCCATGCCTTTGTTGCTTTGGAGGACGGGAACAGAGGGGAGAAGGTGATTTAGTTTCTGTTCACGGATCAGCTCCTGGTCCTTTACCTCATCTGCTGACCCCATAGATTTCATTATTAAATGGTGCATTCACCGGGGACTGGCACCTGATTTGAATCATAGACATTTGTTTGCCCGCCTGCTGCAACAGAGACAATCAGGTAGAATGCACTCAAGGGAAGCATCCCTCCGCCAGCAGCCTGCCACGGGAACCTCAACGACTAGAAAACAAATTTCCAGGCCATGTCAAGATTTAATCCTGTGGAAAAAGAAAATTCCTGCCCGCTGACTAACTTGCAGAAAAAAAAAAAATTACGACGTTCCAGTATTGGACCTTGATCAGGTAAATTCTTTTTGACAATGAGAGGCCCTCCGTAGCATTTTGCCATGATTATGTCACCTCATTCAGATCTTCCTCAAAATCAGGTTACACCAAGTACCTGACTGGGAAAACTCAGAATCATTGGGCGGGGGGTTCAATAATTTATGAGTTGTTCACAAAAATAAGATTTTCCATGATGTTGGACTCAATATCACTCCATGTTACAAAACTGTGACCCAAAGCGTATCGGCCCTCCAAACATATCATAGTGGTAGTGCATCATAGAACGTCAGGATTCATTCATCCCTGGGTTTATTTTATCTTGACTGGCTTATTATTGTTCATACCCTGATCTACCTCAAACTTGAATCCACCTCATCCATCTCCAGACAAACGTCATCAAATTCTAGTCAACACTTTTAGAGATTTCTAGCAGTCACATAAAAAAGAAGCAAACCATTAAGAAGGACCATACAACTTTAGTAAATATGGTTCAAGCCTTTTTGGGGACTTATCTTTCCAGCAGTTTACACGTCCTGGTATCACCTGTGGCTCACCGAGGCGTGACTCTCGGCAGAACACGTTGAAACAGAGATTTTTTTTTTTTTAATATGCTGAAAAGAAAAACCTCTTTTTTCTAGTTTAATTTCACCTCATATGCCTTATGTGGGAGAGCAGGAGGAGCAGCTGGGCCTGCCGCCTCAGCTGCTGCTGAGCCGAGCATCCAGTCTGGCTGATGTGATGTATGAAAGCGTCGGTTATGGTGTCGAGCATGTTCTGCACCGCCGCACCGTCGTGGAGCGGCTCCATCGTACCGGCGCAGAAGGAGAAGGCGCCTGAGGAAGCGGACAGAGAGCCCAGCGGGAGTAATACACATTAGACAGAGAAAACATCTCGTAACAGATTCAAACCTTCTTCGAAAAACGTCCGCTTGATAAAAGCTCTGACTCACACGCGCACAGGAGCAGAGCGGTAATTGCAGATGCAGTTGTGCAGACTCAGCAATTAAAAGTACACGCAGCTCTGGCAGCTGTGCCAGTCCCGTCATCCCACTACTATTTCATACCAGTTTATTTTTTCCCATTTAGAATATCTCATTCCCCCTGATAAACAAAGCCCACTGCGCTGTCTCATGTTGTCATGGCAACTGTTATCAGGCTTATTGATGGTACAGTCCTTTCCAGAACACTGTGTTCACCCAGTATGCCTGAGGCTCGTTCGGAGCTGACCTCTGAGGCTCCAGTTTGATGCTCTGTGCATGTGATCAGAAGTGTGAACAATTACACTCTTGGGCCAGAGGGTTTCTGCTGGTCAGGCCGGTGTTTTCAGGCATCAGTGTTTAAAGGTCTTTCACAAGAACTTTAAACACACAAACACGTGTTTACTCACCAGAATTGAGCAAGATGATCGCTTTCAAACAGACAAACTCCTCAGGTTTGAGTTTGAGCATGCGGAATCGGGAGGTGGTGGCGAGCAGCATGTCAAAGATCTCCGCCATGCCCTCCACACAGTCGCCTTCATTCCTGGAGATCCAAGAGGAATTTTGTTTGGATTTCAGAGTTTAAATTTCTCTTGTAGTAAACGTAATTGCGAGGGACATGCGAATATGATCGCAATGAATTACATTTAAGTCAGTACTTTAGACAACAAATAGAGGAAAGGGTCCTATGCTGCAGGGTAGTGGCTGAGACAACAAGGTTCCGACAAGAACCAGGGTCCCAAAAATGGCCAGATAAACAGATAATGGTCAGAATTTCTACAGCGCTCTATTTGTCTGCACAGCTGACAAGTGGCTGCGAGTTGTTCGGAGTGAAAACTTTGAAATACAGAACTAGGGGAATTTGCCAACCCTGACCCAGATCATTTCAGTCATCATGTCCGATCGGTGAGGACACTCACAGGAGGACCGAGATGTTTAGAGATGATTCTCTGTAATACGCTTGTCATTCAAATGGGACCAGAGGAGACATCAGGGAGTGAAATGTCTGTCTGTGTGTCTGCATGTCTGCTCATTTCCCTCTCTGTCCCTTCCTCTCGATGTCTTTTTTCACTCCGGGCTACATATTGTAATTTAGTGAGCTTGTTTACTTCAGACACAGGGAGAAGAGGCAGGAACAGGCTGTGCCTGCAGCGCATAAACCAGCCATGTTTCATGTCTCATCTCTCTCTGCGTCCCTATTTTCTCATCCTCTACGTTCGTCATTTAGTTCTCTTTCCTACGCCTCCATCCCTCTCGCTTCGCTCGTCCCTCTCCATCTTTCCTTGCTTTGAGCCTCTGATTGAATCTCTGCCCTCCTAGCTGATGCAACAGTGTAATAAAGGGAGGGGGGCGGGGCATTTTATGTATGGTAGAAGCTGCTCTCTTCTCAGTGGGGAACACCTAATCAGTCTTTCACTCTATCATGTGTGTTGGGATGGCACAATGGCTGGCAAGGTGTGAAAAGGAAAAATCTACAATTCTGATATGTCACTCTTCAGATCTGTTTGTCACTGAGAGGATGCTCTGGGAAAGGCAGAAAAGGGAACAGGCAGAGAGATGCAAAGAGTATAACAGTTGTGTTGGGCAGCGGTTAGACTGGTATTCCTCACTACCTGTCCAGTATGAGATCCTGTGCGAAGATGAGCTTTCCAGGACAGTGGATGGACCTCCAGATGAGCCCGATCATCAGCACCTCCAGCCACGAGCTCTCCAGCAGCTGGACCTGGTCGTGGAGGGAAAGCTGCAGGAAACCTGGAAATAAACACACGTGCACATCTTTGTTGAAGGCTCAAGCTGTCATTAATCAATGTTGAAGCATCATAATTGTCTTCTGTTCATATCAGTTAAATCAAACCCGTTTTGAAGCAAATAGTTGACGTGTTATGATATTAGTGTTGATTAATTGTAGCGGTGTGCATTAACTCTAGTATCGTCTGTCATATCAACCTTCAGAGGAGAGTTAAATATAGTGCACCATTAGCCCATCTCCTAAAAACAAAAAAAAATGCATGCCTTTGTTTTCCTTACAGTGGGTCGGTGCTTAAATAAAACACATCAGCAATCTGTCTTCTCTTATAAGACGCCTTATTGCTGGCACTCAGCTGTCTCAATCCAGACATAATTACTGCAAATTCATTCCCATCGTCCCCTTCTGTACACTGTTTGGGACCCCTCGCAATTAAAAGGTGTGCTTTTGGGCTTTTAATGACGCACAAGCCTGTAGTACCTCAGAATCTGGTGTGTGTACTTGAGTGTGTTCATGCATGCAAAAAGGGTGATGTGTCCTATAGTACATTTAGGCTCTGTGGGGTGCCAACAGATTGGCCAAACAATCCACTCAAAGGTGATGACTGTAATCACCATCACTGTAATGGCTCTGCATTTGCGTGCAAATGTGTGTGCCCATGTGTGTTTGAGCTATAAAGGTCTGCCATCGCCCCTCGCTGATGCCCCCGCAGTCAAACATACAACAATTGAGGGGTACAACCACTGTCACACAGTGCGTCTCTACCTTAAAACGTCTAAGAAAGACACCGGGCTTTTAAAAGTATGCCCTCATTTGGATACGACATGGAACAGATGTCATGGTGCTCCAGCAAATCTGACTCACATATTTTGCACCTGCCCTCACCTGTCCAAAGCTACAGGCAGAATATGCAGGATTTCCAGTCCATAATCAGCCACAACCACTGAAAATAAGGATAGCATAACATTTGCATCATCAGTTTAACTTTAAGTTTGCCCATTATATATAAAATGATACCTCTCTCTCTCTCTCTCTCTCTGTCTTTCTCTCTCTCTCTCTGCTCTAATCTGCGAAGGGACAAATCTCAGGTTCTGAGCTTGTAGCTTGATGGCTGTGAATGTGAGACAGCATACACTGAGAGGCATAACCAAGTGGTTGGGATAATGTACAGGATCATCTGACCCAAGTATGGATTAGAAGTTCCCAAGTCCCAGCGGGATGCACCAACTAAGGCGGTTGAGAACAATAGAGCCAAAATCCTTTAGGACTTCAAGTTCCAGACTGACAAGCAGCTACTGGATAAACAAGCAGTGACTATGGTGGTTGACAAGGACCAGAAGAGGGCAGTGGTGACAGACGTGGCAATTCCAGCTGAGAGTAACATCAGGAAGAAGGAGCATGAAAAGATGGAGAAGCAGCAGAGGCTGAGGGAGCTGCTGGAGCAGATGTGGAGGGTCAAAGTGCAACCCAGTGGTGACAGGAGCATTAGTGGCAGAGACCCCCAAAATGGAAAAGTGGCTCCAGCAGATTCCAGGTACAACATCTCAGATCTCGGTCCAGAGGACTGCAGTCCTGGGAACAGCTAAGATACCGTGCATAACACTCAAATTCCCAGACTTCTGGAAGAGGACCAGAACTTGAGGAAGACACACACCATGTGTTTATTTATGTGCTTAAAAATGGAATGATAAGCTTATTGAAAAACATTTTTGAGATAATTTAGAGCATCATGCCACAGAGGATGTGGGACTTGTCATTGAATTCATTCAGGTGGTTTTCAAATAGATGTGGAGTAAGTACAGCAGAAAAATCAACTTTAGCGCATATTTTTTAATATTATAGATACATGTTAAATTTGTAAATCAACCCACAGTTTTAAGGTCGTTGTCTAAGATAATTTTTTTTGTCTTGGTTCGGGATATTAGAGGTCAGTGGGCTGAAACTCCATTTAAACTTGTAGAATCAATAAGAGAACGCAAACCTCTACCAAGGCACAACCGTACCCAAGCTTTAGGAGAACAGATTCCTCCATTAATCTCTGAGTTTTTGCCAGCCTCTAAATCAACCAACAACTCCAACAAACACTCTGAGTATCTCTTAAATACTCCGTAGCCAGTTATCTTCTGCATCTTCCACTTCAGCGTCTTTGTTCAGCCCACTGAGCCACTAACGCCAACCCCAAATGAGCATTAAAGGAATCAAAAGAGCTCTTGAAACTGAGCCCCCAGCGCCACCCCAGAGACAAATCAAAGGAATCGAAGAAATAAAGGCAGCACAGAACATTGTGACATTACTATTCCAACATGGAGCCAGAGTGTAGCATACTATTTTTGTACTTCCTAATATTGTCCTAAATAATAACACCAACAGAAAATCTGTCCTCACTTATGAGTTACTTATATTGAGTTATTTGCTTAGATAAATGTACCGACCCCCAACAGTGCCAATACCCGTTGCCAGTCTTAATGTTGTGGCTGATCAGTGCATACAGCATCTTTCATCCTTTATGGCACTGTGATGTCCTGATCTTTATTTTAACAGAAAATGTCGATATTGTTTTTGGAAACTGTTGACTTGTACCAGTATGAACCAAAACATTATAACCAGTAGCTGCTGTTAACGTTGTGTCTCATCGGTTTGTGTAAAAACCTCGTGAAGAAAGGAGAGCTGGTTGGCCTTAATTACAGTCTAAAGATGCCCAACGGAACTTTTTGTCTCTAGACAGATATCACAGACATGTCCGTGGCCCAGAAACATCATGAACACCACCGAACCACTGGCATATTCCAACGAAAAGCTAAAGAGTCTTAACTACCCGAAGGAATAGTAAGATTTTGCTCCAAAACAACGTCTCATATCAGCGTCTAGGATCTGTCTCAGACCTTTCCATGCACATTGTACATCAAGCAGTACCTGGAAGCTTCTTGGCCCACGCAATCATGTGGACAAGCTCTTTATCGGCCATGCTTGTGAGCAGGGTCATCATAGTGACTTCGGTGTAGGGACGGCTCAGCTTCTGACGGGAGCACAGTATCGGAGGTTCAGCCCCCTGGAGCAGGAGGAGCACCTGGGGAGCAACAGAGAAGCATCTAGACTTTTAGTCAATAGAACCATAAACATGTCAGCTGTTGTGTCACATAGTCACAGGTGTGTACAACATCCATTGGCCATGATGCTATGAAATGTGACATATATATTGGAGTGATTTCCACCAACAAGCACCACACCTGGTCAGGTGACATGCCAAACACAGGAGATTTTCCTCCTCCAGCGCTCGCACTGCTGATGCTGCTGTGTTTTCTCCTGTCCTGCGGGGGCACGGTTCTGTGCTCCATGTCCTTAGAGGCCTTGTTTCTCTCACTGTTTCCAGTCCTGCGTTTGTCCCGACGCAACACGCGGCCACGGTCCTTCCTCACGCCTTCAGAACATAGAAGGGATTTAATGCAACATAACATGGCGGAGAAAAAAACAGACGTGCTGAACACACAAACTCATCACGCTTTCTCTTAACTCACAAGTAACTTCATATCCTGTTCTTACAGAACCAAGAAAAAAAAACCTGCAGTCCAGCAGATTAAATGGATGCCTGTGGGATTCAAGTATGAAAACAAAAAATGTGGGTGTGTGTTAACCAGTAGTTATACTCCTTAAGAGGAAATCCCTTCAAGGTCACGTTAAATTTCGTCTCGAGCTTATCTCCAGCAGAAACTCTAATAATTGTGTCAGTCTTCTCAGACACAAGACAGGATTAATAGATTGGCGTTAGCCTGGAAAATCTTCAGTGGAGGGAACTTATATTAGCTTATATTTGCTTCATAAAATAAATAAATAATAATAATAATAATAATAATAATAATGATAATAATAAAAAATGTAAATATACAGAAAAGCCATACTTTGCTAAATAAATAATAGAAAAGCTTCTTAAATAAATGTAATCAAATAAAAACAAGGTGATAGCCAATAAGAAGACAAATGACTTTAATAAAGCATCGAAAAAATGCAAATAGGGTTATAGACAATTTTTTAAAAAACGAATAGACTGATCTTATAAAATCATCTGTCTGCTGCTGTTTTCACCCACCTCCTTTCATCATGCCCACTTCATAACACTTCCTGAGACGGCAAGCCTGGCAGCTCTTCCTACGATTCCTGTCGATGGTGCACTGATTGGTTGCTGGGCATATATAGTCATTGTGACCTGAAATGGAAGAAAATCTATTACTTCGAGCCCATCACTCCAGTCCACATTTCAGATTTAGGTTATTTGGAGGAACACTCTCTTCCTATTTTAAGTGGATCCAGGATGGAGATAGAGAAGATGGCCATGTCCTCAGCAGGGAGACTATTGGGTTCATTTCTCTGCTTATCAAAATGCTCAATCATCAAACAAGTTTGAGCACAACTAAACCTTGACAAGCAGATGAAGCTTTTATACACACACAAAGCTAGTTGGACCATGAGTTTGTACATAAGATAAAAGAAATACGAGCAGAGAGGGACATTTTTAAAAACGTGTTAGTGAAACTCTTAAAACAGGAAAAACAAAGTTGTTGTCTGTGGCTATTGAAGGCCGTTTCTGGTTTTCACAATGCAACGTTTTCATTCTGTCGCATCCAAGCTGCAACTTTTTCCGGATGTGGATATTCCTTAGATCCCATGATGTGCAAGATTAAGCCAACCTAAATTTAGTGTTTGTTCCGTGGCAGAAAAATCAATTTCTATGGGAGACAGTCTTCTATTTCTCTCCGCACTCAGAGTCTAACACTATGGTCTTTGTGTTCATCCATGCGGTAAAAAAAAAAATCAACAACGGATGAATAAAAACTTGATATAAGTTTGATAAGTTCTTTGGTCCAATTACTTGTCGTTATCAGCGCGAAGAGTTCAAGTCATTTCTTGATCATTTGCCAAGATTTTCAATACTGAACACTGACAAAACCCGATGATCTTTAACAAACAGGTGACATTTCACGCTTCCGTAAATTGGTCACGGATAGATGAGGCAGACAGGTCACCTACCCTGGATGCTCCTCTTGAAGAAAGCCTTGCAGCCTTCGCAGGACCACACCCCGTAGTGGTACCCGGACGCGTAGTCACTACACACAGCACAGAAACGCATCTCTTTTGCCATCTCAAAGCCCGTGAGGCTGGCTCCTGCCCCCAACTCCCCCACGCTGTACGAGTCGTCGCTCGTGCCACACTGGTCCTCTCTGGAAACTGGCTGCTGACTGGATGGAACGCTGGATCTACCAAAGGAGACGGATTTCAACACGGTTAAAGGATCTCTCATGTTCACTCAATGGCCTCAGTCATGACCAAAACCTGATGATAAATAATCCAGCGATAGAAATACATCTGGGCACTATTTTATTTTCCCCATATTGATCAACTGAAACGACTTAATCCATATCGTTTCTATCCAGATGAATTTAATTCTCAAGTTGCTTAGTCAAAAGCAGAGTGCTGTTTTACACCTGTATCAGGAAACAATCTGTACATGTACTCCTGTTTTTTGACGTATTGTTCCTCCCTCAAGGTCTCCCACAAAGTCCTTAATCTCTGGAATTAGAAACCAGGGCAAAGATCGGGCCTTTCTGTAGAGATAGTAGTGATGTTTTGTTAAAAGCAGAAGATTAAAAAAGCATTTTAGTTATGTAACAATGCACTGTTTGTAACTGAATTTTGAGGGAGAATGCCCATGTTTATTTGAGTGAAAGACAATAAATCTAGTTACTCGAAAGGAAACACAGACCTTGTTAAGATAGGAAACGCCTAAATGTGTCATTATGAACACAATCGACGAAGCAAAGGTTTATTTTTGTTGTGGATTTGCTAGTTTACCTTTCTATTCAAATCATTAGAGTGGCTGTTTGATGTTCTGGGTGTACCACTCCTATCGGTTCTAGAATCACAAGATCCAAACTGACCAAACTATCAGACCAAAGCACTGGAGGCTCACTGACCATCCCCCTTCCTTTAAAATATATTACTACAGTCAAGAATTATGTGCAAAAGTGACTCAAACCTTTTGATTGTTTATAAAAAGAACATTCAATTTTCTGAAAAAATGAATAAAAGATATATCTCACCTGTAGACCGGTGTGGAGGTTGTTTCCAGATAGTGGTGGCCGGGTGGGTGCATGAAGGGGCTTAGGCGGGGGCTGGAGGGCACAAACACAAGAGGACTGGTAGGCCCGCTGCCCAGAGACTGAAGGCTGCCATCTGAGGGTGGCCCGTGTGCATCCAGAGGAGCAGAGTAGTAGCCAGGGGTGGAGTGGCTGTAGAGGGGGGTCGGGGCAGGGGTGGGGACGGAATAGTCGTACATCCCTTCCAGAAAGTCCACAGTGGCTACTCCTCCAGAACCCCGGCTCTCTTCGGGATACATGTCACTGATGGGGGCACGCGGTGGAGGCGAGGGACGCTGCGGGGAGAGGGTCTCCAGCTCTGGGCGGACCGGGCCGATCCTGGCTCTGACTGCTGGTCCGTGAGGCTGCTTGCTCTGTGCCAAGCTCTGCCTGAGCAACATCACAGCACAACAGAACTGATATGCAACATGATTTAGACTTGCTCTCCCATTTGCTGGGAGGGGGAGTAGAGGAGAGTGCTGCTCTCCCTTTTTCTTTAATCTTTCCTCTCTCTCTCCTACATTTTTTCTAATAATCAGGCAGCAGCTAGAAAGGTCTACTATTATTACAGTTCCTTTGCCTTGTCTGCCTTGAGCTACGACCCACCAAGGTTGAGAAAAAAAATGAAAAGCACTTGAAAAGACTCCTCCCAACCTCCTTAAATGTTTTTGTTTTTTAATGTCAACAGAGCCTTACTTTCTCTCATAACCTCTCCTAACACGTAAGAGGACTAGCAGCCTATATTGAAAGAGAAGAGGGACAAATAAATAGTAGCCATAAATAACTTTCCGGCCGTAAAATGCTCTCTTCTCCCTATTTCTCACATCTAAGACCTTACATTTGTTAGAGGTATCCAGAGAGTAACAATCACAAATAAACAGTAAAGCATTTTATCTAATTTGACATCCGGCCGGTCTATTTGCAGCGGATTATCGAATACACCTGAGACCCCCTGGTGAATCAAATCACCGTGGAAATGAGAGGAGCAGGGCTAAAAGAAAGCCCAAATCTACCGGGTTACACTACTCACCCCTTACACATGAATCACCCTCATATCTGCTCTGCAACGCTGGGGACAATTTGAGTCTTCTCTCTGCTTGCCTTTCTCATTCTGACTCTCTGGAATCGAGCTGGACTCATTGAGAACAGTGGAAAGGTACAAAAAAAAAAAAAAACGACAAACAAATTAAAGATGCAGCCAAATCGATTACCACAGTATGTTTGAGTGCCAGGTCACCATAACACAGCAAACAGAGCAGGAGGTCAAATCTCATTCCAGCAGCCAATAATTACAACATCAACCCCAAATGAAGGGACCGGCGTTCGCTCTGATTCAGATTTAATTCAATTTTACATTGATAAATATGATAGAGAAAATGATGTAAATAAAAGTAAACCATTCCAGTGATGTTTCATTGAAAGCTGTATGAAACCATGGAATGGAGCGGTTAATCATTCCTTTATCGGAGCGAGTGAAGGATGACATGGAAGACCGTAGATGAACCAAACCAATCAATGCTCATGTTTACAGCATCAAAGTTCCAGGTTGCTGATTGTCAAGGATCGAGGCTTTTGGTCCTTTCCTATCGGACCAGACATCAACATAAAAAAGCAAAACAACCCCGCCCCCTGAGGTGAGAGTTATACAGAAAGGGATTATTTCTGAATATTCATGGCAGTTGTAAAGTATAAATAGGTTTTATTTGCAAATTAAAAGGATGAACTCATTGGTGACAACATCAGCTAAAAATATAATATTGGATAAATGCAGTTATTATTAAATCAAAATAATAATTTGGTGTACACAGTTCATCTTATTGTTGATTTTTCATGACCAGAATAAGAATTTCAAATTCAATGATAACCCATAAGAACCCAGAACCATTTCTACTTACTGGAAAGAGATCCAAAATAGACAATTATGAGCGCATTTTTGTGAAAAGCTGACCTCAAACTCAGAGATCTTTTATGTTATACAAATTTTTGGCAAGTTTTCTGAACTTAGAAAACACAGATTTCCTTTTTTTTTTTAAATTTTTTATTTGCAGCGCCAAAAAATAAATCAAAATTGTTACTTGGTTAAATTTTATTACAAAACTTATTATGAATATATTATATATATAATGTTTGTTTTATATTTATATTAGTTTTTTATTTTCCTGAACTTTTGTCTTTAAAACTTAAATATAACACTGGACACGTTATTGGAGCTTTAGAATTATTAAACGGACGGAACCTTTAGTGAGAAAAACCAAACTGAAAATTAGCACTTCATTCAAGTTGAAAAACTGAAAGGATAAATTTGTGAAATGCGTTTAAAATGTTCTCAGTATGGTTTATCTAATGGGTTAAACATGAAAAAACACTAAAGAAATTTTGGGCATGAATTAAAATGTATTCATTTCCATGCACTCCTGCAAACCATCACAAATTATGCAAGAAATGATAGATGATGAGTGTCAACTTTATGGCTCCCCTACCAAGGAAAACCTGATTATCTGACTCGGATCATTCATTTTCCTCTTTTGTGACACATCTTTGAGCAAACAAGCTCATTTCGGGGAATGTCAGGTCAAGTGGAAAACAAGTAGTCCTGATGATGGTATATATATTTTAGCATTTCCCCTGGAATAAAATGAAGACACTGTTACGTTAAGAGAGAACAAAAAGGAAGGGTGTGTAATAAAAAAAGGCTGTATCACTCTAATGGCTCGGGATGGGGAGCTTGTTGTCATAATTGACTTCATTTTCATAACAGACCACATTCACAGAGCATGTCAGCCAGCCTAAATGTTTCAGCTCTTTTTCTCCGCTCATCTTTGAGTTGTAACACATGTTGCAGCATTTCCAGCTGTTTTGTTGGCCGCCATTCCAGGTCCAACCTGACCCGGTTTGTGGAAGGTCAGCAGGAAACAGTGCTGTTGTAAATAACAAGGGAAAACGCTACATTACTGGATAACATCTAAGGTATCCGTTTCTTTTGAGGGAGTGCAGACTATGGTGAAATGTTTCACATTTTTCCTGGCAGATGCGCTGTTACTGCATTTACTAGTATTGCATGAGATAGTCTGTATTAATAAAATATATAGTTATGGTATGGTTTAAGTAAGACTATGACAAAAAAAAAAAAAAGACTTGTCAATACATTTCTTTATTTAATCAACCCCATGAGTGAAAATATCCATTATTTCCCCAGTAACAGTGAGAAGAATCCATGACATCACCTCTCAGGTAACAGTGTGCACACATGAATCCACTTCTATACTGCTATCTATGAAGATAGAGGCCTTTCATTCAAATGAAAACAACTACACTTATATAATACATATATATATATATATATATATATATAATGTTTGTCATCACTCTTTAAACTGAAAATAGAAATTCATAGAGGCCAATTCCTGATCAGTAACTGTTAACATTAATGTCAAGCTCTTAACATGACTACATATATATATAATCAACAGCAGATATTTGCAGTAAAAAGCAACCATGACTTGTCAACTTCACCTAGGTTTGTCACATTAAACAATTGTTTTCAAAGTTCGGGGAAACATTAAGATGCAAAGGTGCTTCATGGGTACGGTGAAAAGAGTCTGTGGAGTATAATTTAATAGTGCGGATTTTTTAAGTACTGGTTGCTGTCCATTTCCAAAAAGGAAGCCTTAAAGGAAAAAATGACAAAAACAATCTTTTATTACCCAGGGGTCTCACGGGTTTACGGTCATTCCTGCTTAAGGTGCTTTGTAAAATCTGCACCTTACCAACGACATCCTGCGGTTCGGCCTTACTGCGCTCTCTTTGGGTTGGAGAACTGAATGACGGCGTACTTGCTGCTGGTCATCCAATCAGGATCTTGGGAGGAAAGCTTTTCTGCTTGGCCGGGCTGCAGACCCACCTGAACATTGGCTTTGAGAGTTCTTAGGCTACACAGTGACGAAGGCCCAAAACCTCGTAGCGCGGTTTCAAAACTGACCGTATAATCCCAGTCCCTGTCCCCTGTCAGCTTTCTGTAGTTGAGATCACCTTTAAACAACACCAGATCCGCTCCCTGCAGCTTCGCATACAGGTCAGGAGCATCAGCAGCCATGTCACAGAACTCATGGGGCTGTGTCCAGAAAGGATGGTCATGATAGGACCACACGCCTTCTTTCAAGTAACTCCACCATTGGTCGCCGCTCTTGGACATGGATTTGTGATTGGCTGCCATGGTCTGGCGAATGGTCCACTGGAAATCCTTAACTGTGACATCGGAGACAAACCACGGGATGCATTTCCCATGAAAGTGAACCTCACAGACAAGGCCTGAGGAAATCAAAAAATCTGCAAAGACCAAGTCAGTGACTAACTCAAAGCCAGCATTGTCTAGGACAATGTGAACTTTGCACCCTCCAGTGGTTTGCCCTTGCTGTACCGAGTTAAGAGTTGACCATATCAGATTGGAGTCATCCACCAAGATGAGAGGCTGTAGGCTGCTGAGGGAATCGATTGGGCTGGTTTTCTGTGAGTTGTCTTTTCCGGCAGACACAGACAGATCACACTTGTTTCCCCATAAAGAAACCTAAGAGACGAGTGAACAGATTTAAAACTGGACCCATTTCAACACATTCACTTCTGGATAAATTGACTGATTGTTCTGAAAGATTAGTTTGTGTGACTTATTTTTCATTGCATCATTTGGCAGTTTTTTGGGGGGGTTTTAGTGCTGAATGGAGAGGAAGTTGAAGAGAGTGGTGCGATTGAGAAAAGATTTGAACTGGAGGCCAAAAGCTAAACCACTACCTCAAAAAAAGCCAAAATTCTTCAGAGAGCTGAGGGCGTGTATAGATTCAACGAATAGTTGTCTTTGGACTTTTCACTATGAGCAACCTGTCTGATTAGCACATCATCAATTGAGGCATTGTTGAGATAAAAAATATTGTACAAGTGCAGCTTTTAACTTCTCTCGTGTGATTGTCATACATTGAGCTATTAGAAGACACTGACCTGCAGCAATTTGTAAAAATACTCCTGCAGATTACTCTTAGACAGTTCCTCCATGCTCTTCTTGATGCTCTCGACGTACGTACATAAGGTCATCACAGCCTGCTGGGACCCAAAAAAGCTCTGGGTCTTTCCCTCATTAAAGGCATCAAAGTCATTGATGGGAGGGCTGCAAGAAAACCACAGATAAAGTCATGACAGGAAGGGACCTACAACACAAATATAATGCAATAAACCAACTTAATTAAGCCAATATTGTCATCTTAAATTGTGAAACATACAGGATAAATCCTTTGGTAAAACAACCACACTCAATTTTCCAACCAATAGCAACACTTAGGATATTTTGGTAAAGTATTTCTAGACAATTGCGAGTTAAACAGTAACTTAAAAGCTTAAATTACCTTTTTTTCCAATCAAGCTTCACTAAATTCCCTTGATTTTGCATTTCTGAACAAATTTAATAACCAATTTGGGGAAATTTGTCATTTGAACACCATTGAATATTAGGTTTATTTACGAATTATATGTACATTCATCAGCAGTTATTTTACACATTCACCACAAAAACCTACATTTAGTGACTAAAGTAGTGTCCAAATTATTTTACCCTGTGATCAGAATCCCAATAAAAACATGCACTTGCACGAGGTGTCGTCAATACTGGCAGACTTGAAAGACTAACTTAAACAGTGTCTTTCATAATCTACATAATTGCTGTATTTCCAAGAATTATGCCACAATTGACCCATTATGGCACAATAGTTGGCTAAAGCATCCTCACACCCATCTAGATATGCCACGGAAGTTTTGGATTGCTGTGGAGCGATGAAACAAAGCTTACTTTTCAAGCCTAAAGGACATCTGTATGTCTGGTTATATGAATATGTCTGGACTAGGAGGAAGAATGGAACATACACTGAGAAAAAGAAAGGACCCTTCCTACAGTGAAATGGTAATTGGTAAATGGACTGTACTTATATATATTTTCTAGAATGCTTGATTGCTCAAAGCGCTTTACATTGTGAGCCAGCATTCACCCAAACATTCACACAGTGACCATAGAGGCCGCCATGCAAGGCTACATGCTCATCAAGAGCAGTAACCATTCACGCCATCATGCACACATCAGTGGAAAAGCTATCAGGAGCAACTTTGGGTTCAGTATTTTGCACAAGACATGTCGAACATGTGGACTGACGTGGCCAGGGATATGAGATAAATGGACAACCACTCTACCACCTGAGCCACCGTCGCCCTCGTGAAGCTTGGTAGAGGCTCAGTAATGCTTTAGAAATGCTTTGTTTAACAAGGTGATTCACTGTGATCTGACACATTTCTATCAGAACCAGAATTAACATTTACATGATAAAGAAGCTGTTCTGTGGGATCAAACAACACGGATCTGGACTTTACTTCAGTGAGCCTTGAGCATCCCTGAAACCCGCTGCGGTTCACCAGTTATCCTTTCTTAGACCACTTTTGTAGGTATGAAACTCTGGCAGACTAAAAACACCCTACAAGACCTGCAGTTTTGGAGATGCTTTGACCCAGTGGTCTATCCGGTGAAATTATGCTATTCACAAATTTGCTCATGTCCTCATGGTTGCCCACATTTTTCCCATACATCAACTTCTAGATGAAAATGTTTACGTCTGCCTAATATGTCTCACCCACTGACAGGTGTCATTGTAACAAGATAATAAATGTTATTCTTACTACAAATTTTAGTGTTTATAATGCCATCGCTGATCGGAGAGCGCTTCCCATATTAAGATGTAAGTTGTCCTCACTTGAGCCAGATGGCCTCCTGTATCCTGCGGTACATGTAGCACTCCACATAGAGCCATGGAGATTTGAACCAGCTGACAGATTCCGGGTCCTCGTGCACTCTCTGATGCCTCTGCAGGTACTGGTTCCAGGAATCAGTGTCTTGCAGATCGTCTGTCAATGCCAATACAGGCTTATCAGTTTGCAACTCGTTCCTCAATTTAGACAGCAGAGATATTGTTTGCTTCTCTGCCTCGATACCCTCCTGGAAAAATAACATGGAAACACAGGCAAGGCCATATTCACTTTTTAACACATGATTCAGGATGCGACGGAGGGCAACATCTCAAATGTTGCTCAAAGAAATGAATCTTACCTGTCCGTATTCTTCAAATATCTTATTTTTGTTGCGATGTATTGTATCTATGACTTTAGTCAGGATGGTTGGCAATCTGTCTTTCACAGTCAGATAAGCAAATGACCTGCAGAGAAATGATACCGATATAAAACTGTCACTTCCTGACTCTGCAGTGGATGCATTTACTACTATGCATTTCAGTTAATCAAGCTGACAAGTTAAGATTTAAAGTGGCATATCTGTACCATTGTCAAAAACCTAAAGTAACTGAGTCCTATGTGTAATCTGTTTGGATGTGTAACGCTCACACTCATTCTGAATCTGTTAGCAATATGCTAATGCTGCTTCTAGTGTACGCAACAGATTCATATAACTGCTCAAAAATAACAATGTAGAATAAGCTGTCCATAGTTTTTATATCAGTGGCACATAAATAAGCTCAGCCATCCACATACCCGACCACTTTAGCAGACAGTGGAGGGGGGACCCCATGCACAGCTTGATCCGCCGCCATCTTTTTTTTTTTTGCGTCAGATTTCTCATATTCAAACTTTATTGATGCAACGTCCAAGACAAGAACAAAAAGTTTAGGGGTCCAGCTATGGGATCCGGTTGAAGCCAAAACGCAATGAGAAACGCTACTAACAGTTTTAAATGACAACTCATATAATGTGAACCTTGATTTCCTATTTTCTGGTGACAATGTTATAGTTTGGTTCACATTCAACATAATGCTGTCATCTAGCGGTGAAAGTGTAAACTACAGCCTAAATCTGGTATCCCGTGTATCGGATGTTGTTTTTACTTAGCAATCCGATATCGTGCGGTGATTAATCTATTCCAGAACCTTTTGCTTCTACATCAAATCTCAGTTGGGAGTCGAAATGAATAAAATAAAAATGTATTCACGCGTGAATGAAAAACCGACACGCACTGCACACCGACATAGCCTCAAGCATCCTCTGTTGTCCTGAGCAACGGATGTCATGGAAACATATACTGGCCGTATATGAACAATGGTAGAATTCGAACCCCGGAAGTTTATTTGGCGACAAGAGGAAAGAGTGTGGCATAGCTTTGTAAAGATAATGCATTTCTCTTTGAAATTGTTATTAATATACTTTCTAGCCAACAAAGAAGTCTGTTTTTTTAAATATGTTTTTATGTTTTCCAGATAAACAGGAAACAGTAGAATAAACACTCAAGTCCAAAGTTCACGCTCAATGTTGTTCAAAGTTAGGAGCCTCTTCACTCCTGATTCTCTTTTGGACAACATGACCAATTGATTAGATGTCGCCACAACTACTGGGATGGAAAATTATCCAAAGCCTATCAATTCATTCTGGCGCCGGTTCTTCCCCCCTTCCCCTCATATCAGTCACTGTGGGAACACGGAGGGCCGTTGTCAGGATGTGGGGTCCTTGGGACTGGAGTCCAGCTGCGTCCACCTCCGGTGTTCGTCACCGCCGTCTTCCCATCCCCCAGCCGGGCCCCCGCCTGCTCGGATCTAAACCGAGAGAGGAGTGACTCACCACTCCGGTTTCAAAAACAAGCCACGGATGGGGGAGGGTTAACGTAAAGGCCCTGTTTAAACAGGTGTTTAAGCTCACCACGCAGTTTCACAGAGGGTTATAAAGAATTTCATTTAAGCTTCTAAATGTGTTGACAGCAGTGTCCCTTGAAAATTCTGTCCTGATGTTAGGATTAGCCGAGTTTGAAGCAAAACTCACCAATTTTTCCCATTTCAAGCAATTTCACCCAAACTGGGCTGTTAGTTTTGAAAATGCATTATCCAGGAAAAATCAATTTTCTTGGAAACCACTGGCAGGGTTGTCATGTGAAAGTCCAGATGACATCTCTATGAATAAATTGTCCTGAGGAGGGAAGTTGAACAGTGCAAGGAGGCTTGTGAAAACCACAGACACACACGAGTACACAGCTATATCCGGTGGGGATATTATCATAATAGCATTTTGTAATGTATGAATCGATGATATAATAATTAGTAATGTATTGATCGATGTCGAAAAGACAAACTATTGCGGTAACACTATCAGCTTCTTTCAACAAACCCCTGCTGTGGACCTTTCAGCGAAATAAACATTCATTCATTCATTATCTACCGCTTATCCTTTCAGGGTCACGGGGGGCTGGAGCCTATCCCAGCTAACAACGTGCGAGAGGCAGGGTACATCCTGGACAAGTCGCCTGTTCATCACAGGGCCAAAATAAACATGCATTTGTTATACCTGTTATTGCCACCTATTATTGTTGCAACAGTAGCCTCTATCATTGTTTTTAAAGCATTCCTGCATGTAAAGCTTAAATAATTAAATCAATGTTATGGGTATAGCATATGATCTAGACCATTGAAGGGTCAGTGTTTTTAAGGTACTCAGGCCTTTCTCCATGGACATTCATGCCTCGTCTCCTCTCAGTCTCTTTTTACAGACAATCTCTCCACCCATTCACTGTCCCATATACAACCTGCTCGGTGCTTCTGTGGACTATCTGTAGTCAGGTTGAAGTACCACTCTGCGAGGACACGTATGAAAAAAAGAAATGCTGTTTATACTGGAAAAAACATCTCAACCCTCACTAATGACAACCTCTGATGAAAAAAATATTTAATTTCAGTGACATGAAGGTAGCTCATCTGGCACTTGTATGCTTCAGGTATTTTGAGACATTAACTAAGACCCGCCTCTACATATTCAGAAAGCCTGAGTTGGGGTCATTTAAAAATAACAGACGTAACTAGTAAGCCCGGTACTTTTAATTGAATGTAACTCTTATCCAAATTCCAACAGGGCTCATCCACAATCGTGATAGCTGCCTAAAGGTTTCTTGGAATGTAAAAGGCTTTTGAAAAACTTGGCACACTTATACGAAGATCTGTCAATTATTTGTGTGTGATCCTGCTTGACAGACAGTTCAATAAACAAACTAGAAAAAGTACTGAAAGAGCACAAACCTCCGCAAAGGAACAACAAATACCCTAGGTTACGGAAAAAATCATGGAGATTTCTCCATTAATGTCTGAGCTGAAACTCTTTGGAGTATCTCTCAAATACTCTCCTGCGCTTGACACCTCAGCATCTCTTTTCAGCCCACTGAGCCCCCAGCTCCACCCCCCAAAGGGACGTCAAAGGAACGCTTGAAATTGAGCCACCATTCGCGTCCCAAAAGGAACATCAAAGGAATCACAGGATCTCTTCAAAGTGAGCCTCCAGTTTCATCCCCAAAGAAAAAGCACAGGAATTAAAGGATAGAAACAAACAAACGGTTCGGCAGAGTTTAAAAGAACCCATTAAGAGTGTACAATAAGTTCAGGGGTAAGAAACAGGATTCACAAAAATTGTATTAGCTGGTAGACGCTGCTATTATGTTAAGGTTAATCAGCCTGAAGTTTTCTGTGAGACTATTTTTTAACTCTGGATTCATACATGTCTCTGTGGAGGATGTTATGCACAAACCTGATACTGTTAACTCACTTGTTAAGTGCTGTTGTGTCAAAAAACAAGGGTAACCTCAGTTTCCTCTTATGGCACGGGGATAAAAATCACATGGTTGCAAAAAATTGCTGTCAGGTATACCAGAATAAATGACATGCCCCGTTATTCATGTTAAAGTTTAAGTTTGGGCTATCGCCCAGCTGGATCACATAATTGTGAAGTGACTTGTCCAAAACTTGCAAAAAGTGTGTTGATAATTAGAAATAATCAATATGCCTAATTAACATTCATTATAGTTAAGTCACAAATTACTTTGCTGGGCACTGCTTCAAAGATGAAAAAACAGGGCAGGGCACAAAGGGGGTGAATTAAAGTAAAAGAAATACATAAAAAGAAACCACATTTCAATGCGCAACGATATGCCCTTTCTACCTGTTCCAGCTCATTCTTCTTACCAAAATTGTGTTTGGTTTGACCATACTGTAACTTTGGTCAAACCAAAAAACTTATTTTTTTGCTAACACCCTGCGTTTATAAAAAAAAGTAATCATAATAATCAAAGCCTTACAGTAGAAACAACAAACCAGTGTTAAAGTTGTTGCATCAGTCGGTATATCCTGCTATGAATAATCACCTGTATCACATATCTTGTGTCATACAGTCTAAGTATAAAGGGGATGAGGTATTGTACGTGTACAAAATGGTTGAGTATATTGATAGGAACGATTTTCCCATAGGAAGGAAGTATTTCTTGTTTGCACAGACATTTGACATCCTGTTTCCACAAGTAGATGTGTGTTAAAAAATAAAGGCCTTGTCAGGAGTGAATTGAAAGTGCCACTTTAAAAAACTGAGGAAACAAAAGCTTGTCCCCTTTTAAATGTTAACAAGTGTCTTGCGTAAACCACTTCCAGATGCCTTAGAGGATGTTGCTATATAGACTCCCTTTGACTGACAACATCTAGTTGGTCTCAAAGACAGATAAAAGGATTAAAGCAAAAAAGAAAAGAAACAGGAATGCTATAAATTCTAAAAAGACCAGTTTGTAATATTAAGTGTAATAACTACACAACTGAAAAACAAGGTTACAACATTTATATTCAGTTAGAAGCTTCATTATTATGTTACTGTTTGCATCTGCCTTTTCCAGCCTCCACTTACCCTGCTCTGAGGTCAAATCCCCAGGAGTAGGAAATAATTAAACATACTTGAAAAATGTAGTTGGTGGACACTTTTACTGATTAAAAAAAACAAAACATGATATTTAACACTAAGAGAACCATTTTCTTTATTTACAAGAAGGCGCCTTTATTTGTCACATACAATCATACAAGTTGTACAACGTAGCAAATTTGTTTCTCTGCATTTAAATTGTCCGGGAGGAGCAGTGGACACCTATCTGCACAGTTGTATCACTGATAATTTTGCAACAACTTCATGTTTTTTATTGTTTTCTTCTCTTATTTTACATGGGTTAAGTCTTGTGTGTCTCTCACTGGTAACCAGTATGAAGGATCAAAAGAGAGTTCCGCTATGATAAAATCTTAATATTCAGGTTATTACAGAAGCAAATTAGCTTTGGCACAAGTTTAATGTTCACTTAAAATGTACACACTAAAGTTAAAAGCTACAACTTAGCTTTGGCACTAGGATAATGAAAACAGAAAATGTACATTCCAACTAATATACCAACTATGATAACCAACTAGCACAGTATTTTGTTGTTAGCATTGACTGGAACTGTTCATGCAAACATTAACAGATAGAAACTAGCTTTGACACTAGTGTATTGTTCACTGAATTGTACATGATGAACAGAACTAGATCCTTGCTTCTTTTTTTTTACACTGAAAATGTTGATGGCTTAATGCTAACATTAACACTAACTATTAATAATAATAATAATAATAATAATAATACATTTAATTTATAACGCACTTTACATTTGGATCAAATGTCAAATTGCTACAAGGTAAAAGCAGATAAAATCATCAACAAAAAATATGATAATAACTATATAAAAACATGACCAAAAAGCAGCAATGTTAATTAAAAGTTAAAGGTTCTGATAAAAACGAATGTTTTAAGTCCTTTTTTAAATGTGTCAGTCGTCTGTGGAGCCCTCAGATGGTCAGGGATGGCATTCCACAGACGAGGGGCAGCAGAACAGAAGGCCCGATCAACCATGGTGCTGAGCTTAGTCCGGGGAAGGAGGAGGCGGTATGGGTGGGTAGAACAGAGGGATCGTGTTGAGGTCAGTGGGGTTAGTGAGTGGTGAGTGAGGAGACAGATCTTATAATCAATCCTGGTGGAGACGGGAAGCCAAAGAAGGGAATGAAGAACGGGGGTGATGTGGTGTTCGTGTTTACGAACTCTCATCAGGATCCTTGATCCTTGCTTGATAGAGTCTCGCTTTGATACTAGCATAATGTTAACTGACATTATGCTGACATACAACTAATTAATGCTAGCTAATATTAACAATTAAAACCTAACTAAACTAATTAAACTGAGACTAAACTAATGTTTTCTGTAAATGCGCATGATGACATTACCAGCTAGAACCTTGTTTTGATACTGAAATTATTTTCAATGAAAATCTACATACCAACATTAACAGCTAACACATAGTTTTGGTAATAGCATAGTGATTATTGAAAAATGTACTAGTTTCAATGAGCTGGTGTCAAAGCTAGCAAACAGCTTTGGTACAAGTATTATATTCACTGAAAATGTACATGCTAACATTAATGGATAAATTATCAATTTGATATTAGCATAATGTTAACTGAAAAATGTACGTGCTAACATTAATAGCTAGAACAATGCTTTGATACCATTGGTGCTAAATGCTCATTTTAACCATAAGCAAGTCCACTGAAAATGTGCATGCTAAAAATAACAGTTAGCACATAACTTTGATACTAGAATTGTGTTTACTGAAATATACCAATAACAGCTAGCACACGCCTAGCTTTGGTTCTAGCTTAGCATTCACTGAAAATGTGCATGCTAAAACTAACAGTTAGCACATAACTTTGATACTAGAATTGTGTTTACTGAAATATACCAATGACAGCTATCACACGCCTAGCTTTGGTTCTAGCTTAGCATTCACTGAAAATGTGCATGCTAAAACTAAAAGTTAGCACATAACTTTGATACTAGAATAGTGTTTACTGAAATATACCAATAACAGCTAGCACACGCCTAGCTTTGGTTCTAGCTTAGTGTTTACTGAAAATTTACATTCTAACCTTAACAGATACCACCTGGTTTTAGTCTTAGCATAAGTACATTGAAAATGCACATACTAACATTAAAAACATATTAATACAATTGCAAAATCTTCCTAAAATAGCAACTAACTTTTTACTATCATATAGTTTACTGAACAAGTACATGCTAACATTATCAGCTAAATTGAAATTTTCATAGTAATAACTGAAAATAGACATGCAAACTTTAACAATTAAATAAAATATTGCTTTAATACTATAGTAATGTTGACTGAAAATTATAACAGTTATAATATTGCTTTAAGCAGTGCATAATGTTAACCATAGAATGTGCACGCTAATATACACTGCTGGAATATTACTTTATAAACATTAAATTCACTATTATGTACATTTTAACATTATATGTATCTCCCTAAATTGTTGAAGCCCTGTTTAAAACTTGAATCTAGCTATCCAAAATCCAAATATGAGGCACCTGTGAGCAAAGTAATGATATTTCATTGAGAGAGGGAGAGGCGAGACATGTACCGTTACACCATGACACACGCTTCGGTTTAATGCTTAACTTATCGTTAATAGCAGCGACAGGGCGGTTAACGCAGCTGCTTATTTCCTATGTTCCAACTCACTGGCTGTCAAATATGCTGGCTCGCGGGAGTTGAAAGCACAGCCGTTACGCAGTGCTGAAAATTAACGTTCACTCATCCGCCCCCTCGCCTAACGAATTTTACAACGGCTGTCCTTTGCTGGTTTTTACCCACAGTCATGTGATTGTAACGTAAAACCCCTAACCGGAAAACAGTAACGGCCGACCCTCTCCGCCGCCAACGACTGCTGTGTTTGCGAGGAGCAGTGCAGACTGCTGCGAGCCCAGAGACGGACGAGTTCCCGGTAACAAACAAACAACGGCGACACGGCTAACTCTATCGGTTTACGCGGAGTGCAGGTACGGCTGTTTGTAGCTACGCGCTCCCTTGTTCGTTCACTAGTTGTGTTGCGTTATTTGGCTACTTGTGTGCGTTGCAGTTATCTGAAAATGTCACTGGGAAGTTAACAGAAACGTATTCGTGACCAGCCCCATCCCCCTTGCTCTCTGTCGCCGTATGCGTGTGTGTTGGGTACGCGCGCGCCCGCTTGCCCGCGTGTGTGAATGTCCGTTTTCTCTCGCTAGCAATAGCAACCGAGAGAAACCCGAGGCAGGGTCAGGCTGGAGTCCTTCTGGCCGCACTCGTTTGGTGCGCTCCTTGTTAAAAGACCCTATCGCTCCAGCTGTTGTTTCGGTCTGAACGGTCACGTACCGTGTTCTACTCCCTCGCGGTTTTGAAGGTGTATTTTCAGAATAACAGAATATGTGACTACGGAAGTAACTGTTCCACGTGCCTACGTCTCTTCAGGGGCGGTGCTTTATTGTTACTATTGATCGACACATGGTAAGGCACTGTGTCTATCTTGTTGACGATTCATACGGAAGTTAAATTCTCAGTACAAAGTGGCTGATCAACTGGCTAGATTAACCATAGAAAATAATATAAAATATGTGAAGCTATTAAAAAAAAAAAAAAGCTCTTGGAGAAATTAAACTAAATCCTGTGGGATAGAATCGATAAGATGATTCCATACAACAAATATAACTGATGTGATGAACCCAGGGAACCAAGGCAACACTGGGAAAAGAAACATATTTTTAAAAACTTTGTGTAAAAATAATAAGCAGTTTTGATGTAAAGCTGATCCTCCAGCGAAAGAGCAATGTCATATGGAATATAGTTATTGAACTGCTATGGATATGAAATAACAGGGAATTAGAACTTGTTAAGGCTTATGTCATTGTGTTGCCACCTGAAAACCAAATAATCATCAGAGGCTTAGATCTGTGCTGCACATTCCCCAGCCAAAGGGGACATAGGGTTACCCTTACTTACATAACAGGGTCTGGTCTAACCTCAATCCCATTAGAGTTCGCAGAACAGAATTTCATACATATACTAGATAATCCCTAAAGTGTTTGTCTCATAATTTGTTTCTGCTATTTTGTTATGTTTGCATTTTTTGCACATATTTTAACTTGAGTAATTTCCATGTAAGTTTGCTCAAATTCAGGAAATATACTGTCAGTGGTGGATCTATGGTTGTTTTTTAATCTATAGGTTATCTCTATAGGGGACACATTTTACACACAGTGGCATCTTCTGAAGTATGCACCTAGCAATCATGCATGTGTCTTCATTCAGTACCATGTATTTATTAATTTCACCAGTCGTTCCTTTTTTCCAGCTGGCTGTATAGCTTTGAGTTAAGAAAAAACATGTTTGGAAATATTCTTTAAACTCTACAAAGTACATTGTGTAAATCAAAAACCTACATTTGAGGTCATTCAGTGAAGATCATTCATGGGACTTTTTTTATCTAAATAGACATAACGTAAAATACTTATTATTAAATTATTAATTTCAGAACGGACAACGATTTTTGTGATCAGATGTCCCCAAATTGTATGAAAATATTTCAAGAATTTAGACTGAACCTAAGTGTTGCTTGGTAATAGCTAGGGGTGTAAATCAACAGTTCCATCAGGATGTGATATATCGATTATTTGTACAACGATACAATATTTGTCATCAAGTCTCCCACGCTTACGATTCGATTCAGGGGTCTGCGATCGTCACTTTTTTCATGTTTTGATACAACTGTTTTTTTTCTTATCAGCTAACATTAAGGACCCCTGATGACCTTTAAATTATGAACATAACCATCTTCATTTATGTGTCATGATATTTTATTTACATGAATCTGATAGGTGCTGTGCTCAGTGGTTTGCATGTTTTAAACTCTGAATGTTCTGCATCCTAGAGAAAAAAACGTCAACAAGAAGCTGGAGTTTTCTGTAAACAGCCACTCATAATCAATGTCCTCTAAACAATATATTCAGAGGACATTGAATGAGTTTTGCATTGATTCATTTGTGTTATGATAGAACGCAGGGTCTCATTAGCACAAAATACTTTTTTAAGTTTCACCAACAAATATATGTATTATATATATTTGATCTATGGCAATTCCCACTATATGTTGGCATTAAGCTAACTGACCAAGCTAATTATTTTTTACACATTGTTGTGAGTTAGTATACATTCAGACTGCACCCAGAAGTCTTTATCTCTCATTTGAAGAATGGGTTATCTGCCAAAGAAATTATGAAAGCTAACTTTCAGGGAGAGCAGATTAAAAGGACAAACTTAAACAGAGACCTGTTCCCATTGGTCCTCAGGTCTGTGTGCTGATAGGGAAGGGAGCTTGTTTGTGGGAAACACTGCAGGCTGCTCAGAGACTAATTTAAAAATAATGGCGTATATTAAATACGACAAAATATATTAATATTTTGACTTTCCATGGATTTGATTGGATCGTTGGAAAGCTGGAAAGCGATATAGCGATCCAGATCGATGAATCGTTACACCCCTAGTAATAGCCTAATAAACCATGAATCAATTCATGCATGGGACATGTTATCATAGTGGCACCCATTAGACGGGCACTGTTTTGAACATAACCTACATGAATTATGGTTGCTGTATGTTTATTTAAGATTTTGAAAGTGATGCTCTGAATTGATAAACTACAAATATGATATTTGATTTATAATATGATTATATGTTGAATTGAAATTACAGAGCTAGATTTGCATTGGATAACAGGGTTAACAAGTTTTTGGATAAAACACATACGTCACCAAAATCCATTCTTGTATTCAGCTGGAACATAAATTAGGACAAGAATCAATGCTTGCAATATTCATTGGTTAAGGGGCCAATATTAAAGAATCTTTACCGAATTTGCACTTTGTTTTCGCACTTTCTATGCCTGCCAAATGCTTCACTCTAAATGAATAGCAAATAAATATGTTTTTCTAAGTTCATACGTTATCACAAACTGATGTGTGAAATCGTTATCTATGAAGCTTCTGTGGAGGATAGATACACCATATGCTTCTCGTGCACTTCCTGTCTCACGGCACATATTAATAAAATCAAAATCAACATTAGCCGCTTATGAATATGATTCTCATTAACAACTAAGCTGCATCAAAAATCATAAACATGAAAATATTTCCCATTGCATCCTTACCTCCCTTCTTTGACGTGCAACAAAAAACAAAGCAATGGACAAAACACGTCGAACCTTATGAGATTCTTTTGAGTGTGGCCAATATCCATGAGAAAAAAAACAAATCCATGCAGAAAAGTTGGAATGAAAGCCTGAAAGTGGAAAAACATTTATGAAATGGGCGAAAAAGGCCCACCGGTAGATCTCAAACTTGTGTTGCTGACATTAATGTCGTACGTTGTATCTTCTTGACTCTGTATGACATCGTTACTGCACTAAAGTAAGCCTTTTTATTGGATCGATGATGCAGGAAGCCACTGTATTTCCCCAAAAGAAGTATATTGCTATATATATATTTCAAACGCGCTCCCTTTATTATGACCAATAAAAAAAGTTACACAATACATAGAAATGGGGATACGGTCTATATTGAAGTTATGCGTTGGGAAGGATGGTAGATATTTTACATCCTCAGTGCGTCCTTGCTCAACCTAGACTTTCCCTGGTGCCCTGTGGTGCCAGCATCTCTGCACTCTGACCTCTCTGATGAAGTGCATGTGTGCAGATTGTTTTTTTTCTCTGTTTTTTGTAAACAGCAGGGTATAAACAGTGGTGCACCCTTCAGATAATTAGAGGTAACTCGGCTGATGAGGTATACTCCATGTATGATTGTAAGTCGTTGTGGTATGGAGAAAGAGTAGGATATAGGGGAGTCACCCTGCCCATGGGCTGTTTTCATTTTCCACTGGAAGGGGGATAGAACCAGTTCTGCTTTAGGAATGTGTGTCGACACCCATATCCGTGATCATGTGATGGCCTGAAGCCCTTGTAGTCCACCAGTGACCTTTAGGGTCAACAACAGCCCTCTCATTGGTCAGCAGAATTTACAAAGCCCTGAAATCAAAAGTCCCTTGAGATGAGTTTAGATTGCTTTTGCTCAATGAGAACCAAGTCATCCTGAGGGGTAATTCCTCACGTCCGTCAAAACAAAGCACAGACAACAGCTATGGAGATTGTAACCTCTTATTTTTTTGTCAGTGTCTCCTACTGATATTTATGGACCAGAATTCTCTGTATATAGATTTGTGTACAAACTCCACTGACATTCAGGTTTTGTATAGATTAGCCTGACATGTCATTTAATTTTTTATTCTTGTGAGATATGTTGAGTATGTTGTACTCATCTTGTGTTGACTTAACTCTATCCTTGTCTCGAGAGTTTGACAAAAGAGAGAGAATGATATTCTTGAAACTGTCAATAGGGAACCTTCCCCGTCTGTTTACACAGCTGGCTCAAAGACTCATCGGTATCAGCATAGCCGGTTTAGGAAATGGACAGAACACTTTGGTTCTTGATTAAGACAATTTGACAATTTCTACAATACAAGAAATTTCTACAATATTTTAGATCAAAAGAGATTCCTTAATTGTTCAATTATTTATTTCACACCAACAAAACAAGATATGAATTGGAAATGCAAAGCAAAGTTAAAAAAGAAAGTGTGTTAGGGAATGGTGGAAACTTATTTAGGCTTGCATAAATACAACACGCAAGAGTAGAAAGAATTACAAACGTATAGTACAATATCAACAATACCTTTCAAAAGTTTGCATACTAAAATTTCATATTAAAATAAGTGTTAAACATACAGAGACATAATAGAAGTTAAAACATCAAATCTGTCATTACTTTTATACAGACAATGAACTATTAAAATCCATTGAATTAATGTTTTCATTTGAGTAAAGTTAGTGTTAAGCATGTCGATAGATTATCACTGTCTGTCTGACTCACTGTCGTCACACTAAGTTGGTCTCCTAGACAGGAAAGTCACTGCTGCTTGCGTGCGTCTGTTTGCCTTTGTGCAGGTTGAAGAATGGAGTTGGCCAACCATGGTCTTATCCTGCTGCAGCAGCTGAACGCTCAGAGAGAGTTTGGCTTCCTGTGCGACTGCACTGTGGCCATAGGAGATGTCTTCTTCAAAGCTCATAAAGCTGTCCTCGCTGCCTTCTCCAACTACTTCAGGATGCTCTTCATTCACCAAGACAGGTAGGAGAAATGTGTCAATGTTAGTAGGTGACACAAAGTGAAGATTGTGTTTTCACACGTGAAGGAATTGGGTAGAACCTACACCCACGGGGTGATGGAAAATTGATATAGCAATATACTATATGATACTATCGATACACGGATGCCCATTAGCAGTCTTTGACTGTAAACACTGCAAATACGAATTGAACTTTTTGGTTCCAGAATAGTAAAATCAGTTGCTTTTGCAGCACACTACATAGAGCTTTGAAGCTTCATTTGTGGTCAGCAAAGGTGTCAGGCAGAGAGGAAGAAAGTTGATAGAACAAAGATGGTGGCAGACAGGAGCCAACTGCTTTTAAAACTTAATGAAAAACCACGGAAGAACCAACCAACATGGGAAACACGTCCGTGTAAATGTCTAGACCAAGCTGGCCAATACAGTGTGAGCCACTCAAATAACACAGTTCCTCACCTACATTCTTCTTCTTCGTCCTTCGGCTGCTCCTTTTCGGGGTTGCCACAGCAGATCCCCTGTTTCTATCCGTAGGCTGTTATCCGGCAGGTTTACAGTAAAAGTGACGGTATTCGTTTACCCATGATCCAACTGATCCGATTTGGAAAAAAGTTTTGTGTTCCGCATATGAAATCATAATGTACGGAAATCTACGACCATACAAGAGCTTTTATTATGCCTATGTGAGTACATCACAACATCATTTAAAGGATAGCTGTGGCCCAGCTGTGCAGAGAAGGGTACGGGGGAGGAAAGTTTGAGTTCAGCATCACCGATAGGTGAAGTCAACAATGATTCTCACATTAAGACTGTACATGTCAGGGGCTGGGGGTGAAGTTTATGTGTTAGAAACATGAAAAATGGTCAACAATAAAGATCTGAGAGACATTGACAAGGCGCAAAAGGGAAACTTTCACCGTATTGGGCAGCTCATTTTAATGTTACGACTAATGGGTGTGTAGGCATCGTGTTAAAATTACATTGACTAATTCTCTGTTTTGACTAGTTTGTCACTGCAATTGAGCACGTGTCCCTCTTTTCAATGACAACTGCAATGGAAAAACATATAAAGACTGACCCAAAGGGCCAGTATCATAGAACATGTCTGCATCACATAGGAAAAGAAACATGATCAATCTCTGTTAACCTATATACAGCTTTTACCGCTTTCTTTTTATCATGTGAAATATTACGGAACATCGTTGCCACCCGTTGACTGTAACGTCTTTGTCCCTTAGTGACTGCGTGCGCCTGAAGGCCGCTGATATACAGCCAGACATCTTCAGCTACCTCCTCAACCTGATGTACACCGGCAAGCTTGCACCCCAGTTGATAGACCCCGCACGACTGGAGCAGGGGGTTAGATTCCTGCATGCCTATCCACTCCTGCAAGAGGCCAGCCAGTCTGTGTTCACACACCCCGAGCACAGCATCAACCTATCCGCCTCCCTCTACGGCATCCAGATCTCTGACCAACAGGTAGCGCTGTCAGCTAGACTGCCCTCTCGTCGGCAGCTCACGTCACCATTTGACGCGGAGCATCTCAGTTCAGAGGTGAAGTTTTCCTCCACGCCAGCTGCTGCCACTTCATATTTAAACGCCTTACCGTCCAAGCATGCTTCCTCAACACTCGATGTGGAGGCCTCCACCAGCTGCATCAAGCCTGCAGTTGAGGAGGGGGGAATGGACCTGCCGAGCACAGAAGGTTCATCAGCCAACGCCATCCTCCATGTAAAGCCCAGCATCATGAAGAGGAGCTCCTCCTTTCGGAAGTATTCCTCCTGTCATCTGTGCGGCAGCCGATTCACCCAGCGAAGCCTTCTGAGAGAGCATCTCCTCCAGCACACTCAGGCTCTGCAGCAGGCGCAAGCTGAATCCAGCAATGCATTCTCACCTGTGCCTGAAGAACAGGGCATGCTAGAGGTGGAGGCGGTCCTTAAGGGAAGTCAGGTAGGGTCATTTGCCTCAGTTTCCACAGCAGCAGTAGAGATAATCAGCGACAGCGAGCAGACGCCTCTCTCAGGCACTAACTCAGACTCTCCCCGAGCAGAAGTGTCAACGTCCAGCTGGGGGTTGGGAGGCTTAAACTCTCAGGCCGACACACCACCGCCGTCAGATATTGCCGACATCGACAACCTGGAGATTGCTGACTTGGAAAGGGAAGTAAAGAGGCGTAAGTACGAGTGCTCCACCTGCGGGCGTAAGTTTATTCAGAAGAGCCACTGGCGGGAGCACATGTACATCCACACAGGCAAACCCTTCAAATGCAGCGCTTGTGGCAAAAGCTTCTGCCGGGCCAACCAGGCGGCCCGTCACGTGTGCCTTAACCAAGGGGCCGACACCTACACCATGGTGGACCGTCAGAGCATGGAGCTGTGTGCTGCAGGTGACGACGCCAGCCAGATGGAGGCGATGTTCATGGGCTCGTCGAAGCCTTACAAGTGTAACATTTGTGCAACCACCTTCTCCAACCCCAACGAGGTAATCAAACACTTGTGCTTCACCCAAGGTGGACTGGTGGGGCTGCAGGGAAGCATAAGTGCAGGAATGCTGCTCCAGCGCGAAGAGTTTTCCAAAGACGAAGGCTCTGATTTGTCCAACTCTGGAACCCCACTGGAACCCATAAAGACTGAGGAAATCCTTGTTGAGTGATGTCAAAACTGTGTTCTTTGTCTTTTTTTAAAATGTGAGCTTATTTTATAAATTATAATTTACAGATAAGATTAAGTAGGTCAGGGTATGCATGTTGGTGGCACTTGGTCTGCAAAACTTATTTTTTGAAATAGGCACAGCATTTGAAAATATTTTTGCCCCGAGTAAGACAGAAGGTATACAACATAGCAAAGTAAATAGCCTAGTAGTAACCTAGATCTCTGAGGGTCGAACCAACTGCATTAAAGAAATCAAACAAGAACTTCAAACAAGAAAGAAAACAAGAAAATTTTCCGTTTGAATAAAGGCTCAAATGGAAAATACAATTGAGACGGGGAGGAACCTTTCGACTTCTTCTATATCATAATAAAAGTTTTGGTGAATATTGGTATAAAACTCTCACCTTGGTGGTAGAGCTGCCCAGACGGACTGTGAGTATGAAAAGGAAGCGGCAGCTGAGACTGAAAGTTCCAGACGAGACTGCAGGCTGTGAAAATTGTGGATTTGAGGGGGGAGAACGGTTCCAACTATTAACAAACCTTCTTTTTGTTCTCTGTCATAAATGGGAGGTTGTTTTGAACATCAGGTAAAGATTACAGATACAGTTTTAAGCTTACACTGTATTCAAAGCTGAGACAATACGCTCTTTTTGAGTAGTGGCCCATAGGCAGTATGTACATCTATTGTCCATCCGTTTGTGGTTGACTCAGCAGATTGAATACTTTGATGTAATGCAATAACCATTATTTGCATCTCTCTCAGCAACCCATGTTGTTTATCTTTTTTTTTTGTTAGCTGTGCTGGGTGTAATCACAGTCCCTATGTCATTACACGGTAATAAAGCACAAATTGCTCTTCTCTATGAGAGTTTGGTCACAATATTCAAGTGTCTTTTCTAATTTTGTTTACAGTTGAGCCATCTTTATTTTCGTTTATTCGTTTTTCTTTGGTAACTGATCCTTATACGCAACATATTCCAGTCAGACACGCGTAACCTTGATGGCTGACTGTTGTGTACTATATCCTACGTCTTGTCTTAACATCAATTCCATTGAATCTCCTGCTAAAAGCCCTTAATTTATGTTTGACCCGCAATTATTATTTTATATACAATGATATATTTACAAATATAACTTTATATTGCAAGTTGTATGTATGTTCATAGACAAATGGCTCAGAATAACAAGTGATCTAGAAAAAGTTTATTAGGAGTGGGCATGATTATTTTGATTATTCAGAAATAGATTAGACGTTAAGATTCTAAAAGTTGAAATACCATCTTATTTTGAGCAAATGGAAACATTTTCTCTGTTATGTTAAAACACCCTCACCATTAGATTTTTTTTTTTTCAAATCAGACACGTGTTGTAGTCGCACCGGTGTTTCTCTATGTGAACGAATGAGCAGGTGAACACAGTGACGTGTATAGGAAGCAGAGGCACAGGTGTGCACCACCTGGACACAGAGCACACCTGTACCTAACAGCTGTAGCGCACATTGAATATAAAATGAGGCAGGGATGAGGTAGTGACACAAGGAGAGCTTTCAAGAGAAGCTGTTTGCAAAAACAACAATTACAGGGTGATAACTGTGTATATGACTGCTTACGCATTTGTGTTTTGGAATATAGAAGATTTATTTCTATTTATTATAACTTACACCAACATCAGTCGTTTGAGCTGATAGAAAAATATTCTTTGTACTACTGATGACTGGAAATTACGAAGAATCTTCACATAAATGTTTGATCAATGTGTTGTCATGCTGAAAGATGAAGGGTAGCACAGGTAGCACAATACAGACTGTTTGGAAATTCTCACTTAGGCCCTCAACGGGCCAACATTGTCAAGTTAATGCAAGTTTAAATTCTATCCATCGATACTGCTGTCTTGGTTTTTTCACATTTAATTGTAATTAGTTTTTTTCTTTCTGTAAAGAGACATGGTTGTTTTTTTGTTTTTTTTAAATCTTTTCATATGTGAATATTGTGATGAAGCTATTGTGGAGGATTTGAAACTTTCTTACCGTTCTTTGTTTTTTTTTCTAGTGTAAAATACATTTTACATTGTATTGTTCTTGCTACATTTCCTCTTTCGTACGTTGTAGTGAGAATCAGAATGTGTTATCCCAGACTAAGTTAACTTTTCTTAATCTCCCAATTTGGTTTTGGTGTGCTACTAAACTACTTCCTGACAGAGCAGTGATGTGTTTGGGTCGGGAAGATTTATTAATTTAGAAGACTCGCATAATTTGCAATATAAGCTCACAAAATCTAATTTTCTCGTTAAAAAATAAATCTCATGTCCCCCTGTAAATCTATCCAAATGTTATGTCGGATTTATTGGTTTGTTTCCATCTCCCAAAAGTTTTGTTGATTTTGTAAACTATGAAAGACACGCCCATCCCATATTTGGTTAATATTTGTTGTTTTTGTTTTTTGTTTTTAGCAGTGTCCCCCACTATTGAGAGTATAGGTTTGTCCCAGTGACAGAGTCACCCATTTCAAATGAGCTTTTTAAATCCTACCATAATTAGTATTATTATGCACAGTGGTCATAAGAAGCGGTTGCTGCTTTGATGCAATGAGGCAGGTGTTCGGCTAGATGGCGCCGGTTTCCTTTTTATTTACTCAGGTCTGGCTTGGTGGAAGGAGGTCAAATTTGATTTTAAGGTTTGTGGGGGGGGTTTGTGGGGTGTGGTTGCCAACTCCAGAACCATTCTTGTCATAAGTCAAAGCTCCTTCACATTTTGGTTTGCATCAAAAAGGAATACCTGTGAATTTAATCTCATGTGGTGTGTAAGAATCAAAGGGGAAGGATTTTTGCATGTTTTGTTTCAAGTATTTTTTTGTTGAGGGAATTGAAACGCTGTACTACTGACATCCATTTCTCAGCTGGCATACGGAAATATGAAAACCTTCATGAAAAAGAAGCTAAAACCCTTCCTCGGTTCAAGTTGTAAAGGTTAGGCAACCACGTTTTGCAAGTGTTTAATTAAACATGTCTATCTCAGGAAGATAAGAAGGTTCACATTGTCTTTTCTGTCCATTGTTACTTACCAGATATTATTCCTTTCCATCCATGATCCTACTCCCCATCTCCCATCTACTGTGATCTGTCTGTTCTCAGGAATGTGAGTCATTTTCTGTATAATCAACTGTATTTTTTATTTGTTTTTGAATGAACAATAAAAATTTTCTATAATGCTATTTTTTTTATTCTATTTTTTTACATAAACCCTTCTTCCTTTCAGTAATTAAAAAAAAAGGTCAATAGTTAAAAGCATAATATGGAAGGGGATAAGGACCACATATGGCTATGCCAAAATTATTTTGAGAATTGATTTAATTCTCAGAATTCTGACTTTTATCCTCAGTTAAAGTTATCATGTGGCCCAATTCTTACCAAGAATGAGTGCAAGGTCAGATTTCTGACAATAAAGTCAGAAAAACTCTTAATCCTCTGCTGTAGCGTAAGAATAGGCTAGGGAGCATAAAAATGATTTCTTTGTGTGGAAGATAATGTAGGACAACGGCCACCTTGGAGGTGGTGACGAATGCATTAAGATCAGGTTTAACGGGTGACAGTCAAGTTTTTACCTGTAATCCGGTACCATCAAAAACTGAAATGTGTAGGCAGTGATAAAAAATACACACACTAGTTTCTCTAACTTTATTGAATGAAATATAGACAATTTTCGGTATCCTTATTATTAACAGCTGGGAAATATAAAAGACAACTAAAGACCATGCTACTAGAATACTTTTGTTAAATATCTGCACGTTATGAGTTAATATTACAACAATATCAATATTGTTGTAATATTAATATTAATATTAAGTACACATATTAGTTGAACAATCTGTACATATGTTAACAGCTTCACAGTTAAGCGTGTTTCAGAAAGTGAGGAACAGAAATGGGACGGTGCCACAAATAAATGCATTTTCATTTTGCAACAACAGTTAACCTTTTTAAATCATTATGGGGGGCTGTACTATTTGATATCCCTTTAATTTGGATTTGAAGCCGAGTGCCATCTAGAGCGATGGAATAAATTCACTCACGGTTCACTCTCAAAACATCTGCATGATTGTCATAAGGTCATTTGGTAGGAAGAAGGAACCACCAGTGTAACACACACAGTTACACTGGTGTTTGCTTTGGTGGCAAAAACTGGACCCAGGGAGTGTTTCAGAGGCAATCTGAAACACTCCTCTGACAAACTTGCCAAATAAAACCCAGAATGTAGCACTTATGTTTTATGACTCAGAAACAGGATATTTACATGTAAAAATGTATTCATTCATTTGGTGTAATTGGAACTCAGTTACATAAGTGGATGTAACTGAGAATCTAACCCCATCAGAACTAAGGTCCAATTGAATTTGTTCTTAAATTTAAAAAAATTGAATCATCTTTTGTTTTTACCCCTAAGACGACGTAGTTTGCTCTTGAGGGGGGGGTGGATTGGACCCGGAAAAAAACAAAACATTTTCCATACTAGATAGGCCTTCTTAAAACATTAAACGCTGAATACTGCGCTACTTTTTCCAGGCAACAGCGGGCCTCTTTTCATCAGAGATATGAAGATAGCATTGAAGGTAACATGTGCAGTAGGTCTCACACACAACATGACTGAAACAAAAAAACAGAGTGAACAAAAACTTGTCTTACATGCATGTGTCTGTGTCACAAATTTGAATTATGCATCTATACACTAGCGTTTCCCAAATACCTCTGCCAGGTGATCCAATGAGGACGCTGTAATAGTATTTTATTGAATTTGAACATGAGACAATGTGTAACTGACATTTTCACCGTAAATCAAGCTGTAGATTTTTTGCCTCCTCTTCGAGAACCTTACCGAGTATCTTGCCGGGATGCAGAGTGATCCCATAATGACAAGGGAATGTATCAAAAAAACAAACATTTTTTGGTGCATTTCTAATAGACGCCGTCGTATCCTCTTCCATCACACTTTTTTCTTCTATGGACGGTTTTGTTTACTGTCAGTGGAATCACACTTGTACCATGGTTTTGTTATATTTGCTACAGTCTTAAAATAATCATTGAATATTACAAGTAAAACACCAGTCAGCCACACAAGACAGCCTCATTTTACTGTTAGAGCCGCTAGAGCATAATTTTGCTGGTAAGAAAAGCATCCAGATGAATCACAGCTTAGTGTTGGGATTTTAAAATAGGAAACTTTGTCCACACAATAACAAAAAAGGGCACAAATGGAAGAGAATAACAATTTAAGGATTGAATGAAAGAATATTCAAGATATAAATACAATATACAAGATAATAATCCTCCATCACTTCACCTTCGGGCACCATCTCACTCTTGCCACTAGACACATACAAGCGCACACACAACATACATAAACACACTCGATCAGGTTGCAGACCTTTTGTCTGATGCAACAAGGGCGTGGGAAGGTCACCGAGAGACTGAGCGTACATCACACTGATAACAAGCCAGGTGGGACACTACATGGACATGCGTTTGAGCGCGTGTGTAGGTGTGAGTGAGTGAATGTGTGAGTCAGTGAGTGAGTGAGTGAGTGGATGAGGGTATGGTGGTGCATAGTCATGTTGTGGTGACAGCTTGGTAGGATGGGGACGGTGAACAGGTGGAATGGGAGTCGGAGACAACAGCGGAGCCATTGCTCAGTCACTCAGTCTGTCTGGGCAGGATGGCCCATTGTTACCAGAGAGCTGCCTCTCTCTCTCTCTCTCTCTCTCTCCCTCATCACTCGTTACCTGGTCCAGAATGTGTTTCTCTCTGGGACCAGTCTTGAATCTTCATCTGTGGTGGAGGCACAAAAAGAGATATGAGGAACAAACACATTTTTCCAATAACTGTTAAAATAATTTTAACTCTTTTTTTTTTTTTTTCCAATAGCAGCAGAATTTGATTGTTATTGTATTTTCCATCCATAATAATTAATTTGAATAAAATAGAATGGAACAAACTTTATTAATCCCTATTGGATAATTCTGCTTTAAAGCAGCTCCAACATTTATGAAGTGACAGCGGAAGATAATAAAAAATAGAATGAAAAAAAAATATTTATAATTATATTTATATATAGATATATCTATATATAAATACATTATAAAAAAACATTTACAATAAGAGATTTATTTCATAGCTGTTCCAAAGTTGGTTACCCATGTCTGTTGTTATTAGATCTAGTGTAGAATGATCAGTGGAGATTCAATAACTCTCTTTCATGTTTCAGTATTTACAGTATGACATACAGGATGCCTTTATTCTAGCCTAAACAAAATAAATAAGGGGACAAATGGGAGATTTTAAGTGAAACCGTACATGGTAAAATCAAAAACTACTGAGGGGAATCTAATTCTATACTTTGCCTTTTGATTAGCACCTTTACTCGGCTTCTGATTTCTTTAATTCGTCTTTTAATGTCACACAAAGATCTTTTGTTCATATGATACAGTCTCTGCCCTCCATCCCAACCACAAGCCTAGTTCTGCTGTATTAAGATTCTGCCA
The DNA here is from genome assembly GCA_037951165.1 of Lophius americanus. Taxonomy (NCBI): domain Eukaryota; kingdom Metazoa; phylum Chordata; class Actinopteri; order Lophiiformes; family Lophiidae; genus Lophius; species Lophius americanus. The sequence goes on from JBBDHG010000051.1 coordinate 6,927,512, forward strand.
TCCTCTATGTATTCTCACATAATTCAGAAAGACTGAGGGATAAATTGACAGCTTTGATTTTGGTCAGTGCATGCTCTGATATGGCTTCCTAACTCGCTCCTTAGCCTGTGATAGAATGAAAACAGGAGGAGGGAGCAAAGGAATCATAATCAGTCTTTCAGCACAAATTCATCTGCCCCTCACACACCGCTTCCCTTTAAGACTCCGGCCTTCAACGAAGGGGGTCAACGTTGGCATTCCTGCTTTGATATCAAAGTTCCCCTGGTTACTCATAGCCGGAACAAAAAGCTTTTTCATCTTGCCAGTGGGTAAATCCTCCCCCCCACCTCCCTCTTAAAATACAGCCCATTGATGGTTGGAAGAGTAATTTTGAAAACATTGCCATTATTTACTATAACTGTTATCACTGAATCTTCCAATGACAAAGTTCTAAACCACTTCAAAAGGTGTTTGTGTAAATGATCTTTACTTCTGGTGAAGTTTTCTGACACATGGAGGCACTGATATGAGCCTCACCTTCTCATGATGCTGTTGTGATCTCTGTGGACAATGGCTCAATCTCCTTCACGGCCTCCTCAATCACCTCGATCACCTGCGCCATCACCTCCGCGCACTTTACTGATGATGGTTTCTCCGTCTCTGGTTGGCCGGCTGGTTCCACTGGGGCTTCAGTGGGAGTGGAAACCTCTACCAAAGTTGTCGTCTGACATTCTTCTGACAGCGCTGAGTCTTTGTTTTCACTTGCATTGCTCACAGCTTCTATGCTGGCTTCAAGCTCAACCACGGCCTCTTCATCCACTGACGGCTCCTCAATCACCTCAGCGGTCTGTAGAATCACAGGAACCGGCGTTTGAACCTCAAGCACCGTCTCTGTGTCCTCCTCCGCTCCAACCTCTTCTTCTTCCAATTGTGGTTTCTCATCTGCTTCCTGAACTTCTGTGACTTCTTGGCTTTGATCCTCTTTGATCTCTTCAAGCTCTTTTTCTGCCTCACTCTCTGCCTTGATCTCCACCACTTCTTCAACTATGACGATCTCTTCACTTACTTCTACCTCCACCGCTTGCTTCAACCCTTCCTCCACTGCTTGCTTCAACTCTTCCTCCCCCGCTTGCTTCAACTCTTCCTCCACCTCTTGCTTCAACTCTTCCTCCGGTTTCTTCTCCTCCTCTTCAACGGCATCCAGATTCTCTACAACCTCTACTGGGATTGTGTCAATGACCTCCACTGCAACACAGAGAGGCTTAGGTGTCTTTTCACTAGTGATGACAACAGGGGCTTCTGTGATGACAGGAGGCTCGTCTGCAAGCTCAATCTCTTTCTCTGTTGTTGATACGGCTTGGACCGGCACTGGAGCTGCAGCTGTTGGGCTTGAGGGCCTTTTGGGTTCGGTCGCATCTTCAGACACTGCATCCATTGCGTCCTGAATGACAGCCTGGGCAATTACAATGCTTTGAGCCTCAATTTCACTCACTTGCTCTACTTCCTCTTTGGTCTCATCCACCTCCTCGTTGGCCTGCTCAACGAATGCGCTAACCTCTAAATCGCCTGCTTGAACCTGCCTATCCTCCACAGTCTCTGGAGCTGGCACACTCTCGACGGCGTCCTCCACCTCTGCTTGTTCATCGCCGACTGGCTTTGATGCGGTTATCACCTCCGATGTTGCCTCTTGGTCAGACTCCAAACTGACTGGTGCTAACAGGACAGTTGTTTCTGCGATAACAGGAACCCCCTCAGTTTGTGGGACTTCAGAGAGGGCATTCTCCGCTGTCACTTCTTCAGCAATTCCACACTGGACTTCTTCCACCGTGACATTTTCATCAGTTCCGACATGCTGTTCCATGAGTATTTCCTGCTCCTTGATTTGTGGCACTGCAAACTCTGTGCTAATGTCGCAAACAGCTGTTTCAGTTGTTGGTGAAACAGGAATGATCTGGACAGCTTCGGGAACATTGTCAGTAATGCTGGCAAGCTGAAGGACAGATTCCTCCACAACTTCAGCTTTCTCAATATCAATTTCGTGGCTCTCTGTGACTTCAATGTTTATCGTTTGGCTGGGTGAATTTATAGCGGCGAGTAAGGGGGTCTCGCTTGGTTGCACTGTGGCATCATGCACTGCATCTTCTGTGACAAAGGGTTCCTCTAGACATGGTGCCGGCTCTTCCACTGATACTTCTGTGCTCAGGGCCTCACAGATCAAAGCCACACACTCCGTGCTGGGAATCACGGGTGTTTCCACCGGTACTTCGGCAATTTCCTCGCTATCTAGGCCAGTGCAGACAGACATTACCTCTGTAGACGTGTGTGACTCTAGGATGGTTTGGGTCTTAGACTCTGCCTCTTCCGCTGGTGGTCTGTCTTCAGTGTTTTCAGAGGCTACCTCTACCGGCACATCTTCAACAATCACTGATGTTGTGATTGGGATTTCATTCACTTGGACCTCTAGGACCCCAATAACCTTCTCTGCACTCTCTGGCTTGGGTGCCTGAGGAACAGGGGTGGTTTCTGCAGATGGAGCTGTAGAGACAGGCATCACCTCAGCTGTGGACCGTCCGCACCCTTTGTCTTTCGAATGCTCATTAATAATTTCATCCTCGCCAAGGTCAGTGTCAACGGACTTTGGTGTCACAGCATTTTCACCTTCCTCTGGAATGTCACTCAGCTCCTCATGTTTTTCCTCAGCATCCAACACAACAGCTGGGATCCATGAGGGGGCTCGATCATCAGAAGGCGCATGCGTCTGAACTGCAGATGGTTCTGCTGATACCTCCTGTTCAACTTCAGCTTGTTCTGTGTACTCTGACAGAGGAACCACCGCTGGGGTATCAGAGTCCTCCTCACCTGAGCCCTGTTCATTGGACGCTTGTTTTTCTGCCTTTTTCTTTCTGCGTCCGGGCAAGAACTTCTTCAGAGAGAATGACGACTCATCTTTTGGTGCCTCGCTGTCTGACTGGACTTGCTCTGAAGACTCCTCTGGTTTTTCCTCAACTTTCGCCTTCGTCTTTGGCATCACCATGCGCTTCAGTGTGTCCCAGGCTGACTCTCTCTCTGGGGGGCTGGTTAAAAGTTCAGGTAAGGATACTTCTGCCTCACACTCTGCATTTTCAGAACTTACATTTACAATCTCGGTTTTGGCCTCCTGCTCCCCTTCTGAAGTGGCTTGCAATTCCTCATCAACCTTGGTTTCCTCATCATCAGAATCAGAGGTCCTCCTGGTCCTCTTTTTCGGCCCACCCATGCACATCAGAGCCTCCCAGGAGACAGAGGTGTCCATTTTCTTCTTGGGTTCTTCAGTGCTGCTGACCAGTTTCTCAGCACTTTCAGTCTTTGGCTCCTCCTCAGAAGGCTTATCCTCTTTAGGCTCTTCCTCATCACTCTTATCTGCTAGGGCAGCACTCTCAGAAGATGACAAGGTGGCTGACTTTGCTCTCTTCTCACCTGTGGCTTCGTCTTCGCTTTCAGAAGACCTTTTGACACGCTTTTTGGGTGTCACCAGTTTCTTGAAGGAGGACCAGGCAATGATACCCTCTTTTTTCTTCTCTCCATCAGAGGGAACTTCACCATCAGTCTCTTGGGCTGAATCATTCTCTACCGCAAGTGTATGCTCCCCTGACTCCTCGGGGGATGAAGGCCCACTGTCAGATTTTGGAGCCTCTGCAGACTCAGTGGAGGATTGAAGCTGCTCACCTGCGTGCTCATCAGACTCCGTCAGCTTGGCCTCAGCATCTTTCTTGGTCTTCTGTTTCTTAGTTGACAGTTTCTTCAAGCCCGCACCAGTGAAAAGCTTCTTCAGGGGGCTCCCCAGTGGCTTTGCCTTCTCCTGTGAAGACACCAGCTCATGCTCAGAAACCACCTGCACTGGAGCCTTCTCCTCTTCTGCAATACTTTCAGCGCTTTCCTCCTCTTGTTTGGAGTCATCAGATGTAGTTGCAGCAGGAACAGGAATGTCAGCAGTGAGCTCAGGCTCTGGGGTAGGCTCTGATTTGACTTCTTCTGGAGTTGCTGCATCCTCCTGAGACTCTGTTTTTTCTCCCACAGCAGTTGCGGGTGCTTGCTCCACCTCAACTTTCTCGTCCTTCTCTTCTACAGCAGCAGTGGTTTCTTCTGTCTTAGCTTTCTCTTCCTCAACAGCTGTCTCCTTCTCTTCCTCCTCTTTCGTCTTCTTGATACTTGCTTTCTTCCTCAGGTTAGAGAAGAGTACTCCGTTGAAGAGCTTTCTTAGGGGGGACAGGGTGGTCTCCTGGGACGGCACAGTCGTCTCAACTTCCTTCTCAGCGTCTTCCGTCTTTATTTCATCATTAGTGGTTTCAGTGGGCGTATCTTCAGCTGGAGCATCTGCAGGTTCGGTTATGACACCATCTTCAGTGACTACAGTTTCAGCAGTGGGTGTCTTTTTATCAGCATCCAGTTCTTCAGCTCTACTCTTATCCTCAAGAGCGGGAGCCTCCGCCTCCTTTGAGGGTTCATCTGCCTTACTATCCACCTCTCCGTCTTTATCTTTGACTGTCAGCAGCTTCACAGGGTCTTTCTCATCACGTTTGTCCTTCTTTAGTGTGAACTTGAAGCCCACAAAGCGGAAGATTTTCTTGAAGCCCACTTCATTGGCATCATCGGGCGTCTCCTCTGCTGCTTTCTCTTCAACAGCAGAGATGTCATTGGCATCATGAGGTTCTTTCTCCACAGTCACTTCAGGGGCCACTTCATCCTGGATGCTGTCCATATTCTCGGTCGCCTCCTCCTTCTGAGCCACAGATACACCATCTGGCTGGCCAACTGAAAGGGCAAAAGAAATCCATTACATATTGGTCAGGTTCATTTTTCACTTTTTTTTTTGTTGTTATATTTCCTGAGACGACTCTTACTGCGGTACAGTATTATAATATTCTTTGGAAAATGCTGGTGAATTAGGGTAGTGTTAGTCCCAAATTGTGGCTTAAACATTTGGTTGAGTGGGTCACTCTATAATGTTTTTTTTCTTAATTTACTAGCTTTTAACGACCAAGATAGATTTTTAATTCCACTGTGGGAAAAGTAATTTTCTAGTATTAGACTAATGAGATATTAGCAGCTGTGAGAAAAAACACTCAGACACATCCACAAAACACACATAGCGGATGCAGAAAGACGTCTGCCGTTTTTTCTCCAAAACCTTTCTCTTCTGATCTCACTACTTACTGGAAAACCTCATATCTTATACCTGTGGAGCGTAAAACCAAATTCCTAAATTGCCTCCTCCTCTTTAACCGTCATTCAAGGTTTCTCTGAACGTGAAGCATTTTTATAATGAGTAAATAAGAGAGACGTTTCATTGTGAAGGGACCACGCCCATATCTTGAGTATAAATTTGACTTGAGAGGAATGCGAGCTATGCTGTGGACTTCACGTGCGGGAAAGATATTTTGGGATGATCTAAACATAAACTTAATTCAAATACCAGAGGAGTTCAAGAATCTTGTTGTTGTTGTTTTTTCTGGTTAAACTGCCCAAACCCCAAACACCATGTAGTATTCAAACCAAACAATACAGGCCTCTACTACTCTACTACCACCCCTCCTTAAAATTCGTCCAAATCCCCTTGACCCAAATTCCACCACAGCAGGATGGATGGGGAACCACCCCCTTCCCAAGGCACACACACACAATAGCCTTCTAACCCTTTCTGGCCTCTGAAAATAAAGGAAGGGGGTGGTCAACTTCTCTACTATCAGGCACACTGCAGTCTGAGGAAGTCGGTGGACTGAAATTTATGTTAAAGAGAATAAAGAGCGCTGGGTGTTTCATAAAATACATCAGTCACACGGCAGTGGGTTAACGTCTCACGTAGGTGTTATTTTCAGGCACTTGTCCAATCACACAACTGTTAAACAAGCGAGTCAAAACCAGGAGAGCCGCAAACATCGCAAAAAGGCACATCTGCCTTAGGCTTGTTTCATTAGACACCTCAGTAGAAAGAAATTCACAAATCCCTGTCAAGTTTATTCAATGAACATCTGGTGAAGTTTTTTTGAATGGAGATCTGTTGAGTTTGTGTGTGTGTGTGTGTGTCAAAATTGTGATTTAACAGGTCGCTGCTATCCTTCTGGTCTTTTTTTTTTTTTTTTAAACAGACACACAACTGTTAAAATCCCTAGCATCATTAGATTTAATTCAATTATGGGGGGGGGGATGGTTGGATGGTTAATGTGTGATCGAGGAGTGTGGGTGTTTTGAATAACGACTGTACCACAAAGAATGAGTGTGTGAGTTTGGGGGTGGGGGGTAGTTAAGAGATGAAGGGATGGGGTTGTGGGCTCCCCTGGGGCCACAGCCCTCACTCACTTAAGAGGGTGTTACATATCTCACAGTTTTAGCTGAATTGAGCCTCTCTGATGCAGACAGTCTTCGTGTATGTCACAGTGAGAGGACACGCTGAAAGATGATACTCCTGCATCTGCCCAGGGTGAAAAGCAATTTCTTTGAAAATGTTCGATATGTCATCAGACGAGGATTCCCTTGCAGCTGTTTGGATGGATTCTTGTGTCAAATGGGACTGAGGGTGCACCAGGAAATGAAAATGAGGAGGATTTTCTCTGGTCAGGATTTGCAAACTTATCATATAAATGCAAATCATTGTTGTAACTATCTGGAGCTGAAGCCCTTTAAACAAAAGAGTTTGGTTAAAAAGGGGGGCAGGGAGACCCCCTTTTGCTATCCCCCAACACGCCCTGTCTGGCAGCTCATCTCTGCCATATCAAAGTTTTGGTCAAAGAGTCTCCAAGATTCCCGGGGACCGTTACAATCTAACAGCACCCATATCTGGACTCCTTTAACGTATTAAGCCCGAGAAAAATGGCTGAGTATGAGGTAACATGAAGAAATACATAATCAGTTACACTTATTACACACCAATTCATAATCATTTCAACAATAATTGGCCATGGAATATTGCATAAACCCAAACACGCCCTTCTCTTGCAATCCTATCTCGAATAACCCCACCAGGAATTACTATTCCACTCTAATCTAGTGAAGCACTCCACATGATGGGACACGGGGAGATGGCCAGCACGGTGACATGAGCCTAAAGCAGGTCTGTGAATTCTAACTCGTATATATTTCTATCTGGCAGCTGTCACTGAAATTCTTTTTCCCCATAAGGCGTTTGGCAGTAGAATACTTCGGAGTTCGGGGCCCTGAGCAGCTGGCTTCAGCCAGAGATGCTAGTTTCAGCACCGTGAGTGATACTTTAGTAGAAGACAAACCGGTTTTTACAGCAGGGGGACTGGAAAAGACGGATGCTTAGGCTGCAAACACATTCTATAAAAGCTACCGGCGAGTATACAGAGCAGATAAAATAGGAAAACTGGCAGAATTTAAACTTTCCATCAGTATATAAATTATGAAGCTATGCATTAAAGCCATATCCTAGTGGAGTTTCTCACCAGAACCACACCCTCAGCACAATAATACTCTGGTCTGTACTCATTTATGCTGAGAGAATTAAAGGAGAGAATAGATTACTAAACACTATGAAACATATTCATTAATTAAATGAAAGGTTTTAGCTCGTTATTTTATTTTGCTAATTCACAATGAAGAGCAACATTATTGAACCAGAACGGTTCAAATGAAATAAATGATAACTTAGCGAATGGATTTGCTTACCCGTTAAAGTTATTGTTCCAAGCATTGGTATAGATGTCCAAAAATGTTTTCTCTCAAAAAATTAAACAATGTCAAGAAAAGAAAAGAAAAATCAGATGATCAAAAAAATACTTATGGTACTTTTTGGTTCCGCGGCTTATTATTTTATCACTCCTCTGCACGCTCTGTAGATTCATTCGATAGATAGTCACTTTAAATGGGCTTGGAGACGTCGACTCGGTGTGAGGGCAGGAGCTGTGTCTATCTTCCAATACTGTCCAGCCAGTATGAGGAGAAAAGAGGGCTCCACACACATTTCAACAGACTGACACACATGTCACTGTAGGACCACCCCTGCCTCCCTCGTCCTCCCACCTCCCTCTCCTTTCTTCAGCTGTTCTGAATGAGCCCTCGCCTCACATCCTCCACCTCCTCCTCCTCCTCCTCATCCACTAACTCTCTTTCAGAGCAACCCCCCGACCCAACCCGATGGGACGACTGGAGCTTATCATCTGGTCTTTTAAGCAAGAATTTGTTGCCCACCCTTCCAAAAATTGTACATGTTCATACTCCATAGTACCCCTTAGTACCCCCCCCTCAGTTCTTCATCCTGTTTCACCATATGCATCCTGTTACACGCATCCATTCTTTTGAGAAGCGTATGGGAGCGCAGAGATACATATGGTGTCTTAGAACGCCTCTCACACAGTCGTAAAGTATGAACTCAAATACTCAACCCATCTCCTACTACTCCCAATTTCACAGAGGCAACTAAGTTCTCCTCCAGAACTTACTTCCAGAGCTTACTTTGACATTGTCCGCTGCATTTAAATATTTTGAATGGAATTTGTAAATAAACTTTCTCCGATTGTCAATCCTTCAGATTAAAAGTAGCACAATAGTAAAACTTCCTTCATCGCTCCTAACGTGACCAGCTGAAACCAAGTTCCTGGACCAAAACTGTGAACAGGTTTGTCTTTGAGTTGCTGTCTTCTCCCTGTGAATGCTGACAGGCCCTCCTCAATGCCTGCAATACAGACATTTAATTCAGCTTTTGTCTGGGAGGGGGAAGGAATGTGGATAAATCCTCAGGTAAATACCAACATAATCAGATCTGTCACACTTGAGCATTGTCTCAGAGGAATGTGTGAATTCCCAAATGGGTGATAACAGCAGCAATCAGGTTCTGTCTGAAAGCCCCCCCCCCCCACCTCACCTTTATAAAGGTGAACAGAGCACCTTTTTTAAAAGTGAGGATCTATCGATCAAAAACCTGGCTTCAATAATTACAAAAAGATGCTTAATTATTCAAGTGTTTGCTGTGAATTCGTGTTTATCAACACGTGTAACAATTTTTCTGTGCGTTTCCAAATGTCTATGATGCAAAAAAAAATATTCAGTTTCCTTAAAAGCAGTTCTGTTCAAAACAAGACAGGAAAGTTCTTATCTCATACACAATCTGGTGGAGCAGATATCTTACACCACTGCCATGTATTCACTAACAAACATTTCAAAAACAGTTGGGTTTGCATGGCCGCCTTATTCTGAATAAAATCGGAAGAAAAGCTTAATCAGAAAAAAAATGCTCCATGTAAACATATTTTTTCTTTTGAGATTTCATTCCTTTACAAGGGTATATATAGTCTAAGTTGTTTCGGACTAAAGTTCCGAAAGGTAACCGCTGCATGTAAATTGTGACAGGAATAATCGCTGGTAAGCGTTCGCCCTGCGGCACCAATCACGTTTGTGATGCCGCAATTTGATGATCTGGGCCAAGGCAGAGATTTTGTTACACCCGCGAAAGAGGTTACATTTCACCCCCGAGCTCACCCCTGTGAGCTTGTCTGTTTGTATTTTCATATGTTTGTTTGTTTGTGAGTAAGAGTATGGAAAAACATCTGGACGTATTTGCATGAAATTTGACCCACATGTAGATTTTGGCATATCCTAGAGGTGATTAAATTGAGCTGAAGTTACGTGTTTAGCAGCATTTAAAATGAACTAAAATAAAATAATAATCCCTTTGGAGTAGTTACGCACAATGTGGCAATTGCTACATTTGATTCCTGTGATCTTTCTTTGTGGTGGAGCCGGGGGCTCAGTTTCAAGAGTTCATTTGACTCCTATGACGTTCTCTTGGAGTTTGAGTTGGGGGCTCAGTGGGCTGAACAGAGAGGCCGAAGTGGAAGGCGCAGAAGACTACCAGCACATAGCATCTGAGAGATAGTCAGAAAGTTGATGGTAGTTGTTGGTAGATTCAGAGGCTGCCAATAACTCAGACTTTAATGCAGAAATGTGCATAATGTCTGCAGTACTTTTTCCTGTTTTTGATACAAACTCTCAAAAAAATAAGTGGGAAAGTAAAAAATAATGAGCTCTACAAACAAATTAAAAAGCGCTGGAAATCCCTGAAGAAATATTATGCCGATAAATCCTGCGACAAAAAATAATGGATCGGAAGTACCAACTTCACATTTTATGCAGCAATAAAAGAAGTAAATAAAGTGGAGGAAGACCCGCTTAGCATCGGTGGATCGGGATTTTCAGAATAGAAGCGTGTGATGAGGAGTTTCTGTTTTAAACATTATGGCAGATGAAGTTGATGTTAACTTTTTCTGGTGAGTTTACCACACAACATGGCCTACTTATATTTTGTGTGAATCATAGTATGCTATCATCGTAATGTTGTTATGTTAATGAGAGTAAAACCACACATACCCCTTTTCCACCGAGCTGGTTCAAGGGCTAGTTCGGAGCCAGAGCCTGACTTAGCACCAGCTCCTTCAAAACTGGTGCCAGACAAGCACTAACTATTTGCTGGTCTAGAGACAAGAACCAATTACGTCATTATTGTGACCAACAAGACCGGCGCACACACTGAACCGCCACATTTAAAACAGCCGAGCGAGTTTCATACGATAAACCAACCTTAATAATTCTTATTCTTTTATTTTAAAATTATGGATCTCAACGTAGGCTTGCAAAGCCATGAACAGCAATTGCATGGAGACAATGAGATTGTCTATCTATATTATATCTATCTATGTCTATGTGAGAAGCCCATTCATTTGGTAGCTATTTACTAAGAATTGAATTCTGACCCACCACTGAGGCCTTCTGTTATTGTAGTGACTCACGTGTTAGGCATTTAACGATCTGTACCGTACATGCCCACCACTCTGACAGAATTGTATATTATGCTGAGTGGACAGTGAATCAGACCGTGAGGAATTTAAAGGTTTGTGAGCGTGCCTCTTCCCTTTCTTTCTTTCCCAACTTCCCTCGTATGACTCATTCACATCAGCAACATTCCGCTACTTCCACACATCCTGAGAGGTGATACGGGCACAGATATTCACACGGACGTTTCCAGAAATGACTACCACAATAGGGACAGTATGCTTCATCTTTGGTATAACGGACAGGCGGATATTTTGTTTTTTATCTTTATTTTTCAAATCAGGGGCTCGCAAACTTTTGTTACTTTACTACTTTATTATACTATACTACACTCTATTACTGCTATTATGGAAATGACTATTTCTGTTACTATTGACCCCTTATCGTTAATTACACAATTTTTACTGTCACCGTCAACATCAGTATGACTATAACTCTTTATCTGGTCTTTTTTTACATTTGTCAATCCTAGTTCAGTTTCCACCTCACAGATATTACACCACACACAAACTCACACACACGCATACACATATTCTTAAATTCAATATCATTTTGTCTTCAATAAGTGATTCGAACAGTCAGCAGTAGCGCTGCCTCTGTATTAGTGAATAAAATCCGTGCGTTTCCTTGGCCCCATCTACTCACTTAAAAATCGATCTGCAACATATTCATGTATTAATATGTGAGCAAATAACGCTCCAAACCAAAGATGATTTGCTTCACACACTCTGGTCTCAGTCCTAATTTGGTCCACCTTACAACCATGCCAGTTCCGTCAAAACAAACAAACTGTCTACATATAAAACATTATTCAAAGCCACAGTTGAATTCCGTTTTGAGGAGGGCTGCAACTCATTATTTCTACTCTTGGGGGTTTTTTTTGTATGTACTGATAATTTGGTCAATACAGTTTAATATTAAGGCCCATTATGTATCCCACTGTATCGGATTACAGTTATTTACCGCACCTTTAATGGACTAATCACATTTTGCCTTGGTGGTTTGAGTCCAAACACGCCAAAGTTACACCTCAGGGTTGTATTAAATACTGCAGAAAACATCTGGAATATGTACGTAAAATGGAATCATGCAGCCATATTAAATTAAGTACAGATTTATAGTCATATAATACTGTGAAGCCAAAAGCAAAAACTTCCAAAAAACGTAAAGTAAAAAAAAAAGAAAGCTGATTTCAACAAAGGCTAATTAACTTAATGGGACAAAAACCTGAAAATCTGTATGTTAAGCAGAAAAAAATGAAATGAAGGTTAAACACTAAAAGGAATGCCGGGTTTTACATATTAAACTGTAGTTAAGACAGGATAAGACAGGACCTTCTCTGCGGTGGTGACGCCCCACATATCTTGATAAATCAGAAAACATGCCTGCGTTCAGGAATGTTGAGGAGGGGTCTTGAATAGTTGGGGGTTGGGGTGCTGGGCGGTGGGGCTTTCTGTTGCCTGTATGGAATGACATCATCAGACAGCACAGAAGAAAACGCCTCTTTCTTTTCCAAGAACTGAATAGGATGGAGTTGTAAAAAAAAAAAATTAGAGGAAAGGGAAACGGAGTACTGAGTGTGCGAACTGCCCGTCATCAGAAAGATTTTGTTTTCACCCATAACCTCTTGTGTCTTCCATATTCTTTAGTTCTCTTTGGCTCCTTTCACAGATCTTCTCCTGACCTGGGACTCCAGGATCTATTATATCCTTCTTCCACACGGCCATTTTCCCCTCTGTCTCCTCCATCCCCTTGGGTCGCGGCAAACACCCCCCGTTTGTGTGTGGGACAGAAGGATGGATAAGAATGTCAGACAGGAAACACAGTCATTTCATGACATGCGAATTTCCTCTTCCCCCTTTTTCCTAGAGTTTCACCTCACTCTGTAATCTAACCCTTCTAAGATTACAATAGAGTAGAAACACAATGCAATCTGTGTCTCATTACGTGCTTGAAGCAAAAAAAATAATTAAAACTGAGAAAAAGCCCTCAGAGACGTCCTTGGCGGAGGTTTGTGGTCGTCCATTGATGTACGAGTTACTGTATGCCTCTAAATATACCGACAACTCCAACAAACTCCTGGAGTATTTCTCAAATACTCTGTAGCCGGTCGTCTCCTGCACCTTCCACTTCAGCGTCTCTGTTCAGCCCAATAGCCCCAGCGTCATCCCTAAACGAACATCATAGGAATCGAAGGATCAAAGGCAGCAACGGTCCCATTATGACGTAATCTATCCAAAAGGCTTATTATCATTTAATTTGATTTTAAATTATACAAAAACACGTAACGCCACCAGAATGAAATGACAGAACTCTTGACCCAGCTCTTGGTGACATTTCATCCGTTTTGTTGTTTTTTTGTTCACAAACAAACATAAAAACAAACAAACGCACAGGAGTGAAAACTTAATTGCTTCAGTGGAGGTAAATACAAAGATCACAGGAAGCATGAACAGTTACAGGCGTAGTTATTATGAATAAGAATAGTTTAAAACGGATAAAAGTAGGTGAGAATAATTGGTGTCAAAACAGTTTATATATTTGATAGAACCACAGGAATTATTGCGCTTATTAATGGAGTTTAAAGTGGGAACGGCTTTGCCCGGATTAAAACTGTAGTTTCGGCATCTGATATTTGAGACACAAATTAATAACTAATTAAATACAATTAAATATAATCGTTCAAGCAAATGAAGATTTGACATCGAGAACGTGACCTTCTATTTCTGCTGGTCTTGCTTTGCGTCATCAGAAATGGCTTTAAATGTCAAGAGAAGTGCGTCTTCCAGAGGGTCATGTTTAGTCTGTTATAGCTGCATTCCTGAAATATCTGCGCCGGCAATTAGGCATTCCACTTGTTGTTATGCATCATCTTGTCTTCCAGTGCAAGATTGTATAAAAGGCTAAGTGGAGATCTAAAGAAGCCCCGTCTGGCGCTTGATGAGACTTGGAAACAAGCCAGATTTACAAATGAGTGAAAGACTAAAGACAAGGTTTGACAAGATTGTCCAGTTTTCTGATTTGGCAAGATTCTAGTGTTTCTTATGTGTGTTTTCATACGAAGAAATTCACATTTCACACAATATTCAATGGAGGATTTGGTGCCAAATAGTGTAAATAGGCTGGTGAAAACAGATCTGTTGCTGAGCTCGAACGGATCACGTATCTGAATCAAAAAAATCCTGCTCACTATCCAGCATGACTGCATTAGAACTCGCTCAAAATTCCTCCTAACCTCGGTGCATTTCCTGGTTTCTTATGCAGCTTTCTTACTTCCCTCTAATGCATGGCTCTGTTTAACATTAGATTTTGGCTGAAATCCATTCACATGTGCTGCGCTACATTCAAATATCTTTCCAGGGAACACCTTATACACCCTCTCTTGAACAATCTAATTGATCTCTAAATAGATTAAACAATTCTGCTTGTTTCAAAAACCATTTAATTCATTTTGGGACTTTTGTTAGTCAATTAAATTGAGCTGGATCCAGTCGGCTCATACGGAGATATCAAGTATCCAACACCGAGAACATCAGATATAATTCTTGAACTGGAGGCGAGCGAGTGACCTCACTGACATATTTTTGGTGCGTATTTAATAAAAGATTAAAGGAGTTAAAAAAGATTTATAGTATAGAAATACTTTCCGCACTGTAAGAAGGGCCATAACGCCATTAGAGGAGGAGCAGGATGGGGTCAGTCACATTCCTGGTCCATTCTCTAAGTCCTTCATGTGCCTGGGGGAGGTTAGAGGTTGAGGAGTGAGATTAGGTTCCATGATGCTGGGAGAAATGAGAGAGGAGCGCCTGCGGAGATGAGTGGGTCTTGAGGGTCTGAGAATCCTAAGTGGGGAGTTCATGAGTTTGACTTTATTATTGTAGGTTTTTAGGCCCCATGTTGATGAAAAACATGCTGATTGATGCTGACTTTAATACTCTTACACAGTATTCATTTATAAAATGTCCATATGGACACACCAGGCTTGTGTAAGCAGCCACCCAGACCACATGTTCAGCTGTCTGCCTTTTCATATCCCAGAAGATTGTTTTCAAATAAAAAGGAAAATAAATTGCCCTCACATTAGGGAGACCTTGGAAAGTCGGGGAGCTCTGGTCCAGTCAGGAATATCACAACAACTAGAAGATGGATAGCTATGGCATTACTGCGTAGCAGTGAGGTTTGGTTAGATCAGTCGCAGTAGGGAACAGTGAGAGGTGTTCAGGGAACGGCGACAGGGAGAGAGAACTTCATGAGCTTAGAAGAAGTCTTGTGCTGAACTGATCACTTTCTCTGATCTACAGTAGAATGCTGGACCTGCAGAAACTGAAAGACAGAGCGGTTGACAGGGACCCACGACCACAACCACGTCTGAGGTGAAAGGCAGGTGGCAGGGACTTGAGAGTTTAATACTCGTCAAGAGAGTGTGAGCTTTTTTTAAAGGAGCACACCCATTACTGTAGGGTTAATTAACCGTCAGCGATTTTTCCAAGGGTGCGCACTACACTGAGATCAGATTTCTGATTACCCTTCCGGCTGATATGGGTATTACTGCCCCAACTGAGAGTTGGAGGATGTTGTGTGATCCCGGTCATCTGTTAGTGTGTTTGCAGGTGTGTGTTTTGAACAGATTGAAGGTGTGGAGGAAAAGGTGATCCGATTTAAAACTCATGAGGTGCAGGATATGGATTCTACTTTCTTTTTTTTGTTTAAAAATCCTACTATGTTGATGCCATGGCATGACCTGCTTTGCCTTTGATTGGACTTGAATGATGATTTTCTCAATCTAGATAGCCAGAATGTTGTTGTTGTATAAAATGTATTCTACGTGATCAGTTCCACGGCTGAAACTGTGGTTGAGTGACGATAGCATTCAAATAAACCTCTTGAACCCTCTATTGACCTGAAGCTTAGCCTTAAAGCACCCACTTTATAACTAATGACTAAATAAAACATGCTGTGCAGAGGAACATAACTGACCTACTGACTGGACAGTGACGGATCTTGAGGGATTCAGGGCATTCTAAGCACTCCAATCCCCAAATTCCTTCCTCTGGGCTCCCTGCCTTTTGACGAGAAGATATCGTCCTGACGTCTTGCAGCGAGCTGATGGATCAGCATCTGCGCAACTGAAGTACAAATCAAGGACAAAAGATTCCTCCCCAGTGGCGAGAGTACAGACGAAAAGGATGCACAAGAAATCTTAATAATCTGGATTGTCGGCTGGAATGTACAAGGAATATGGGCAGGAATCCAAAAGAGACGATTCAGCAGCTGGATTGTGTTATGATGACTGTAGGATGTGAAGCCTTGTTGGCAGAGATCGCGCAGACCTTAAATGAAGGGAGAGGTCCCTTCCACAGGCATGATGAACGTTTTGGCAACGCAGCTAAGCTCGTATCCTGAGCCAAGCCTTAGTAAGTCCATCCTGGAATGAGCAACACACACAAATGCACATGTACGCTTGGAGTACGCACAGAATGCAGTAAATTCGCCTTGTAAAAAAGTTAACATCTAAAATCAAGACGAAGAAAAAACGTAGCATAAACAGACCAGTGAGGTGTCTCTGACATTTCATGACACACTTTGAAAAATATGTCCTGATTTGTGACGTAAACAAACTGCTACAATTTGCAATTTTATGAAAAATCCGGTTGTAATTACCAATTGCTTTAATTCATAAGATTAAAGATAGAAAATAAGGACAACTGTCCCAAGAACCTTCACGGGATTGAAATTCTACCTTGTAAGCACTGAAATTTGGAAGAATCTGAGCAACCAGGAAATAATAATAATAATAATCTTTCCTTTATTTATCATGTTACACAGCACATACTTAGAGTATAACGTCGTGAAATTTATCTCTGCATTTAACCCACCCCCGAGGGAGCAGTGGGCGGCGCCTGTGAAGCGACCAGGGAGCTGAGGTTTCAGGGTCTTACTCAAGGACCCCCGGCTTTTGCATCAGGGGCTGGGCTCGAACCCCGGTCTCCTGGTTGAGGGACCGCTGCTATACCCTCTGAGCTAAATAGTTACCACTAACCACATCAAAAGTAAATATAAAGCTCCATCAGAGACATTTCTGTGAAAAAAAAATACAAAGTAAAAAGAAGAAGAAAAAAAATTCAGTATCACGTTTTTACATGATCATTATCACAATATAACGTGAAAATAATCATGTTTGAAATGTTTTTATTTTCCTGCATGACAGCAAAGCGCTTCCATATAGCGCAATTTGAAAGAGCAGGCATTTAAAATTCGAATCAAAGCGAGATTGGTTTAAATATATTATTTTAAATGGTAATAAAGTAATAAAAATGTAATCGCTTTGAGAAGTCGAGCAGACTAGAAAAGCGTTACATAACCACAGCCCATTTATATATTCATGAATCAAATGTTGGGTAAAGGATTCAAACAAACACCAGCACAGTGAAAAAATGTCAAAGTTTCAAGCTCTAACGCTCGGTCATTCTTGTGGATGACAGTTTATAGCTTGTGAGAACAGTTTGTGCATGTCCTTTAATGAACTAATTCAATAGTCCTGATGAGTAGAATGAGAGAAACAGGCGTGCAGTGTTGGACGTAAGAAAGATTGGTTCTTACAGATAAGCACAAAGGGCTTGGAACACATGAACACAAACAGTCAGCATTCTCTCGCTCTCTAGCCTTCCAGAAAACTGCATCTGTCCTCTTTCAGAGCCTGTGAGCCATATGGGACGCCCAGGCCAATGAATTACATCAGCTATGATGTCAGCCTCTGGACTCCTGCTGCACCTCATGCACCCACACCTCTGAAACGAGCAACCAGCTAGAGACTGTACGGAGAACACAACACACACACATTTATCATGCCAGGAACCTTTGAAAAGTGTTTAGCAAGTTAAACGGGTTTTTTTTTCATTCTGACAAAAACTAAAAGGATGTATCATCTCATTTTCATTGAGTGCTGCTGCTTCATGAGAGTATTTTTCTTGTTCCCTTCATTATCATTGCCCTGAGTCTCCCATTTTGGTTTGCTCGCTTTTTTTTTTTGTAATCAATCAGAAACGTCCACGTGATATTTATCCTGATTCTACAATCTTGAGCTACGGCTTCTGAGCCTATCTGGCACCCAAAAAACACACTTCAAGAAACGTACGGAAAACTGAAGGCCTCCTCACTGGAATCCCTAACATCTTTCAAGAGGAGGAAAGAAGCAGCATCTAAAATTTTTCCTTCAAAGTAACGGCTCTAAATTTGGTTCCAGCTACTTATTTTTCACCTCCCTGAATGGATTTTGTTCTACATGAAACAGCTACTTTACAAGAAAACAGCTAAAGGGCGTGGTGACTGTGTGAATGAGCCGATTCATGGTTTGCATTCACAAAGAGGTTCAGCACTGATGGACACGCTTGAAGATGGAACTCTACACTATCCTCTTACTTTGATGACTTGGAGAAATACCTGCAGTGACTTAATTTAACATGAAAGAAGATGACGCACTTTGCGTACTCTCTGCTTGTAGTCTAACTTTAACTAAATTCGTTGACCTTCCCACTTAAAATGCCCGAAGCAGAAAAGACAGGGATAGTATGGAATCGTCATCCCTGGTGCCACTGATCCTTGCCGTGAACGTGATGACTCAAAATCATTTTGAAATTGTATACCCACGTTGACCTTAGTGTGAGGAAGAGCTGGGTTCATTTTGGGAAAGGTTGGTTGCATATTTCCGACACTAAGGGAAGCTTTATCTACAGAATTGTCAGGCCATAATTGCTCAAATGATTAAGTCCAAACATGGTGCTTATGCCGAGGCGGCTTTAGCTCAGTGGGAAGAGCGGTAGAGAGAGGTACAGAGAGGTAGGCGTGAACCCTGGTCGCGCCTTCCTCTCACGACTAGGGTTCACGCCCAACCCGTGAGCCAAAATGCCGTGGGTCCTTGAGCACGACCCTGCTTGTTTTTACCAATAAGTTCCAATATGAATTGATTTAAGGACGTCTATCGTGTATATAAAGTATTTTACTCCAAAGGCTTGTTTACTCACTACGAGGAGCTTTTCTCCCCCTACTGGGTGGATAAAAAAAATTTGGAATACTGAAATGATCCTTTTGAAGAGGAGGTTCTGCGGTTGTGTTATCCATGTTAGTGTGTCCAGTGTGGGTGTGGTGTCTCACCATCGGCCTGGTCCTCCTGGATACCCGATACAGAGATTCTGCTTGTGTGTGTGTGTGTGTGTGTGTGTACGTGTGTGTACGTGTGCGTACGTGTGTGCTTGCAGGAGCGTGTTCGCACACGCTTCACTATTTAGATCTGCTGCCTGTCTTTTGTTGTTCTTTTTGTTGTTATCAGAGAGATTCCTCGGCTCGTACAACCTCTCACAATCCATTGCTGTCTTTATCAGCCTGCCCAATTGCCTTCTCTTCTATCTTCTCTCTTTTTCTCCCATCCGGTATCTTTTGTGTTTCTCCCTTCCTCTCCCTCCCCTGCACTCCTTTAATCAGTAGCCTTGAAGTTCTTTCTCATCGTTTGCCGTTTTCTCTTGTTTTTCGTCTTCCTGCTGAGAGCGCCAGGTTCTTTGAGGACATAATCATTCACCTGGGCTGGTTGAATGTGTTTAATAATAATTTATTGCTCTTGTCATTATTGCTGTTATTATTTTTCTTTTCTTCCAAACTATGTTAGGCGTCCTCGAGTCTCTTGAAAGGCGCTATATACATTTTTTTTGTATTTATTTGTTAAAATCAGATTCATTTTTCCTAAATAATTTCGTGTAAAATCCATATTGTATGTTATTCTGCTCAGCAAACCTGCGTGTAAAGGTCATCCCAATCATGTTCAGATGTTTGGATAACTTGGTTTCGTGCTCATGACAGTAAATGGAAGATATTTCTGTCTGCATTAACACAAAATACATGAGCATTTTCCAACAGGTAAATATCTACATGATGAATTGACTGTACTTATACATATAAGCATTTAAAGGCCGGTTGACCATATGCTTTATGACGTAAGCTTCTACGTTCCCCCATTCACACACTTTTAGCCTCCATACAAGGTGCTACCTGTTCATCAGGAGCGATAACCGTCCATGTAATCATCCCCACTGCCCCTAGAGAGCATATTGGGTTTCTCTATGAACGGATAGAATTGTGTAATTAAATAACTTATTAAAAAGCATATTTGACAGAGTGGTATGTGATATATCTCTGCGTTTTAAGTAGTATTGGGTTGCACATTCCCGCGGGCCATAACATATTATGAAGTGTGCAGATTGCTGGGTGCAGGGTCAGGGTCACGGCCTGCTAAATATTTAGGGAGGGCACAGGGCATTTGCAGGCCTCCCAGATTGAAAGACACAGATATTGCAGGGGAAAAAAACAAACATAGCTATGGAGATAGGAGGCGGAGGACAAAGCAGGTTTTAGGTACATATTCATGTTAGTGAAAGATTTAAATTCTGCCCAGTTCGTTACAGGTTAATGATTATTATCTTTCCTTTTAACAATCATAAACGAGTCATGAAAAAGTTCTACCTGAATATTTCCAGGTTATGGTAACCGTGTTTGATTGTTTTTTGACCAGCAGAATCGTACAAAACTATTATATAAGTTAACATGTACATGCAATCATTTCATTTGTTTAACAATAGTGTCTGAAACACACACACAGATATAGTGTAAAGCATGTTTGGTATATGGGTGTGTGTGTGTGGCTCCTAGTAGGTGTCCCCCATGTGTTGACAAAGGTATCAGTTAGGGATCAAGTAGATCTTGTAGAGCCGTGAAGACATCTGCCAACACGCACGCACACGCACACACTAAAACCGACCCCACACAAACAAGGTCACCCTCTGCCACTGCTGAGGAAACAGTGCAGAATCCCAGACACAAACACACACAAACATCAGCACCGCTTTTCCCGCTCTACGCAAGAGCTTCACCCACAGTCACACACTGTAAATAAACAAAACTGATAACTGAAAACACACACCTTCTGCCAGGGTGCTGTCCTCTGAGTGTCCATTCAGACTCGTCATGCTGGAGACCTGTCCATTTTTCTGTAAAGACTAGAAGACAGAGAGAAGAGAAACTCAGTGTCAAGTGTATTCTTAAAAAAATAAATATCACACACATATATATATACATATATATACATATATATATATACACATATATATACATATATATATACACACACATATATACATATACATATATACACATATATATACATATATATATACACACACACACACACACACATATATATACATATACATATATATATATATACACACACACATATAAATATTATTTATGCTAATACATATTCAACATACACTAGGTTAAATATATTTCATCAATATTTTGGGTCAAACGAGATATATACACATAGATATATATTTATATATATCTATAGATATATCTAAAGATATATTCATTGCGACATGTTGTGACCGCCACATAATTAGTCATTCCCAGTCCTTAATAAGTCGTGGCCACGAGATAATTAAATTCCCATACTTTATTAAGTCCCTTCAAGTTATACGGCCAGTGACTCAACCCAGCAGGATACAATTAGAATATTAAACGCTGTGTGTGATGCCACTATCTTACATCATTCCTTGAATTATTTTATTACCATCATGGATAGACATAGTAAGAAACAACAAAAATAAAATTCATATTACAAGTTAGAAAGTCATTTAAATAAAGAGCGTACTGCTTGTAAAGGACTTTAAAAACAAAATTAGGGGTGTTCATGATAACATGTAAACACTTGTGTGTTATCTGGAACCATAATGGTAATTTTCTTTTTTAAAGCAAATTAAACAAATCAGCTAACCCTGATTTTCTTTTGCCGTTCTATTAGGATTACGCTTTTAAAAGATTCCAGATGGGTATTTGGATAGAAACTGTGAATCTATTTCTGTGATGGGTTGTCTCTCTATCACGATGTGGTCACTCGACCCGTCGGGCTCCTGCAGCTTGTTGTCGCTATTTACAACTGTCAATAAAGTTTCGTTTGAAAACTCTCTTCTTATTTTTTTTCAAAGTAGCAGCCGTTTCTGGAGTCGCAGGTGTCCAGAATGCTTCACTTTCTTCACTTCACTTTCTGCTTCATGACTTTATGAGTTGTCTTGGCGTCGTGTCGTCATAGCAACCCAGATGCAACTCGGACGCTCCCACTTCTTTTCTTGCAGTGAGTGCTGGCGTCAGCTGATTGGGGCGAGATTCTACAAAAATTTCTAACATGTCAAAAAACCTTCCGATCAACCGAACAGATCAGGGTCAGATTATGGGCATTCGTGACCCCGCTTACACTGCACGACAAACGACAAAGGACTGACACCATCAGATGGCCCGGCAGCCCTGAGCCTCATTTGCAAGTGTGAATCGGGCTCCAATCATACAACAGTTGGGTTTACAGGGACAGCCTAATTCCGATCAGATTCGGAAAAAAGGTCTAATCCGAAAGAAGATGCTGCATGGAAACACTCCTTTCCAAAAGGAAAGAACATTTCAGAATGAGATTTCATTCTTTTGCAATGAGATTGACAAAATCCTTTCGGAAAACCTTTCCGATAGCCAGTCGCTTCATGTAAACGCTGTATCGGAAAGCTTTCGGTGTGAGTTGTATCTGCCCTTACCCAACGTCGTGACGTAATGATCCACTAAGTTTTTTCAGAGTCGCGACGCATTTTAAATACGGCGACTTCGAATCCGTACCGAAGAGTGATTTATTCATTGCAACTTTGAGAGATTTTAATATTTTTGGACAGTTAGACGGACGAAATTAAACTTCTGCACACGCCCAATTCATCATATTCTTCTTCTGGGCGCTTGATGGCGGTCTTCATCGAGCCCGGCTTTAATTGAAATGATGGTTGGTTCGAGATGTTTTACAGTCACGGACATACAGCCTGACTCACGGCTCCTTATCAGTGGACCTGGGTCCTGACAGAGTTTATCCTGGCGGTGAACATGCAGACAGGCCAGAGCTTTGTCTAGTCCAGCCAGGAGCCAGGAAACCAGAACCTCCCCACAGAGCTACTAATCTAACTAATGGACAAGTCAAGCTCTTTCCCAACCCGCCCAGACTCCGTCAGGACGGACACCCTCTTCTCAGCACATGTCAAAAGGACATACTAAAGGACGACAAGAAAGAAAGTGAGAGCAGCTTGGAGAAGGGGGGGAAGGGAGGACTGCCCATCGTGTGGACAGATGTCCTACATCGCTGTAACTATCTCTTCAGGTGAATATAATAGATCAGTTTTAGATTATTTGCAGTATAAAATCATCAGACGACCACAACTACTCACAAGCAGAGTTGCAGAAAAAAATAAAAAAAGAGTACCTCGTTTTTAGCTCAAATAAAATGTGATCCTTCATTTTCTCCTGGAATTATAGGACCAGATTATGATGATATACAAACTACGACATGTAGGGAAAGGTTTGCATTTAACTGTCAAATAACAAATAACATAAATGGTTACTCTACAGTAGTTAAAGTACGAATGATCAAATTACAACGTATAATCCCCCAACACATGCGAGAATAAAGGAGTGACTATGATAATTTGGGAAACGTGATGGAATATGCAGGTAAAAAGTACTCAAATACATTTACGGCCAGATAAGGTTTTAAGTGTTTTTACCCACTGGGAGATGACGCTGTCATTTCAGTCCTTTTAAAAACGTCCGGACCTCAGATCAGATCTGCTGTTTGAAGCATCAGCTGACCTATAGACCTGCAGCGACCCCGCCCTTCCCCAGTATCTCATGATTGGGATTCCCTAGATTCTTGGCCCTCCTATACAAAATTCCACAGGACCCCCAACACCAGACTCTTAGCCTATTTAAGGCCACCCTTTCCCCACCAGTTACTTCATAAGCCCCGACTGACCCCATAAAAATGCCACACCCAGAAGTACTCTCACCGACGCAAGTGTAAGACTCAGGACCAAACTGTACCCCCCAGTCCTTACAGTTGTACATCTGGAATCTTATCTCAGCACCCACCCTTGGATCAACGTTTAAATTGGTTGATTCATAACCACTGGGGGAATGATTGCCTCAAACTTTCAGTCTTTTTTTGTCAAGAATAAAGACGAAGAACTTGCACCAAAAAGAAGGCAAAGCCGGATGAGGAGCAAGATGTTGATCTCTTTTTTTAGCGTTTAATCAGCCTGAAAACCAGCACAACCCACCTCCACCAGCATTCCAGCTCTGTGACGAGACGAGGACAGAGTCTTATTTCTCCTCACCTCTGGACTGCTCTCAAATTGATTTCATAAAAATAAAATACAGTAATAGAGAAGTCTACTAGGGAGTAGTGACTCTTGGTTTGAGGAGCGTATAAAAGCCTGACCTGACCCCCATGTGGACCGGTTTCTCTACAACACAGTCTGTGGAGAAGTGACGGCTTTCCAGGTGAATTCATTTATGTCTGTTGCAATGATGTCTGCCATCAGCCATAACATTACAACTGCATCCTTACTACTGTGTAGGTGCCCTTTCTGCCACCGAGAAACATTTGAGACATTCTGTGCGCAACAACAGCTTTCTATCAGAACCAGCATTCATTTTTTCAGCAATGTGCGCCACAGAAGCTCTTCTGTGGGATCAGACAAGCCGGGTTGGCCTTCGCACCCAATATCTTATGTGCATCAGTGAGTCGTAGGCACAAATGAGTCTGTTGCCAGCTCACTGGTTTTCCTTCCTGAGACCTATTTATTTAGCTGTTAAAAACAGCCGAACTGAATAAACAAAAAAGACCTGCAGCTCTGCAGATGCTCTGACCCAATACTCTAACCATTAGCCCTTTATCATATCTTATATAAGTCAATCAGATCCATATGCTTGCATATTTGTCCTGCTCCCAATATCAACCTTGAGGACAAAATATTGACTTGCTGCCCAATATGTCCAACCCACAGGTGCCATTTTAAAAAAGGTTATCAGTATTGTTCTGACTTCCCCTGTCAATGGTTATAATCTTATTGCTTCTCGGATGATCAGAGGGGCTGATTTCAGTAATCGTACCATTCCCACGCATGCAGCAACATCTCTGCTTCAAAGAAAGGGGTACATTTAAGCAGCAATGCTAAAAGCTGTAGCTGTAAGTCGGACAAACTCTGCAGGAGAAACATTCTAACTTCTGAAATAACATTTTCGGACAGCTCGGATGTAGAATGAGTGATCTACCCCGTTTAATATCCATGCATGAGCCTGAACCGCTTGTGATCTTTGGGAGGTGTGAAGCGAAGAGTTAACACGCTATGCCCCATTGGCAAAATATGAAGCGTCCCTCTTCATACATCACTTTATTTCAACACCCAACAACCCATCCATCATTTATTAGACCGTGCCAAAAAAAGGTTGACATTAGACGTAGACAGGTTGTGAGACTGCACACTGGGATATGCATAGACGCATAGATGTGCGTGTAAATCTATCTTGGGTTGTTCAAGGCAGGTAAATTAAACACTTTAAAAGAAAATTTTTACTCAAAATGTAAATAGAATACTCCGTGAAACCTTAACTGTGTGCTGCATTCATGCCAAAGGTGTTCACACCATGCAGATTAGACCTCAGCGTGTTTTGCCGGAATAGCACCTCTGCAGCCTCATCTCTACCAGAGGCTCGGGTCAATGCCACATTAGTCTGTACCGGAATGACACGGCCTGCATCCCCGACCGTACTTTCAGTTTGCTGTTGCATTGTGGGTAATGTAAACAAGGCACTCATCTCATATTCTAACCATTTCAAGGTGGGACGGCTGGGTTGTTTTTGTAAGAGCTGCCACTTCAGTTTATCATTCCAGTGAACTGGAACTGACCTGAACCAAAAACTGATATCTGCCTCCTCGCCTGAGCTGCTGTGAATTCCTCTCATTTCCCAGACAGAATATGTTGAAGCTCCACTGCCGTTTGGGCATTTTTGGATGTCTGCTTGGTCGACATGGTCTGCCACAGTGACCAGACTACAGACATAGACCTGCTACAAGAAGTACACATAGGAGGAATCCCAAAAAAAATCAGCCAAAACAAAAAACAACTGCGGGGAAAGACAATGTTTATCTTTCTAGCTGGTGTTCCATGTTGATGTGATCCGATTTCATTACAACAATATCTATTTCTCCATTTATACTATTTTATAATGTTTAACTGGGTAAGGTGGAGAAATATAAAGTATGCTTTCACTCATTTGCAGGAGGTACATACATACACTGATATGCCATAACATTATAACCACTGGGAGGTGAAGTTGTAGATCCTGTAGAACCTGAGGACTTTGACAAGGGACAAATTGTCATAGCAAGAAAACTGGGTCAGAGCATCCCTAGAACTCCAGGTCCTGTTGGATCTTCCGGGTCTGCGGTGGTTAGTGCCTGCCAACAAAATAAAAGGAAAGACAACCGGCTAATCGGAGACAAAATCATTTGCTTCCAAGGCTCATGGGTGTGCGTGGGGATCGAAGGCTAGCCGGTAGCGTTGATCCCACAGAAGAGCCATTGTAGCAACATTTGCTGAAAAAAACACTGGTTCTGATAGGGAGGTGTTAGAAACAAAGTTCATCACAGAGCAGCAGAAAAGAGGACCTAAAACACCTATTTGGCAGATGTTTTCAATGTTATGGATGTTGGTGGTTGTTGATAGCGTTGGTCACGTAAGTCAGTGAGCTGTGTCTATTTAATAGACAGGATCACATGGAATGAGGATCAGCAACTCTTCTAGAATCTGTTGCAGCTCTTTTCATTTGTTCTTGATCCGCCTGATCTCACAGGAGGCTAAATACTCACACATGCGTTTTGTATCTCCCTCTCTGCCGCCTCTCTAACTTGAGTGTTTACACATCAATAGGAAGTTGTTCACTGTGAACCAGCACTTTTTTGTAAATGCGGAGTTGCCATTCATTATAAACAGAAACTACAGTTTCAGTCCAGCTCGTGTAGAAAGGGCGATTAGAATGAGTGGTAGCCATTTAAAGCTGGACGAGAACAGAAATGCTAGAGGGTTTACTCACAATCCCTTCTTCCCTCGTCGGGAAAACATTTCTCCGATTTAGTCCAAATTTGGTACATATGAATCGAATTGAGGAGATCTATCTTGAATTCATTAAGATGAACTGCAACCAATCATATATGTATCACTAGAGTAGCTTTTTGCAAAAAAATAAATTTTAAAGGACATAACTTGATTTAGTCCGGTAGTTACTCCTACTTACTCTGGTAGTTACTCCTACTTACTCTGGTAGTTACTCCTACTTACTCTGGTAGTTACTCCTACTTAGTCCGGTAGTTACCCCTACTTAGTCTGGCAGTTACTCCTACTTACTCTGGCAGTTACTCCTACTTACTCTGGTAGTTACTCCTACTTACTCTGGTAGTTACTCCTACTTACTCTGGTAATTACTCCTACTTACTCTGGTAGTTACTCCTACTTACTCTGGTAGTTACTCCTACTTACTCTGGTAGTTACTCCTACTTACTCTGGTAGTTACTCCTACTTACTCTGGTAGTTACTCCTACTTACTCTGGTAGTTACTCCTACTTACTCTGATAGTTCTATTTTACTCCCTAATCAGCTTTTCTACGAAAAGATTGTTTTTTTCCGGATACAATTCCTTAAGTTTGTGATGCATTATTTCCAGTTTTATGCAAACCTAGAACTTAGTGTGAGGAAGATTTCAGGAAAGGTCGTTTTCATATTTTCGATCCTGTGGGGAGCTTTAGTTTTTTATGAATATATGAGTTTTATTTAATTTATTTTTTGACTTGACTTCACATTCAACTTCAGGAGTTCTAACAGCGGGATTGCTTGTACAATGCATGGAATAGGGGACTTTTTCAGGAATATACCCTTGCTGTCGGGGACAACAGCATAGGCCTAGTTAAAGGATGAGAGTGGTAGTATTCCATATTTTACTCTAACCATCATCATTTGGAAAACCAACAACAGATGTTCTCACTATTTACTTTCTTAGTAGGAAAAACGTCAGAACGAAAGTCCACTGAAGTTCAAATTACATTTAAAAAAAAGTTGGCCCCACTGATATGTTAAAAAGACATGTTCTTGTTATTTTAAGCCAGTCATTATTTCTTCGGTGCAGCAGCAGTATATTATTCAACCAATGAAAATCGACCAAAGCAAATGTCATCTTCATACCTTTTCCAATCAGATCTGCTAAAATTGACTCATTATGGAAATTCTTACATATCCTTTGCCTAAACCGCTTTAAATAATTGAATGACAAGATTATTTAAAATTAAATTTAACCATTAGAGCGAACCATAGAGGTTGTGAATGTAGACACAGACAGCAGGGAAGGGTCACAGGACAGACTGACTTATGGTTATGAGCTTTTCAAACAACATATGGGCGGTAAACAGTTATTGGATAAGAGTGTTATCCTATAGTAAAAGAAAATAACTCTGAGCAGTGCGTCATGTCTTGTTTGTTTGTTTTCTGGCTTGTGCTTCTAATTATCTTTTTTTTCCCTTCTGAGAAAGTCATTGACATTGACATTTTTTTTTTTAAACGAAATGTAAGCAAGCATTGGTAACGAGGAGTTAATAAAACATTCTGGATTATAGAAGTGAGATTTTTCCTCCACCTTTGTTGCGAAATTATATTTCCAGCACTGACCACAGTAATAACGGAATAATTTGTTCATGCTCCGAGTTGTTAAGGCCTGCATGTGCAAACAATTCTGTTTCTAGGACAAAGAGCGAGACTTTTAGCCAAGATTTCTTCACTTTAAAACACGTTTGGTGTTCTCTAACGCATTTAGAAATTAAAAACAGATTTGAGAAAACAATCTGAAATCGTCTTTGGTGCCGAGTGAGTGCAGTTTGTGCAAACAAAAGCCTTCAAATAAACTTTAAATCATTACAAACTGACTTTCTGCAAAAAGAATTACTTCCAGAATCTAAGAGAACTTTGGTAGAAAAAAGGTTTTATTTTTCCTTTTCTCTTCAGTCGTCTTGTGATGTTTCTGCTAACATATCCTAGATTTGGTTTCTTTTTTACCCTCCATAAGGATAATAGATTACTTTGATCCTTGGAAACTCCTGCCTGATACATTCCTTGACAATATCTCTGCTCTCAGTAGAGGCACAAGGGAAACAATCTGCTGTATCCTCCTCCACGAGGGTCAGCAGAGGAGATTTATACGCTTTAAAGCAAACACCGAGCAAAAGAGGAGACGGTCGATAGAGAAGAAACGGCAAATTTGTTCTCTACAGCTGGCAAATTATATCCTAATCTAAGTTTTTTGTCTAGGGAGTGGGACACGGAGAAGAGGTTGAACTAAGTATTACAGACCAAGAGGGGCGAGGTCGGTACGTCCAGATCCTTCAAGTTAGCGTCTGAATCTAAAAACAATTTCATGGATCATTTTCAAGTTTTACACCCACATAGACCTTAGTCTGAAGAAGAAGAAGAACAAGAACAAGAACAAGAAGAACAAGAAGAAGAACAAGAACAAGAAGAACAAGAAGAAAAACAAGAACAAGAAGAAGAACAAGAACAAGAACAAGAACAAGAACAAGAACAAGAACAAGAACAAGAACAAGAAGAAGAAGAAGAAGAAGAAGAAGAAGAAGAAGAAGAAGAAGAACAAGAAGAAGAAGAAGAAGAACAAGAACAAGAACAAGAAGAACAAGAAGAACAAGAACAAGAACAAGAACAAGAAGAAGAAGCTCATCTCCAAATGTTTTCGGACCATTATTTTTTGAAACACTGATCCGATTTAGTCCAAACCTGGACCATATGAATTGACTCGCGGAGATCTATCTAATATACAACTTTACTCTAATAGTTCTTATTTTACTCTCTAGGGGGTGTTTTCTTTTTTCATATCACTGTTTTGCTGACAGAACTCAATGACTATTTCAGGGTCATTTTCAAATTTTGTATTCCAAAGATCTTCGTGTGAGGAAGAACTGGACTGATCGGGCTATAATTACTCGACCGTCAGTCCAATTTCGTCCAAACTTGGTGCATAAGAATCAACTCGTAGAGATCTATACTAGAATGAGTTGATCAACATAGCTGCATCCCATGAGGGTAGATGAGAGGCAATTAGATAAGATGGGAAAAATAATTTCTATATTAAAATACCACTGATTCATCATTAAACAAATAAAACATTGGTTCATTTAATGCCAGTATGTCAGCAATTATTCAGCGAGGTGTTTCTTAAAAATACTTAAAGAGGAAGATGAACATGTGCACGGACAAGAGAACTCCAAGTGGGAGATAACAGGCTCAAAGACTCTCTGTGGGGTCGTAGTTTGTCCCTGACAGTTAACATAGCGACCCATGACCTCTGAGGTGTAGATGGATTCTTCAAGTAGACCAAAAGATGCAGTTGGAGAGGGGGGGGGGGGGATACATAGAAAGGCAGAGAGAGAGAGGAGGGTTAAAGTAGATGATTAAATAGAAAGGAGGAGGAGGTGAGAAACAGAGCCAAAAAATAGGAGAAAAGAAAGAAAGAATATATTTCCTCACTAGTTTATTTATTTGTTGGTATGTTCTGTCCAGTAAAGTTGGTGAAAGGCCAATTGGGTTTTTTTCTAGGTTATTTGTTTCTGGCTCTACCTGATTTTTTCAAAACTGGAGCTTTCACCCATATCTCACACCATATTAGCATTTCCTACAACAGAGAAACCAGATTGCAAACAAGAAAAAAAGTCACACCTGGTGAGACATTTTTGAGAAATACATTTGTTTACGTTCTTTCATATTTGGATAGGACATTTACACCAATCACACGTTTGCCTGTATGATAAGTATGGACCTGGAGCCAGCAGCCATTTAGCTTAGCATAAATACAGCTGCCAGCTAGCAAATAGTTGGGACACACAACCCCCAGTGAACACCCATCTCAATGCACCGATCGGCCATTACATTAAAACTGCCTGTCTTACATTTTGTGGGTCTTCCTATTGTCTGCGAGACAGTTCTCTGGTGCACTTGTGTTTTCTGACGCCTCTCTGTCAGAACCGGCATCAACTCTTTTAGCAACTTGTCCTAACCATGGCTCAACATTTGCATATGTTGAGCCTTGGGCGCCTATGTCCATGTTGGCAGTTAATTGCTTGTCCTTCCTTAGGCAACTTTGATAACTTCTAACCACCGCTGAGCGGGACCAGCCAACATTGCAGTTCTGTGAATGCTGTGATCCCAGTGGTCAAGCCATCACACTGCCGGAGGTGGGTGTATTTGGACACTTTTTCTTCTTTCAGAATGAAATAACTCGGAAAGAATATTTCTGTTTCCGAATAGCGACCGATAGATGATGAGTTTTGTCAGAAAATGTTTTGCTCTGTCGTATGATCAGGGAAGTTTTTCAAAGGGGTTTAGCTTCTCTTCAGTTACTTTATTTATTGTTGCATAAAAAAACTTGGTGGTTCTGCTTTAGCTTTGTTGATGTGGGATTTATGATTATAATCGGCACAGTCAAGGTTTTTAAGCACTTTTTAACTTTTTAACAGTGTCGACCCATCAACCATCAAAGTGATGGTTTTACCTGGACGTGTTCGTAAAGTTCATATTATTATATAATTTTCCTACTACATTTTTGGAGCGTTTTCACTAAAACAAGCTGTGGTTTACATCTTTAATTACCTGATTCATGCACATGAGTTGCGCCATCGGGGACTTGCTCACGAAGGATTGTTCCTTTCAACCGTATACATGCAGCTATACTGTTGGTATTAGTGCGTCCTCAGTGTTTATAGACTCCATGCTAAGCTAAGCTAACCAGGTACTGACTGAAATGTTGTGTTTACATTACAGAGGCAGGATAGAGAGAGATGTTCCATAAAATTTATCTTAAATACTCATAGATCTAAAGCTAGTTATTTTTTGCTAATTAAATACGGTTTATTTTCGTAAAGTTAGGTCTGACAAACGACCTTGTGGTTGAGGTTTGGTTTACAGAAATTGTCTAAAACTTTCGACGCTTCAACAATGTCCTTTATTCAACTTTTTCATTCACCATCATAATTGGAAGAAAAAAAGTATTTGGAACAATCACCAAACAATAATCAAACTCCAACAATATGATATTGTAAGTTAGCTCCAAGAGATTCCAGGAGGTTTCAGGGACCCATGTGACCATCATATCTGTCCCCCTCTCCTACTCCCCTCATATCTTTTCCACACTGCCAGCCCCCAATCTATTATCCCTGACCCCAAAATTCAGTACATACCAGAGATCAGAGCCCCACCAGAACCCCGAAGAGAGCTCTCACTCCCTCGGCAACCCGTTCACTCATCTCAGGTGCTCAGGTGGGGCTACCTGTGCTTTTAAAAACTGTACATGCCTGTTCAGCAAGTGCCAATTACTTCAGAGTGAAGTCAAGTCAACAAGTTTCGGAAAAAACAGGACTGAATTACGATAGAGATTGCAAGTCTCCATTTAAATCATACTCCTCCAACGGCATCAAGTCAAATCCAGATGTATTCCAGATTTACGACAATATAGAATGTAAGCGTAACTTTTTTCAGTCCATTGTTCCCTCTTTTATTTCAACCTTCCTCATCTGTTCTATATCCAGAGAAGGTTTGACGGTGTGATTTAATTTATGGTGGCTTTCAGGAAGAGACCTCTGATACTATAAATCTGTCAACTCTTACAAACACGCTGATCAAAGTTACACATGGAAAAAAAACAACTATAAACTATCACCCTCACCCAGTGCTTCCATACGTGTCTGAATGTGTTTTGCTGTCCTAAAAAGTGGCGGCAATTATTTTCTTATTACCTTTATCGGGCTGTTTAATCTGATGGTTGCTTGAAGTTAAAAATAAAAAACTCATGAAGTACTGAAACTCAATATATTAAAATAAATGAAAACGGCACACTTTGGTTCACAGAACTGTCATGTCAATTCACACTTCTTCCTGTCCACACGCTGTGGACGTTGAGTCATTGGGCACGATGGGACCGATCTATCACTGAGGATGGACTGAGGCCGGTCACAAGCCTGGATAAATTGGGAGGGTTGTGTCAGGAAAGGCCTCTTACATAAAATTAAGATGCAAGTCATCAGATGTGCATGTCGGGTTGGGTTGTTAAAGGTTTACAGGGAAACAGCTGACTGTCAGGAAATGAGCAACGTACATTTGCTTTGTTGTCGTCCCTGAAAGCAAGGGCATATGCCTGAATAGTCCCTAATCCCTATTTTATCAATAACATAGCTTTTGTAGCATCTCACAGTTCCAACCAGTATGAATAATAGAAATGGTTCCGTGTTGTTTCTTAGCAAGAGCCTTTTATCTTGACAGATCTTTGCACCGCTCTGATTCTACAGTAGACTGGTTCAAAAGAAAGTGTTTTTGCATTTTTGGTGGTTTTAGTAGCCACTATATGTCAGGCCAAGACAAATCGTGTTTATACTAGGTTATACTAAATCCCACACTTTTAATTGGATTTATCCACATAAATCCTGCAGAGCCCACATCGTTTGAAACTAGTTTTGCAAAGATGAACTGCAATATCTCTGTGGTCGGCTAAATTACAGCCCTGTAGACCACATCTTTGTACTCCCATTGTATGTCGGCTGTATTAGGTTTCAGCCTAGGTCACATACATACATGCCATTAGGAGAGAACCTGTGGGACAGTTAATAAGATTTATATGCCAGAGGCAGGATAGAAATCTGGGGGATGGGACATATTTGTGTTCTTGTGGGAGAGAGAAAGGAGTGCAAACCAGTGTGAACACATACCAGTAGATTCATTGTCTCTAATGCTGCAGAGTCACACACACCTGTTGATAGTCAATTGAAGGAAAAACACAGTCTTCTCTACCTACATCAGTGCATCACTAACCCTTTAACCCAAAGTCTCTACATACCTCCCACAATTTGTCTGTTTCTCATCACCCCCTTCCCTTCATCTGTGCGGTCGCTACACTTGAACAGCAAACTGAACCAAACAACAACAACAGCTTGGTCCCAGAAAAAAGACCCCCCAGGACACGATCACAATCAGGCCACGCTGGCCAGCATTTGACCCCACAGGCCTGCCTCTCATACTGGGTTGAAACAACAAATCCACACCCAGTGCTGACCCTCCAGTCATGGATCTCTAAATATATCTTTGCCCTGATAAACATCTGAGCTCCAGAGTCTAATGTGATAAAACTGGATGACTACAGCGAGAGGAAGCGGGTGGAACGCATGCAGGCAATATAAATGTGGTTTTAATTATTGAACGACTTAAATCAAAATGTTTATTTTGGCATTACGCATCAAATTACTCTTAAGTTATTGTTCTGCACGTTTGATCTAAAGTTTGGCAGAGAAACAACATTCAGGGTCAAACAGGTGACTCAAAACCAAATAGGTTGAAAATTCGTTTCCAACGAGCAGGATGGTTGTTTGTTGTTATAGTGTCTTAAAAATGAAATCTGTCACCTCTGCTCACGTGACAAAGAGATGTGCGATGAGCGTGAATTGAACCTTAAATTTAGACCAGCCTGAAGGGCTGGTGTTGAAATTCAACAACATGGACATGTGTCCAAAGACACAGATAACCCTTTTCCCGGGAAAAACCTAATGGATGGTACAACCAATCCATGAGCAAAGTGTCATAAAAATATCTTAACTTTAAATGTGTCCCAAGGGAGAAATCATTAATGAAATGGACATCTTCTTCCCCCGGCCCCTACAAAGCACGTGAGAAATTCTAATTCTCTTCAGTGACGTTTGATTTTATGTGGATAGACTATTTCCAGCTATCTATGAATGAATAACAAAAGTTACACAGAGAGACAGATAGATTGACAGATAGGTAAGATCGTGACAGGCAGACAGACAGATAGATAAGATCGTGACAGACAGATAGATAAGAGCTAGATAAATCTATATATAGATATCAATATCTACCTTTAGTTTTTTCCTTTTTAGGTCCTTGTCAGACACGTGTCAGGAGACATTAATGCTTGCACTTCAAAAAATACAGGGTCAAATGCATCCTGGACCAACTTGGCAAGTTGTTCTGGGTGATTGGATCACAATGCGTCTTTGAGGCCGTTAGAATTTCATTTAGCGACATCTCTCGTTGTACACGCGTGATCCGATTGCCCAGAACGCATTTAAAAACAAAGTCTAAACAGGGTCTGATGAAGTGATGTGTGTTGCACCTTTTCAGCCCGTGGATCTGAGGCTACACACTGGTGACGCTGCTGGTTTGTTCAGCGGTAATCATCACAGGTGGGTTAGAGAAGGGTCTTTGTTGCGTTGCTATGTGAGAGACTAGTTCACATTATTAGTCATGACAGGCATCCAGGCAGGGGGGATTCCAGTAGGAGCATTAGTCACGTCTGTCCATCATTAGTTATTCTCACATGTTGTTTTGTGCCATTTAACACAGTTAAACGGAACATGTGAGAGAAATAAGCTCTAAATTGAAATCTGATTTCTTGTTCAAAAACAAGCAATGCCTCACCGTTGCTCCTCTCATTTCATTACTCCCTTTAGCAAGAGATACCCGGACTCCGCTTCCTTTTCTTATTTCGTTTATAATCCATCAGTGTTTCCTTTGTGTATGCGCATAAAAGTCCCTTTGAACCTTAGACAGGAACATCATAGGGGATTTAATCCACTAACAGAATATACCCCAAAACTGTGAAATCACAATTCGGCCATAGAGTCTCCAGGACCCAGTAAACGATGTGCATTACGTAAACCTTTGTATGACAAAGAGGAAAAGCTTCTCTGAGGAATATTGCACTGCAACATTTGTGAAGGAGGTCATTTAGTTTCATTAACGCAGTGAACAGCTGTTTCCATTCAGCTAAAATCAGTCAGCAGTGACCATTTGATTAACTGTGCTGTATGTTTGTGATTATCCTGGGACAGTAGCGGACATCATAAGACTCCACTTACACAGTCTGATATACGGTATGTACAGTGCTTCATATGGCTTTTGATGGATCTGATTTTCCTAAAGGCTCGAAATAAATCTACACAAACAGAAAAGTTTGAAGTAAACCCTAAAATTTTCAGAACTTGTTTTAATAGTGTATTGCAATGTGTTTTTCAATTTACACAATCAACCCTCACATACACAGAGACCAATACATACCTTTTAATTTGTTTTTTTGCAAATAAAACGAGTAAAATATAGATATTAATACATTTTCAATCTGGGTAACAAAATATAAATTAGAACATAAATCATCAGGTTATCGAAAAAATAAAAGGAGAAACCAAAAAACTAAAAACTAAATAAGAACTTACATCCTACTGCAAAAACATACAGTATGTCTAAATAAGATTTTCCAAACTCATTAGTCATTAGCATGAGACTGTTCATGATATGTGATACAATCCTAGAACAAGCCTCCTTTCTATACGGTATCGCCCCATCTTCCTTTAAAGTCATTAACCTTACACATTGAAATGTGTATCTAAATATATCTCCAAGTAAAAAAAAATCCATCTTCTGAGTCATGCTGCAGGTCAGTATTTTTATCTTTAAACCACAAAGAATATTTTTCAGAGATAACTTCAAAGCTTTTGGTACGATTGAGTACAAATGAATCGACTCGAAGAGATCCATCTTCACTAGTTCATGTTCTTCAATAATAATTCAATTTTACTCACTGCGTGGAGTATATCAGGAGAACAGAACTTCCCATCTGAGGAGTTCAATGCAGGGGATTGGCGTCTTTTCAGGGATACACCCTAGCAGCAGGGGGCGATAGCATAGGCCTGGTTGTTGAAAAGCAGTTGTAATGGTTTTCATAGTAAATGCAATGGAGTTCAAATCATAAAAGAATGATATAGTCTGTTACAGTTTATTATTATTATTATATATATATATATATATATATATATATATATATATATATATATATATATATATATATATTATTATAATAAAACAGTATTATTTGGAGTGATTTACATGTGCACATTTCATAATTGAGCTGAGCGTTCCGATATTGCTAGGTAGTCAGACTATATATAGTCTGACTACCTAGCAATACACAATAACAGTCAATTATAGGCTTTAAATGTGTTTTTGCATATAAGCTGTAAGTCAATTTAAGTTATGTAAAGCATTTAATTTCATCCCGGAATCTGATTGGGATGACTGTCACAGGGGAATACAAAAGAAATCAACTTGAGTAAGTATTGTCCACCATTGCTCTGTTTTCCGGTCAGTGGGTTTTACTGTTATGAGACAGGGAGGGTGATGTATGAGTCAAGTGTTCAGACGCTACAGTGAATCTTAGAGCCCTCATGTGTAGATATCAGAGTGGCTACGCTGTCCTAGGAGTATACTAGCCAGGAAAGCAGCTGCACCTAGGCTATGATTAATTGTTTGTCCTTCAAATGCCCCGCCTCCCTCCAGCACCACAGATGCACAAGTGCAGCAGACAAACACACACACACACACACACACACGCCATGACATCACACGGCTTCCCCTGTGCACTGTAAAGCCGTTAGAGCTGCATCAGGACCAGATCTGATAAAAAATTGATGTGCAAGGAGGGAGGCAACAGAGAGGAAGGCATAAAGAGGGGTGAATGAGTTCATGGAGGAGGGGGCGAGAAAGGGACAAGGACAACCATGAATAACATTGTTGAAAGAATAAATCTCATATCCTTAAATGGATTACCTGTCACCACCTCCGTCCCTCCCTTCAACCGTAACCCCAGATCCTCAGACACTTTGATTACCAGTCTCCACTTACAACAGATGGCCAGATCCCTACTCTCCTGACCCTCATTTGAATCTCCCTGCCAATATCCTGCCACAATTCCCTGAACACATGTCAGTTGCCCCCAACAACCCACTGCCAAAGCAACGAGACTCACCACAAAAATGACAGGCTGTATAATTGGTACATCTCCCTCGCCACTAGTTCCCAACATGTCACGCAGCGTGCCTTAAAATCCTTAAGTTGACATTTCCAACAGTCAATCCAAAGGTCTCAAATTACATTAAAATTCAGGGGAAATTAAATATTCTAGGTTACTTCACATGTCATTTTAATATTGTGAAGATCCTAGTGCGCAAGGATAGGCAGAAAATACAGAAATGTTGTAATATGCAGAGCGGATATGGCAATTATTTCCAGTCCAACTTTTTAAGTCTAGGAACATGACCACCTCTGCAGATTACTTTCCTGCTGCAAGAACTTTAAAGTTCGGGAATGTTAAGACACTCATGCAAAAAAAAAAAATCTCCCCCATTGTTCAACGTGATAGTCAAGGTCGACTGTATCGTCAAAGTTTTCACAAAATTAAGTTTTGATAGTTTACAAGGAAACTGTAGCGTTTTCAAAAGTGCACATTCTGGAGCCCGTTTGAAATGTTTGTATTTCCAAGCCCTCAAAAAGCTGTTTTTTCCTGTGAGCTTAAAGCCAAACCAAAACAAAAGTTTTCCGTTATGCGGTCAGACCGCTGTAGCGTAACGATGATCCCATCCAGATGTTGGGGTTGCTGTTCGGTAACAGCTTCAGGATTCATGTGATTCAAGAACTGATTTCATCACAGAGATCCGACCCTTTTTCTAGGTGGTTCAACAGTTAGCTGGCATAATTAATCACAGATGTGGATGCAACAACCACAAACATCACCACCATTTTGTGGTTCTTCTCTTGGGAATATAAGAAAACTTTCATCGAAGTCAAATTTGAAAGGTCAGGTTATACCTGGCAGGCAAAGATGTGCTTTTGCAATCTTGTTTTCAGTGAGCGCAGAGCAGGTGTTAACAGGTGCGTGGGGACGCAAAGAGATGAGTCACGGAGCTAAAAGAGAAAATGGGGAAGAGAAAGTAGAGCCAAGATGGGCGAGTGAGTCAGCAGAAGGTTGCTACCCTACAGAGGTAAAAAGAGGTTATTTTGAGCACGGTGTCTCACGGATGAGCCAGCAATCTTTTCCAAAATCCTGAAACAACAGCACTCTCAGTTGGTCATGAAAACTGAAGGAACTTTTACAGAATCAGCCCAAAATCCGGTGTTTCATGCAAAGATGGTGGATCAGAGCGAAGGAACCAGTGACAGGGGAAATGACTGAATTTGATTACCTCACCACAATGTTTTCTGGCCGTGAGTGAACATTTTCTTCCTGAAGATGAGTTGTAGGAAGGAAAATTTGGCAAACCTAAAGATCTGTGCGCCTTTGACTAGGGCCAAAATGTCATTGCTAGATAATTGGGTCAGAACATCCCAAGAATTGCAGGTCCTGTTGTTGGTTTCTGGTTTGCAGTGGTTAGTACCCACCAAAGTGGTCTAAGGAAGGAAAACCAGTGGACCAGCAAAAGAATCATTGTGCTACCCGTCTTGTCAGGTCCTACAAGAGAGCTGCTGTAGTTCCCCTACTGACCCCGGTCCACTGCTGAAAGCACCTATAATGGACACATCGGCATCAGAACTAGACAACAAAGTAATGTTCTGATGAGTCACATTTCTTTCTTCTTTTTT
The DNA here is from genome assembly GCA_037951165.1 of Lophius americanus. Taxonomy (NCBI): domain Eukaryota; kingdom Metazoa; phylum Chordata; class Actinopteri; order Lophiiformes; family Lophiidae; genus Lophius; species Lophius americanus. Next base: position 6,966,748 of record JBBDHG010000051.1, read on the forward strand.
TTTTAAATCATGTGTACAGCCATGTGGACATGGAGAAGCGATGGCACCATGATGTACTATGAGAAGAAGGGAAGCTGGGGGAGGAAGTTTGATGCTTTGGGTAATGTTCTGCTGGGGAACATTGCGTCCTACCTTTCAATGTTGCTGCCCGAGTACATCCCCTCATGCAAACAGTATTCCCTTAATGGCAATGATCTTTTTAGCAGAATAATCTGGCACACCACCGGACTGTAAAAAAAGATGGATTATGGAACACAAAAATTAGTTCAAGGTGTTGACCTGGCCTCCAAATTCCCAAGATCTCAATCCAGTCCAGCATCTGTGTGATTTGCTGGACAAATACTTTACAGGACTTAAAGGATTTGCCGCTAAAATCTTGGTACCAGATACACCTTCAGAGGTCTTGGGAGTCCATGGCTCCACAGATCAGACCTGTTTGGTGGCAAATAGGACCTAGACATTATTAGGCAGCTGGTTATAAAGTTATGGCACACCATTACCGGAGGACAAGCCTTATTTGGGTAAAACCCAAAGGAAGGGTAAAACCCAAATAAGCCCAAACCCAAACCTTCTTCAAACTTTCATCAGGAAAATTGACATGAGGAAACATTGATTCCGCGTGATCATGTGGGAACCGCAAAATTGAATAAAACATCTAAATCAAATAAACAGTAATTCTTCAATTTGTGGTAAAACTACTACAAACCTCCATCTGAGCCTGACACAGCACTAAACACATGACTAACTGAACCAGTCCACTTCATTTTTGAAGTTACTTATGTCTTTATTTGACTTTAGTGTTCTTATGTACAGGACGTTATGATAATAGAGTATTTGACATGTCAGCATTATTTTTCACTCAATCACTGCTTTAAACACGTGGTTCCTCGATTTCTTTCGGCTTATGTGACCCGCAAACATCAACCCTTGAAGGATATCTATTCCCTTCTTGTACAAGAATTCTTTAAGAAAGTTTCTTGTTAATGATCCCCAGAAGTATTCTGATACCGTAACCAGCTCCTAAGACCATCTGGTTCATGTGGTACTATGTTCAGTACGGGGGCTAGTCCATTAAAATGAAGGGCTAGCGAATGTTCAGTCAGAGAGACTCCACTAGCATACTCGGGCCACAGCTACTGCAGAAACCTAGTCACCAGTGGTCATTCTCAATTCACAGTCCGTACAATCCTCATCATTCATCAGTCCCAGCAGAGTCATCAGCCACCAGCACCAGTATCCACACTCCAGAGGGGGGATGTTCATGCTGCGGCTCAGGGATGATACTCTTCGATCACACAAACTATACAATTTAGAAAATAAATGAGCACTCTAGACACTGTTAAAAAATACAAAAACAATGTACTACAAAAATATTTATCTTAATACATTACGTAACATTTTGATTTGTATGCCATTTTGGGATTTGATATTGTCCAGCGGTCTAATTATGAGATGTAACTATTGAGTGAAGTCTAATTTGCAGTGGCAGTAATTGGATGGAACAAAAGGGTCTGGTTTTTCACATCCTCATGTCTGTTTTTACTGTAATGGAGCTGGCAGTGAATCTGAGAGGTAGAACGGGGGAATCTGGCTGTAGGACAGCATAATTAGCACAAAGCCACTTCCTGTCGCTCTTTAAACAGAAAAATAAACCAGGAGGATTCATCCTTTTAAGCATTTATAGTATTTCAGGTAGCCTGTTCTGGAATACTTTCACCATTTCTGTGATGTCAGATGTATTTTTGATCAAAATAAGGGAGGGGCAGTAGTAGGAAGTAGAAATCTGAGAAATAAACATTCACTTCCTGTTTCATGGCAGTTACAGAATTATTTTGTGAATGCAGCCTAAATGTACTTTAACCCTGATTTCCCTGTTAACCCCGCCCCGACTCAAAGCTGTCTTGGTGATAATCTCTCTCCTCTGAGATGAGAGAGATTGGGCGCAGGTTGTTTTTTGTAGAAAGCTCCCTATAGTCAGTAACATATTAATTTTTAGATGAAAATATAATATCGAGTTGAATCATATGCATAAGATTTGTACTAAAATTGGGCCAATGGTTAAGAAGTTATGTCTGCTAGTTAAAAAGATCCGTCTAGTGAGTAAAATATGAACAATTAGAGTAAAATACAATAAATGCAAGATTGATCAATTCAAGTTCATTCATATGAACCGAATTTGGACTAAATCGGACCAACGATTGAAAGATTATTGCCCGACGTTTGGAGATAAAGCTCCTCCCAGTGTCTGGAATATACTTTTCACCCTATCCAAAAATATTTCAGTTCTTCTTCGCACTAAAGTTTATATGGGTGTAAAATCTTTATATGATCCTTGAAACCGTTTTTTAAGTGATGTCCAAATAACAAACCGATCTTTTTGACTATATAATAACAAACTAATGTCGACAAAGCCAGGCCTTTCCTGCCTGCACTGGCTAGACGAAACCCAAAACCTCAGTCAGGTTTCCTTCACCGCTGAAAGTGCAATTTGGTGCATTATTTGACAGCTTTTGTCACAGAAAATGGGTTGATCGTGGGCTGCCTGCTGCAGTCGAGAGGGACAGGTTTCAAACGGAGATTCAAAGCTTATTTTCACAGCAGAAATGAACGCAGTTGCTGCAGAAAAAGGAGCAACAGATGTTAGAGGAGGGAAGAGGAGCAGGCTGTGATCAAGAATATTTGTGTGCCAGTCTGTGGGTTTTGCTACTGAATGCGGTTCATCGTGTTTTCCATGTAATTGCAGAGTTCATAAACTTTAATCTTGCAGCAAATTCAAATTTCACAGAGGATAATTTTATATAATTTAACTGTCCCATGAGGAAGAATATCGCTAAATCAAGTGAAATACATTTTATCTTTCATCTGTGACAAATACCAACTGACTTCCTACATGATTTTTCACATTTAAAGCAGCAGATCAGTTGTGATTCACTATGTGAATTGTTATATATTACCTATTTATTTCATTCTCAACCTAATGATAATACACATATTATCATTAGGCTACTATTGTACTATTTTGCTAGCAACTAATGCAATAACTCTTGGCAAAATTAATTTAATAAAAGCTGATGTTTCAAAATTTGCCCTGCAAGTAAAAAAAATCATTAGAAGTGATTCGGTGCTTCTGGTCCTGTGTTATAATTTTGGTTGATGGAGGAGGAGTTCTTTGGAGCAAATGCAGAAAAAAATATATCCAACCCATGTGTATTAAGCATGGCAATGTACGAATCAGCAGGAAGTTATCCTGGTATATGTGGCACACATATATTTCAAGGATAGTCTGTCAAGTCAATTTGGCAAAATCCTGCTAACAAACAAATCAACCAATGCAGACAAGAGTTGAAACATAGCCTCCTCGGCGAGGGTATATATATATATATATATATATATATATATATATATAAAATTGCATATCTAGTTGGATAGAAAGTTTTAGCTTTAAAATAATACTTTCTTATTTTTGCTCTCCAGATTTCTCATCTGATTTTGGACGAGGAATTCCCGTAGGATCTCCTTCCAGGTAGACATAGAAACACCTCACACAGAGTTTTTTCACTCATCAGCGTCCTTCACACGAGGTAGGAGGAAAGATTGAGGAACAATCGGCTGATTCATCAGTCTTTATGTCACCCTGTTGGGTCCCCCTCCAACTCTCTCTTTCACAAACTGTTTTTGCTCTTTCTCTCTCTGGGCTCCACTCCCGGCCCCTCCGACACTACCCATGCAAAACCATGCTCTCTCTATTTTGGTTCCTTCCTCTTGTTTTGGGCCAGTGCACACAGGGGCCCCTGGCTGGTCCTGGCCCATCCTTAATGGATCTTCTGTTTGACCCCTTTGGCCTCCCCCTCCAGACTCTTTCTCTCTTTCTACTAAACAAGATAATCAGAGCCACAGCAGCGTCTGATCAGCTGCAGCTCATTACACAGGAATGTAGCTGGTTTAGGCAGCGTGCGTGACATTACACACTGTATGACATTGGATCATTGGAGTCACCTGCCGCCGTCGCTGCTGCTGATGCTGTTTTCGACATGGCTGACATGTGATCCAGGTCTCATGCTCAGGTGGCTAAATGTGGTACTACCTTCTGAGTTATTGTCAATGGAAAAGTGGACTTCTTACACCTGCACTGTACCGCCTCTACTTTTATCAGGTTTGTAAAGCGACTTTAAATCCATTTTCCTCCATACATTCTTTAAAAAACTCTTCCTGCTGCAGTGATGAGCAGGTGCATTTCCAGGTGTGCTGGTGCAGTGGCAACATCATGGCACTAGCCACAGATCGTTCCTGCTAACGCTATAACTCAAAAACTCTTTCATGGATCATTTTCAAAGTTTGTACGCCTATAGACTTTACTGCAAGGACGTACTTGGGGGATTTTGGGAAAGGTTGGGTGTATATTTTTCAACACTAGGGGAGCTTTATCTCCGTTGGCCCATTTTGGTCCAAACTTGCTGCACATGAATCAAATCAAGAAGATCTATATTGTTTCTATTATTTTTTAAACCGTATTGTAATCTAATAGTTCATATTTTACACACTTACTATCACCTTTAAAGATTACTTACTTCATGTTTAATATTTGGGTATTGGGGACTTTGCGGGGATATACCTTTGCTGTCGGGGATGAGGAGAGTTGGTGCGCTCTCAGTCCACAATCTCAGCGAAGGCATTAGATCCAAGCGGGACATGCTGCTCTAAAGCTCTTTGCTAACGGCAAGAATGAAAGAATGAATCCTTTGTGCATCCGGACCTCATGGATCGGTTAACACCACTGCGGTAGTGAAAGGGCTAAGCAAAAACTGTTCTTCCTGAGATTCCTCGGGAAGAACAGACTGAAGGAGAGGTTGCTGATGACCTTCTACTGATCCACCATTGACGTTCTTCTGACAAACTGCATCACAGTATGTTATGCTGGCTGAACAGCAGCGCACAGGAAGGCTCTGCAGAAGGTCATCAAATTGGCCAGAAGAATCATTGGCTGCCCTTTTCCATCCCAGTAGGATACTTCCAGCCCTTGGTACCAGAAGGAAGTAGTGTGAACAATTTGTGTCAAGGATGGGAATGGTCCCTTCTTATTTTTTGGTAGCCGGGAAAATAAGAAGGGACCATTCCCATCCTGGACACAAACTGTTCACACTACTTCCCTCTGATCGGAGGTACAGGTGTGTATAAAACTGGACACAGACTCACAAACAGCTTCTTCGTCCGGACCCTCAGAACTCTGAACTCCTCACATACTTGAAAAAGTCATATTGTTCTTAATTGTTTCTAAGTGCAATATTTATGACTTGCAATCATCAATCATAGCGGACGACTTTTATATTCAGGTTTTTGTAGTCTTATTCATCGGTTGTGTTTGTATCGTTGTCTTTTTTTTACGTTGTCTTTTAATTTGCACTTTTCAGAATTAAGGCTTCAGATTTTGTTGTACCGCCTTTAAAATTACAATAAAGGCTCGAACTTAAAAAATAGGTCGGATTCTCCATTTCTGAAAACACAGTGATGCAAAAAACACAAAATCCTTCTCCAAACGTTTGTACCGACATGGCGGATTCCATATGGATCCAAGCCATGGAGATGGAAAAGGACTTTCTACACAAACATTAAGAAATATTTTTACTTTCGGCTGAACACAAGAAGAAACATAGCTATGAATATTTTATTCCATTTATTAAAAGAGATACCCATATGTATCCCCTACATCTTACACACTCGGCTTTTAAGTCTCTTTTTAAGTCGTGTTTGAATTCTGTTTGATTGGAGTCGTGTTTGATCGCTACTTTGACACACAAGCTAAGATGTCACGTTGTTGAGAAGTGAAGGAGGAGGGCTCCCTTGTGAAAACGTCCAACCAACAGTGATTCACAGCACTGATCCCTGAGCAGAAATGTTTACGTGCATCTTTGCACAATAGAGAGAATGCTCTCTCCGCTCCCCCGCCATCAGATAAACAGAGACACGAGAACTGCTGCCGTAAACACGCCCCTGCTCCGTAAATATGATTAACTTCCAAAGCACCAAATGCCAAGTGTCGCCCAAGCCCTGCAAATTTATAACCGAGTAAATCCCCGCTAGCGAAAAATACCTCTTGGAGAGTTTTCCGAGCTATTGAATGTTTGGTTTGGAATAAGAGTACAGTGTAGTCAGACAGAGATGAATAATTTATATAAAGCACTTAAATACAAGTCTGGTTGAATTCATGTGAATTACATGAGTTAATAATTGTCAAACTGATGTTAAAAAATAAATAAATAATACGATGCATGGTTTATATCCCTATTTTGTGTCCATGCCACGGAGCCAAGGACAGAAAAGCTGGCAGCAGTCAGATAATGCAGCATTTTTGGGATGGCAGTAAAATGACTTTGCAGCACTAATGCTCTGTTTCCTGTAGAGGAAGCTGCAACCATACAACGACACAACCTTAAGAAAAGTACTTCAGGCTCTAGCAGCCCCAGAATTTGAAACAGTAACTTTGAGAGGAGGACCAAATGCAATTTTCTTGGCGATTCCAATTACTGTTTTTCATAAAGTCGGACTTGCTGTTATTGATTTTTACTTTGGTAGTACAAAAATAACTGTTTTTCCGGGCATACCTCAAAAACGGTTTTGTTGATCATTTTCAAATTTTACACCCTCCGATGTGTGAGGAAGCACTGGATTGATTTTGGGAGAGGTCAGTTGTATATTTGACACTAAGGGGAGCACAGTTCAGAGAGCTTTTTTACAAAAAAAAAATACTGTGGACATAACTTTACATTTAATTTGAGGAGTTCAATCAGGGGGATTGTTTGTACAATGAAGGGGACTAGAAACTTTCGGTGATATACCTTGACTGTCAGGGACAATAGAGTAGTTCAGGTTCCTCTGTTGAGAGGACGATATCCATTGACTGTTTATGAAGCAGTACAGCTTCATACATCTCGACCAAGCACGCACCGTCTCCATCAAAAAACACAAGCATTATCCTCCCCTCACACACACACACACCACCAGAATGTCTACCTTTAATCACATTTTTGTTTCAAACCCAAATGTTTTCACATCTAAGATAAACATGTTGTGCATACAAAGGAAAAATGTCACTGATAAATCTGCAGTTTCCCGCCTCCCTATCTTTGTGATGGGTGAGGAATGAAATACTGCTAGAACCAAGGCCATCGTCCCATCCTGCAGCCATTTTAAAACTAGAGGTGGAAGAGATAGCACTGTCACTCCAGTAAATACAAGATAGTCTGGTTAAAGTAGAAATAGAGATTATTTAACCAAGTAGAGTGAAGATGTTCTAAAATGTACCCTAATTATAAAACTAAAAGCGTTTTCACCAAACAGAACCGTGTGTTTCATTGATTTAAGATTAGTTTAAGGGATTTGAAACTTTATTTCAACAACTTTTAGTGTTATTTAAGGGAATTCAGTCTGACTGATCATTATGTAGAACACAAGCAGGGAAAACAAAAAAAAAGAAGACAGACGTCACACATGTGCTTCGTTGTCCAGTTCCTTACATATGTTTCTTGTCTGTTCTACATATGTAATCTTGTTTCATCGGTCGTGTGAAAAGAACCGAATAATACACCAAAGATCCGAGTTATTATTGGTCCGTTAAGGGTAAAATCATTCGGGTTGATGCTTGATGTCAGGGAATGAAAGCAGCGGTGTTAAACTAATTTATGGTGGGTGCTGTGGACCCATTTTGCCACGCCTGTCGCCGCCAGCATTAAAATACAATGTTTTTTTCTCCAGAACTGATGTGTACTGAAAGTTTCATGAGCTTTTTTAGCATGGTTGGAAAAATTATGGAAAGAAAACTTTTGAAGATGAAGCTGCCCCTAGTGTCGTAAATATACAACTAACATTTCCCAGAATCACTGCAGTTATTCCCCCGCAAATTTGAAATGATCCATGGAATAGTGTTAGAGTTGAGAAGGGGCAGCGGACGTGGCAATGGCGATTCCACAATAACCTGATTTTTAGGGGATATAATAATCTAGTAAAATGAGAATTAAATAAGTAAATAAAATAAGTAAATAAGTCTGTTCTCAACAGTAACGGTTTATGCGAACAAGATTTCAACATGTTAAGAAAATCAGTTTACTTCATAATGGTGGCAGTTTGATCTCAACTCACACTGTACTAATAAATTTTTTGCGGAATCTCACAATAGGTGTGCTAACATTCTAAGACCCGTCCGCCCCAGCAGCCCTTTGCCGTTATTGACAATTGTCAAAGTTTTGATTGAAAGCTCCGAGGCAAAAAGAAGGTTTTTTGCTAGCAACGTACAAACAAGACAGAGACAATCTGTCTCGATCATTTTCGCCATCTTGCGCGACGAAACCTTTAAAAAATGAGACGCAGGCATGTCTGGACTTGTTGGTAGCTAGGATGATGTTGGACATTAAGACTGATCAACTCTGCAGAAAAAAGAAGGAGGTAAGGAAGCAATGTTTGATCAGACCTCACAACCCCGTGTGAACTGCACGACGAACAATGCCCTAAAAGCCGCGACATACGACCCGACAAAGCTTATGAGGTTCATGATCTGGCCGAAAACGGGCTCAAATCGTACAATGTACGCCAGGCTTAAGTTACTAAATCCTTAAAACTTTTCCTATTTTTCCTGCTTCCAACACATCAACTTCAGGATCGAGTGTTCACTTCCTGCCTCATATTTCCCACCCACTGACATGTGCCATGTAAACAGATAATCAATGTTATTATGAAATCACATGTCAGTGGTTATTATGTTATGGCTGATTGTTGTATGTACGTGAGCCTCAACAATATGAAAGAGTAACTCGGCGAAAGGCTTTGGAACCACAGAATCTTTCCCAATGCCTCAATATGAAAGAATGCACCTTCTCTAGTGTGTAAACAGTCCCGTTGTTTAGAAAGCAGCGGCACAAACACCCGAGTCTATGATTGAAATCTGTAGTGTTTAAATCCCTCTGTTCTTAAATCTCTCCCTCAGTGGCGTTTGACCTCTCTGCCGACCTTCAGGAATAAGATACAGGCCCCAAAGTGTGACCCACTGACCCCCAGCCAATAAAAAAGTCAATAAATCCAGTGAGATATATGAGGCGTGAATAGAGCAGGTGGCAAAACATACATGGTCATTAGAAGGCCCTTTCCAAATATTCATTCACACAAAGCTGAGCAATTATCACAGAGGTACGAGTGCATAGTCGGCGTGACCCCTCAGACGATGGCAGCTGGCCACAACATACTGCACAGATGAGGAAATGAAAAGGCTACATTCTTCCTGAGTTCTGACGTTCCAAATATAGAAACAGTTTTATCATTAAAGTTCCTTGTTCTGCATAATAACTGTGTCAAGTTATTGTTAAAAATATATTGTTTTTATATATTTTTTTTCTTTTTATTCATACTCTCTCTTCCACTCTTAACAGTTTTTTTTAAAGAGAACCTGCACTGAACAAATTTCCCCCTGGGGATCCATAAAGTATTTCTGATTGTGATAACACACACATAAGTGTTGGAACAGTGTTCATACACTCCGAATATTCTAATAAACCCATCAAACTATTAGTCACTTATGGGGCATCGCTTTGAAACTGCTCCGTTGTGAGAGAAATTACTGACTGTTACAACCACATCGCCAGAGGATAAAATAGCAGAGGATAGCGTGTTTCCGTTTAACGACAACTGTGGAAAACAAGTCAGGGGGAGATTGTAAACAGATTTGTTTGCGCAAACGAACTGCAATCTTGTCTGGGGTATAAATCGATACATTGTATGATATCGCATTGATGTGAAATTGAATAATAAGCTACAAAGTATTATCATATTTAATCTTTTCACTGATTTTAATAGAATTTCATGGTCTTCTTCCACTTTAGGATTTTACTATATGTTTGGCAGCCACAGAATTCACATTTTGGCGATCTGGCAGCGCAAATCATAGCCTTTCTGCGTTTTTATCCGACACATTTTATTTACTTACATGTAAAACATTTAGTCATCTAAAACAAACTGTGTATAAGTTGGCCTAAAATGATAAAAAAAAAAAGCACATATTAGAGTCACATGTGAACCTCTTAATAAGTCTGATTCAATCTTTCCTCACAGGTTATGCGCTTCAGCCAAAAGCTGCGCGGCTGTCACGGGACAATGGCTTTGTCCCAACTGCGAAACGAGACAAATCTATTTTTTCTCAAATCTGATCTTTTTGCTAGGACTGTTCACATTTTCGCCATGAAGGGCTGGGGTTGAACCCCAAACCCTAACCCTTCATGGCGAAAACGTGAACAGTGCTAGCAAAAAAAACCCTAACCCTGAGCCGGCAGATGAACAGCAGGAATCATCATCGCTATGCCAAATCATTATCAACATTTATAAAGTAGCGACGCATTCATTTCTTGCTTTTGCTTTTAACCCACTTCAGCAAGTGTAATATAATTAACACTTGTTAGACCAACTAAATATGATTGAGTCAGCAAGTCTTTCCTTGGTTAGTTCATGTATTAAAGAATAGACACAGATTAAGTTGAGCTCAATAATGGCAATTTGTTAAATTTATATTTTGTTTAACAGATAATGCAGCATTTACTCGCTACAGTCATGTTGTTTGCAGTTGCGTACCCTACACTGTATAACCAAAAGAATTGAGGAGAGTTATTTCATAACCGATTGATTAATAGCAAAGGTATTTTAATTTGAAAATATATTTTAAGTTAACTTATGATATTTTTAAATATATATTTATTTAAATTTAAGTTCGAATTATAATGTTTTTGGATTACTTTAGCACAGAGACCCAAAATCAAAATAATTAAAGATTTTGCAACTAAAGATTTGTATAAATTTCATGAAAACAAAAGAAAGCCGATGCAACTTATACTCAACATTCTTTACTTGGATGAAAATCCAAGAAACTGTTGCAACTTCCAATTAATGAATTTCAGCAGAGACTTCTAGTTATCTTTCAATTCATTATTTTAAGTACAGGTTAGATAATTTGCCAACACGTATATTACTCAAAAATAACTGATGCATCCGACAGGAAGAAAAAAGCCACTTAACATTTTCAACTCAATAGAAATTTTAAACAGTTTTTAAGTTTTAACTACTCATCTTAAATAACTGATTATAGCTTTGGGGGGTTAAAGTGAATTGTTGTTATTTTCTCTTAATAATGTCATTAGTGTAAATACAATGTAACTCTGTTTGGTGGAAATTGTTGACGTAATTTGGATGTTTTTGGGGTGTATGTAAGATGACGGTCTGTCAGCTTTATGGACTGAGGCCAAAAGGGCATGAGCTGGATTTGATTGAAGCCCTTTTCTTTTCATCCATCAAACATGGAACCAGATTTCTCCCAGCTGGTTGCTGCCACCCTCCATGTTTGATATTGTCCTCCACTGCTGTCAATCCTGACTGTGACTGTTCACACCGCCATCACACCAACAGGAATGAGATTTAATCTATGACCACATATGAAACGAGCTTAAATCGGTATTGAAAAGAGTGACATTTTAAAATGGTTTGTGCTGTTCACATTAATATGAAACAATCAGATCTGAGTCACATCAGACCCAAAAAATAAATAAATCCAGTTTGACCACATTCTTCCTGCTGTGTGAAGGTAGTTTGGGTTCTTGTTGAGCCCAGGTGGGGCTTCTGCATGCAAATGTGACCTGAGCTGAGCTGCTGCGGTTTTATTACTGAGGGACTGCAGAAAACTGGACTCCATTACTCAGCAAAAAACCGCGTCAGGCGCACATGGAGCCCCCACGCCTCAGCACGTCACTGATGCGAACACTGACCGTGTAGGCGGGCAGGTATGTTTGCAAAAGCACAGGTAAACAACAAAAAGCAGACGCCAGGAGCCACGATAATCTCAGTGTGCGTCTAGGGTTTGTGTCCGAGTAGGAGGTGTGACCTGGATCGGGGAGCGGAGGGTGCTTGGTGGTCGTACCTTGCTCTCCAGGACGCTGTTCCCCTCCTGGAGCGGGTCCGCGCTCAGCTCTCCAGCGGAGGCTGGGGCTGAAGCATCCTCCTGGCTCTTGTCAGCCCGCGGCATCGAGCTCTCTGCTCCCATGGCGAACAATAACAAAGGTGAACTCTTGTCGTGTCAGGAAACTCAGCCCACGCCAAACACGACCACGGTTCTTTGTCACGGCAGGAGAGAATCCAAATGACAGCTCTGCAGCGCGGCTCCGCCCCGGGATGGCCTGGATCAGGAGTGTGGGATTGAGATGAGCTGCGAACTCTTTTAGGACACCCCCTCCTCCTCCTCCTCCTTCGCCTCCTCCTCCTCCATCCCTCACACCCCCCTGTCGAATCACATGCGCATCGGGTCCGCCGCCGCAGAGATGGTGCCAATTCAGGAGAGGGTTAGGAAAATCTGTGACCTGTCATTCATTTAAAGGCTCGTGTGACGTCACTCTAGTGCAGTGGTTCTTCAACTCTTGTCAATAAGTACCTATTTATTTAATTGACTTTTTTTCTTCAGGCTACACCCTGATCAGGTAAAACATTTCTATTAAGATTAGATTTGATTTAGGTCAATTTTTTCTAACATATTTTCCCCATTCTCTCTCTCACACACAAGCGCATATTTATATTTGTACAACACACCAAGGTTCATACGCACAGATATACATAAACAAAAATTCATATATTCCCCCTTCCCCCTTTTTTTTATTTGGACCAAAAAGGTGTAGGCTGAAACTAAAGCTTATTATGCCTTAACTTTGTACATACCAGATTCTTTTTCAGTTCTTCTCCTAAACTATCAGCAGCAGAAACTGTCCACAATGTTTAAAAAACAACAACACACAAAACAAAACAAGCAGAAATTTGGTTTTGCTCAATGTCTTCTGTTACACCTACAACCATACACATCCGGGTAAAACATTTAGTACAAATGTCTTCATAAAAACAAACAATAATGTCTGATTGATTTATTAGCATCTGATGCTCTCTGATTTTAAAACGTTAAAAACGTTAAAAACGTTTTAAAATCATCACTAAATCCACGAGAAAACCATTTCTATCCTCATGTAACAAGAATTAAACCACATTGTAGTTGCTCAATTCTGTCAGTTGTGTTTTTCAACCAGTGGTCTTCGTCAGTCATCCAACCACCAAACTTCCCTCTCAAGAGTAACATTTGAAGCAAACAGCTTAAGACAGTTAACAAGTGCAACTAAACTAGGGATGCTGCATGTATGATTTACTTAAATTGTCTTGTATTTGCATTTTCATTGTAGTAAATTAAAAAAAAAAAAAAATTACGCCTATGTTTTTTCAACCCCAAACTGCAAGGGCTAAGTCCCAAACCCCCTGCGTTTTACAAGCAATCAGGGGATGGTTGAACTCATCAAATCAAACGTGAGGTTATGTACACGATAGTTTTTGAAACAAAGTTCCCAACGAAGTGAGTGAAATATGAGCTATTAAAGTAAAATATGATGCAAATAAGAAGGATATCCTCGCTACTAATTCATATGCAACAAACTTGGAGTTAAACATGCCAATTATGAAAAGAGTGGGGTTTTTTTGTGAACAAGCTCCTTCTGGTGAGTAAAATATGAATTATTAAAGTAAAGTACGATTTGTACAAGATCGATCTCCTCGAGTCGATTCATATCATATGTTTTAGTAAGTATGGCTGTATGTGATCAATAAAGAATTTCTTCTTCTTCTTCTTCTTCTTATGCATCGAATCCTACTTAATCAGACCAACGGGTCAAACAAATTATTTCCACAAAACTTTTTGAAATAAAGTTCCCTCTAATGCTGGAATGTCCCAAAAATCAATCCAGCTTTTTCTTTGTACAGATTGTCTTTGGGGGTATACATTTGAATTTTCTGCCTGGGAAACAATGTTTTCATGAGTAAAATATGAACTACTAGAGAAAGGTCTGGTATATACAAGGCAGATCACCTACAGTCGATTCATTTGCCCCAAATTTGGACCAAATCGGATGAACGTTTCGGAAGTTTTGACAGAAAACAGACTTTTTCATGAAAAGCTCCCACTAGTGAGTAATATAGGAACTTTTAAAGTAAACAACGATGTACACAAGATAGATCTCTTCAAATCGATTTATGTACACTAAATTTAGACTGAATTGGACCCTTGGTTGAGTAATTATGACGCAGTGACGGCGTCGGTGATGATTCAATGATCGCCGACTTTTCGGGGATAAAATCACCTCCCCTACCCCCTAGAGTACGCCTACCCCAAAGATTCCCATTTTGATAAACTTTTCTCTATGGGAATAACATGTTTTCCAGCTCAAACCTGTTTTCTTTAGTTTGCCCATGAACAAATGACACGCCCTGCAGACAAAATAAGAGCCATACTTATACAAGATGAAGAGGTAACATCACCTCGACAAGAGCTTTTCATGTCTCCTGACGTCCAATGGGAAGAGGTGTGCCGCTGAGTTTGGCGGTCTGCCATTAACTCCTTGGTGGAATGCCAGTGAAGACCCCCTTTTTGTCAACAAGACTCTTTAACATCTTAGCTCTTTGTGATTAGTAGCAGGATGGAACTGTGGTGGCCCATAGGGGAAAATATGCTGCAAATGTAGAGCATGGATCCATCAGTTTGACAAAACATGCTCAGCATTTTGAAAACGTGCTGCAAAAGTCACAACACAACCCAATGGAAAACTATTTTTTGCAACACTTTTACTTAATGTGTTGAATTGCAACTTTTGCAGCGTGTTTTTCTTAAGGTGTTGTGGCTTCTGCAACACACGTTTCTTAATGTGTTCTGTTGTGGCTTCTGCAACACACGTTTCTTAATGTGTTCTGTTGTGGCTTCTGCAACACATGTTTCTTAATGTGTTCCGTTGTGGCTTTTGCAACACATGTTTCTTAATGTGTTCTGTTGTGGCTTCTGCAACACATGTTTCTTAATGTGTTCTGTTGTGGCTTTTGCAACACATGTTTCTTAATGTGTTCTGTTGTGGCTTTTGCAACACATGTTTCTTAATGTGTTCTGTTGTGGCTTTTGCAACACATGTTTCTTAATGTGTTCTGTTGTGGCTTTTGCAGTGCATTTTCCAAATGATGAGCATGTGTTGCCAAATAGATGAGTATATTTTCCATATTTGTTGTATTTTGTCTATTTGCATGTCTTTTCTTAATTTGCGGCGTGTTTGCCCTGTATAAAAACTGCTCTGTATAAAAAAGAAAAAGACCACTGTTGATGAAGTTTTAAAAAAATAATTACTTAAACAGGTAACACTCCATCAAGAATCTTAAAATTCAAGTATTTTCAACTTCAACTTAATGCTTGAAGTATAAAATTAATTTAATTTGAATGAGAGTTTAATATCAAATGAAAATTTACTATCAAAACAAATTTAGCGTTTGTTTTTGGTGGGAAAAAACAAATAGTGCTATTATATCTATCCAGTTATTTAGGTAGTTGGAAGCGCTCTCACCTCACAGCCAGAAGGGCCTCTCCATAACGAGTTTGCATGTCCCTCTAATGTTTGCATGTGTTCCCTCCAGGATCTTCCCCTTCCTCCCACAAAACACACGCAGAATAGCTGAATTTTGACAAGTGACTAAAGAAAATGTATTGATTAAGGTTTAATTGAGAATTCTTCTTTGCACTGAATCAGGAGTAACTCAAGAAAAGGTTAATAATGTTGCCTGCAACAAAATATCTGTGAATAAATATTTAAGGATTCAACCTAATCATGAATAGAAGTCAAGAGAAACAAATGAATTCAGGTGTAACACATTTTACTAATTGTTTAAGTGAGTTCAAATTGTCTTTTAGTTAATATACAATTTTAACACAATGAAATTCTTATTCCTCAAATATTTATTTTCAGCTTTTTTTTTTTTTGGTTATTAAAGATTAAAAGAAAAAAATATAAATCGTAAAAAACAACTGATTAGTGTCCAAGACAGCAAGACGCACATCCGCGAAAAGTCCCCAGTAGACGGTGATTAAAGATTCATTGACGTTAGGTGTTTCGCAGCATTTAAGATCAAATAAGGTAGAATGATAAGGCGATTGGAGGAGTGATGAAGCTGGGGGCTCAGTTTCAAGGACCCTATTTTGTCCTTTTGATGTTTCTTCGGTGGTGGAGCTGGGGGCTCCATGGGCTGAACAGAGGCAATGAAGTGGATGGCACAGGAGAGGAGCTGCTACAGAGTATTTGAGAGATACTCGGACAGTTTATTGGAGTTGTCGGAAGATATAGAGGCTGGCAATATCTCAGACATTAATGGAGAAATCTGCATGAATTTTTCTTAAACCTTGGGTTCTGTTGTGTCTCGGCAGAGGTTCCTGCTCTCTCAAATGACTGACTGGTTCATATATACGGTGCATATAGAAAAAAACACAACAAACTTTGCAGTATTTACACTCATTCACTGCTTATATATTTCCTGTTTGCTAGTCCAGATTGATTCTAGAACGTATCACTTATTTCATCTTGCTCTTGTCAAACTGTTCATTTGAATGTTTCATACAGTACCGCAGCTTTAATATCATTTTAAATGTCCTTTTAAATGTCTCCCCACAAGAATAAAGTACACATCATCAGGAGTGTGAGGGTACATCCTCTCTACTTCACTCACCTTGAGATAATGTCGAGGTTTAAGTGCTAATTGCAGGTTGGGCCGTGTGCCGTTGTGTTTGGAATTTTCAACAAATTACAGCTTGAGTGCTCAAAGCCAAGTTTACGCAGGCCTATAACTAAATACCAAACACACACTTCACAACACACCCAGTTAGAAAACTTCAGAGGAGACACACTGTGAAAAGTCAAATCTTCAAGCTTTATGAGCCAGCGTAGGAACCGGACCAGAAATACACTGTAAAACTCAACAAATGAAAAAATAAAATATCTCTGTTGGGATAGCTGTAGAAAAACAAGTCAGTGGGGCTTTAATTCAGGAACGTGAATCATCTATGGTCAAACTGATGGATCCATCTTCTACATTTGCAGCATATTTGACCCTATGTGTCTCCACAGCGGTTGTCCATCCTGCTACTAATCACAAAGAGCAAAGTTGTTAAAGAGTTTTGTTGACAAAAAGGACGTCTTCTCTGGCATTCCACCAAGGAGTTAATGGAGGCAACTTATTTTTTTGTTACTAGAGATCAGCTAGCCTAAAATGTTAGGTAATGTTTGGATTGTGAAACAGCCGGCAGTAAAAAGACTTGGACTGAACCCTAACAGAGTTGACTCGCCTGGGACGAAGTTATTGTTAAAGTTCAGTGTTTATCTGCTAAAAACGCGACGCAAACAAACATAAATAAGGCAATGCGGCGATGTTTTCTTTAAGTACCTTCATGTTTTTTTTACTGTAACTTGTGTCTGATAGGGTGAGAACAGTATTTTCCTTCAAATGTATGCTTTATGTGTGTTTGGAAGTGACACTTGTATATTATTCTGAATTCAACCGTCAGGGCAGATGAAGGGAAAATGTTTGGAAATGAAAAGGAACAGGGGGAGTGCAATTAGAAATGCCTCGTTTAGTTTTTCTAGACCATGAGGCTAGTTGATTTTAACAAATCCATATATTACATGCATGCATATAAATATTCATAGGCATACATACACATACACATACATACATTCAAACATATGTATATATATATATATATATATATATATATATATATATATGTATATATATGTGTGTGTAAACAGCAATTACTTGTACAAAGCAGGGGAATGGGGGCTTTTTAGGGGTATTTCTTAGCTGTGTTAGCTCTGTCCGGTCACTCAGTTTAGCAGAGTTAGTTATGAAGCAGCTTCTGTGAAATAAATGCTCATTATATCCAGTGTTGATTAGATTAGTAGCTCTGCCAATCGAAAATCTACTGTTACTGTTAAAGTAACTACGGACACATGATAAACCTGTTGGACTGTCTTATTAGGCAGCAAATGTACCCACAATGCCAAGGAGCTGCCGGTCAATTACCTTGTGAAAACACAAGTCAGCTGATCAATCCTTTTTGTAAAGAATTAAACTGCTATGTTAATAAATGTTAATAGAAGATACAATTGATTTATCTAGCTGTTGTTTTTCCATCCATCTTTTGCTTATCTTAGTTCTACTGGAGTACTGGTGGCTGCAGTCCGAAGAGGGCGTTCCAGACATCACCCTCACCAGCAATGCTCTCCAGCTCATCCTGGGAGATCCCGAGGCGAGATATATAATCCCTCCAGCGAGGCTCAGTTGGATGTACCTGGAATACCTCTAATGTGGGACTCGTGCCTTTGAGGAAAACTAATCAAATACCTGGACCTCCACAACTGGATCCGTTGAAAGCAAAGTGTTTTTAAATGTACGAGGCCTTTTTGAGGCCTTCCATTCTGATTGTGAAGCTCGCAGTTTGAAGAGTTGTGATCTTTTTCAATCACAGACTTTGGTGATTCTGAAATTGTTGGATCTCACAGCTGCCTCTGACACAGTGGACTCTGCAGGACCGCCCCTTGCCTACTTGGTGACTTAAGCAGAATTTAGTTACGGTTCCCACCACCCCCACCCGCCGTGGTTATGTATAATGTGTACGGAATTTGACAGAAAGGTATAACATGTTTAATATAAACAAATTCGTAAATAAAACAATTAATCCTGAAATAAATACTTGAGTCACCAAAAACATATATGATTTAGTATTTTTTTTTTTTTTTAAAGAAATAAAGATAAATAGTGTTATTCTCCTAACACTAATCAATGTAATATCAAATGATCAGCCAAACATATAATAATGAAATAATAATAATATGAGGAAGAATCTGATTATTATTTTTCGATTGTTTGAATGTAGTCCTCTGTCAACAATTCTCTGAGAAAGTATTGACTTCTAGAACATCTGGCTGTTATGAATTAAATCTATCAACTGATATGAAAACAAACTAAGAAAATAGCCCCAGGATATCAGGCTGATCTCATCCCCCCCCCCCCCCCCCCCCCCCCCCGGCACCGGGGAGCTTATTGACTGCATCAGCCACTTGTTAGATTTATGTTCTTAATAGCTTTGATCCAAAACATTTGTGAGTAATTGCCCACAAGATGTTTTACAGCATTAGTCGGGAAATCGTGAAGCTTTAGATCATTTTGTTGTTTCTCCAATGACACCAGAGGACTGCTCCCAGAGGGGCGTGTATTCAAAAGGTGTCTAACCGGTTCGGTAAGATACGGTCATACTGTGTAGTGTTTACTTATTTCATACTTGTTTCAGCAAGAATACATGCAACTACTACTGCTGTATATTTGGAGAACAACAGGGCATATCTAGGAGGACAGTGTGGAGCAATTACATTTGTACCTGTAAATAAATGTGTTCGCCACTGACCGTCAGAAAGACAGGCCGAAGAGCAGAGGAGCTGATGTCACTGGAAAGAGGAGGGGGCGGTAGAGGAAGATGAGGCAAGGAGGTTCTCATCAAAGTCAATGCCTCACCGATCATGTCGTGGTCTCGGCTCTATAAAACACTAATCCAAAGGGACATTAAATGCATGAAGCGTGCTTGGACAGCCGCCAACACATGGGAGGAAGGTTTCAATTACATTCACAAGCAAATACTCTCTTTTTCCACATTTGGGGGCAAGTTGGAATCCACTTAAGTACATTGTCCAAATACAACAGGCATATTGATAAGACACTGATGAATAATGGGGATATTTGGTGGCAAACCATTTCTTTAATGGAACATCCAAAATGCCACTATTCACAGATCTCAGCATGCAGCTTTCATGTTGACTAGCAGCCATTAGCAGCCATTTTTCTGCTAATGCAGACGAATGGCTGCATTAGCTGACAGACAAACTGTAGTATTCTACTACATCTTTGCACAAGAACTACCTCTAGATCAACCACAGCGTGGAATTAAATAGAGTTATCTGTGGGAAAACTCTCCAGGAACTCCAAGTCGATGTATGGATGGCATGCTCTTTTTTTTTCTTCTTCAAAATCCAACAGTGAAACGATGAAAACAAGTGGCGTGTTTTTCAGACAGGGTGAATTGAAGAATGCAGCCCTGAGGGTTAATGTCTGGTGTGGGCATAGAGCGGGGGCTCAGCCAGACAACAGTAGAGGAGGGGTTGACACATTCATACTTTGTCACAAGTAGTAAATTAAGGAGTTTGTGATATGTGATGTAAAGCAGACATTACAGGCAACACAGGATTTCACTGAAAACACGTGAGGCCCAAAGCCATATTACCCCAAAATGTTCATACCAATCTTTTTTTTCAGTTCAGTGTGAACTGGAGTGTAATGTGTTTACTATTCATTATACATTCTGAAAAATACTGACGCCACAATTTGGGCAGTGTGACAAAAAAACAAGAAACAGGACAAAATGTAAAAAAAAATGTAATGTTCTTCAATAAAAGAAGCTAGAAAACAGACTCAGATAGCAACCAAACACCTTTAATGTGTAACTATCTGGTCCATAATAATCGGACCCATTTCACCAAGTGGCATCACCACCACTATAAACGTTGCAACCTAGAAACACAATAATATTGAACCCAGATAACATAATATATTGATTCTTCTTGGGACCTCTCCTGTTACATGCATCTATACAAAATCACACAGCCGCATACAATAATTGTGTCACTCAAATATGCATCCCACTTACTAGGGCTGAACTTGTGTGAATGAATGAATGAATGAATGAATGAATGATAATAAAATAAGAACTAGCTGAATCAAGCCAGAAACTGAAATGGTTTTTTTAAGAAACATTTTGAATATTAAGAAAAAAATGTTTTGTCACACATAATTATACAACTATTAGAACATTTAATGCATAGTAGCACGATCAATTCAAAATAAAATCCTGTTACTTCTGTTGCACCGGGTGCAAATATCGCTGAAGGTTCATTCGGCAAAACAAACCCACCAGTACAGTCAGGACATCTGGAACTGGGGTATGGGTTGTCCCTCAAGACAGGAAATAAACAAAGTGAAGCAATATTTTGTCATTGTGCAATTCAGAATTTAGTCTTCCAGATGGGATTGAACAATTTTGGCGATGATTAAATCTAATGGCTGATAACATTCTTGTTCACTCATTGTACTGCCTGCTTCCTGTCTGCTCAAACCAAATCATGAATAACACTAACAATGAACTAAGTCGTGCTTAAAAAGTTCTATAATTCAATTTAATAGCTAATTGTCCTATTTGAGTGCCTGTGCCTTGTTGTTTGATATGGTCTATACAACTCAAGTTGTTTTGCTCTGCTCTTTTGTCACACAGATTTAAAACTAAGATTGTTCCAAGCTGGATTTGAGACTTTGAGCCCAAACAGATGAAACTCAGCCACAGTTGCTGGGATAGCCAGAATGCATAACAGGCCTTCAACTATCCGAGCCACTTTCCAGTAACCCACACAGGCATTCAAAAGGACCTGTCCCTGGTACTGAAATTAGCTGGTCTTTTACATATAGGTGCTAAAAGATCCTCAATGACTGGAGATTTCAGCAGATCAGCTTTAGAGCTCAACATAAATGCTTTAACTCTGACAATGTGGCGCTATTCTGGGACGTTACACAAAAATGATGAAGCCCTCAAATCTGTCAATAGCTCAAAACAAGAGCACTACTGTATAAATGAGAGCATTCCTGCAGCCTTGACTAAAGTTTAAGTGCATGATTCTGCCCAGTGAACACAGAATAACAGACCTAGCAGGTGTGGAATGTAATATATGACAGGCAAACACATGTATGTTGGCTCGTTCTTGCAAATACAAACACCTCATAATGACAGATGCGGCAGCCTGGAGTGCTGGTGGAGGACCTCTACAATGGGGAGGTCCTCCACCTAGGAACGCTTCCAACTCGGGGACGGCCCCCTGTGGGAGTAAAGGTGCACATGGGTGTAAAAAAGAAATGACTGGAAAAAGCACTCAGGGAGCACAAGTCTCCGCCAAGGCACAACAGTACCCAAGATTTAGGACGAATGTAAGCAGATTCTTCTCCATTAATGTCAGAACTATTGCGAGCCTCAACATCTAAACGCCAAAAAACGAAGTATCTCTCAAATACTCTGTAGCCGCTGGTCTCCTGCACCTAAATCTTCAGCATCTCTGTTCAGCCCACTGAGCCCCCAGCTCCATCCTCAAAGAAACAAAGGAATCGAAGGATCAAAGGAGCTATAACCACATTGAAACATCACTACTCCAAATGTCTCACTATTTTTATTCCATTTAAAAAACTAAAAACTAAAAAAAAACTCTAAATCAACTCTAGGATATACTAAAATCTACCACTGGATACAATTTCATGCAAATTCGTCACGTAGTACTCACAAAAAAACAAGATAAATCACAGGAGTGAAAATGTAACCTCCTTGGCAGAGGTCATCTAACAGAAAGTCACTTTTAGTCTGAGCACGGTATTAGAAAAAGAAACCTAGGACATTTCTTTATTTTAATAACAAAAATAGGTGTACATCGAAGCATCTCCCTGGAGATACAGGAAACATGAACACGAGTTAAAAAAAAAATGGGCTGAGCCAGGCCAACCTTTGGATGTTAAAAGACAAACACATTAATGGAGTAAATGATAGCTTTATTTGAAAAGGCACAGCAGTGTAAAGGAGAAGTTATAGTTACAATACAGCTGGTTTAATGAGAATTTGATAATAGCTCTGTGATGGTTACGTAATGCTTGGTTTAGATTGCAAAATAAAACGTTCACGGTATTCCTATGATTTCCTGTAAAGAAATACTTAGTCGGAATGTCAATGATATTAGAAAATATAATCAGTTTGTACTTGTACCACGTGAAAAATAAAGGACAGTGTGATATTCAATTGACATTATGCAAACGTGGACAATACAGAGGTTGTACAGTGCAGATGGTCCACATAACCAAAATAAAGACTTAAAGTAATCATAAAAACGTGAAAGTTGAGGGAAAACATTTCACAATGTTACATTACACGCAGTAACACAGTCAATATATGACATTGACGGTGAAATGTGACTGGATCTGGGTGGCCTACCGACCACCTGTGGTAAAACAATCATTGAGTTCAAACCTGATAAACACAATACTGGATCAAACCCCCTATTGACCTGACTGGACAAAGTTTTCTTGCATACGTTGGAAGTACAGCGGCTCGGATATTCAGAAAGATTCAGCTGGTTAAGACCCTAGAGGTTACATCAAGTGCGGTCATGGATTTTTGAGAGTATGTAACATTTTGTTTAGCTATAAGTTTTAAAGCTGTGAATCATGTTTAAGTTAAAAAGCTTAGAAAGAGGTTAAGACATGTAGCCTAGGAAAAAAGAAATGCAGTTTGAAGACTTGTCTCCACAAATAAGGACAGTGATAATCCCGGAGCCATCACTAAAGTAAAAATAACTACAACCTTAACCCGACTCTTCCTCTTATAAAGGTCAAAAAACATACATGGACAGCATATGTATTGCGCACGATATGAATGTTGTAGAAATATTTCATATTTATATTATTTCTTTGCATCGTTAGAGGCAAGGATCTTCAGCATATGACAAATGTGCAAATACAGCATAACGCTGATAGTCCTGTAAACGTGTGAGTGATGCAGTGAGAATTCGGCCTGCTGGAAACATTAAGACTGTTTCCTTTCATAAGCAGAATTGACTGGGAACTCCGATGCTGCATCCATGGAACTGTGGGATCTTGGGATTTTCTGGGGAGGGAAAAAGAAAAAAAGAAAAAGTTTGAGAGTTTATTGGTGAAACTAGAGGGTGACCTGTCACACTGGAGCTAAGGCCTCTGGCTGAGTGAAGCAGTGACTAAAAAAATCCAAAGGGGAAATCTCACGCCATGTGTTACACAGACAACGCCTGTACAATGTGATGAATGCTCCCTCTGATGACTGGAATGGCATATTTTATGCTGCCGTGCGTGAGAGAACACATACATAGATGTCATTTAGCTGGAGAATGCTCAGAAGAGTCCAGTGATTTCCTCTGTGACAGGGTCGAGGTCGATGTCGTAGAAACAGGGTCGTGTTGGCAGACCAGGCATGGTGCTCATCTGAGGAAAACAGCAGAAGAATTTCAATGCCAGACAGATTTAAACATTTTAAATATCTACATTATGCAGGTTTTTGTCCCATTTTGTGCTGCTGTCCAGTGATACTGTAAGATGTCAAGTGTCTGGTATGCAATAATGAAATAAATGGGGGAAATTGGAATTAGAGCACATTGCTATGATTGAATGGTAATGGGTTCATATTAACCATTAATATTAACCGTCTGTTCGGAGATATCAGGCGTGCAGACAGAACGAACAAAAACAAAGAACAAAGAGTTTGTAGTAAATGCAAAGAGTTTTGTGCAATACAACTGGAAATTGTCAACCGAAACGTTAAAATCACCATGAAATAAATATGTGAGGACAGGAAGGAATATCAATTATAAATACCAAAGACACTCTATATTGAGAGTTGCAAAGTTACAGCAAGACATCAGCCAAAGCCTCCGACAAGGAAAAGAGGCACAAAATGGTTACGTGAAACATTTCAGGGTCGCTCTATAAAATAGACCAGAGGGGAGATCAAACATTTAATTGATATTTTTTTATAAATGTATAAACAGTCCCATTGAAATGGCAGTGACAAAGAATCAAACACAAGATTACAGCATCCATAATAACCAATCTCATTAAAGCCTTTTTCACAACACAGCTGCTCATACTCTGCATGAACGAGATCAAACCCCACACACTCAATGACTATAATCTAAACTCATTTACCTCTGAGCACAGAGATGACCAACGTGTTGACAACCTCCACTTTACAGCGATTAGTGTAGCCGCGGACAGTGGCTGCATTGTTCATTAAACTCCAGATAACAAAAGGCTGCCTCAGCGATGTGAGAAAGAGTTAAGAGGCGGTATGAAAAACTCAGCGGTGATACTGACCTCCAGTCGGACGGATGGATATTACTGCCACAAAATACTCAAGATTTACTTCATTTCGAATGATGAAATATTCTAAATTAAGTATAGAAAATGAAGAAGGAGCTGAAAAGAGGTAACCTGGTTGTATTTGAATTTCAGAAACAACTAAAAAGATTCATCTAATTTGCTGCATGTAAAATTCAACAAGGTGGATGTGAAATTCTGAGGACAGAGGCGTTAAACGTGAACACAGGAAGTCACATGTGTGTGGGAGTTCTTGACCCAAAACACATTTGTTTTGGCAAAAATTTAAAATGTTCTTTAACCCATAAGAACCCCAACTAATTTTTTTCCCCATGGAAGACATTTCAGTATTTATTTATTTATTTTAAATCTACCCGCGGTGTCAGAGCTGGGTTTCATGAAATAAAAAATCATAAAAATAAATTAGTGCGTCTTAGAATCTCAGAACTACGGTTGATGATTCCCAACACAAAAATGTGCAAACTAATGAAAAAAAAATTATTGGAGGGGGTCTCAACAGGTGAAAACTGAAAAAAGCCTAAAGAATAACAAAACAAATGGGAAAGTTTGGCGGCTTCTTATTCTGACAACAACCTGTAGCTGTAATGTCATGGTAAAGTTATCCGAGGGCAGCTGAAGTAAAGGTGCATCCCACTTTTCTCCCAATGAATGGTTGTATCGACTTTATGGGTGAAAAGTGAGGACTAAAACCATTTCAGAAAATTCTTAACATAACATAACTTTTAAATGTATTGTGACACCTGCATCACCATGGATCTGTATGGGTTAACTGTTCATCAATAAACTCTTGCTAGGATATGAAAAGTGTTTTCCTACAATAAATAACATAACATCTGTTCTTGCTAATACAAAGCTTGTCGTCTAGTCCAACTCTACATTGTGTGTGTGTGTACGTGTGTGTGTGTGTGTGTGAGTGAGAGAAACCTTGGTCTATGACTTGATTGCGACTCACACTAAAAATGCTTCCTGAAATAAGTAATAATTTCAGGATAATAAATAATATGTGCCATCAGCAGGAAAGTGTATGTGAATAGAACCAGACAGACAGAGTCTGATTTACGAGTCAAACCTGATCTGAATCGAAAATATTTACTCAATAATTGTCCATTTCAAGTTGTTGTTTGACGGATTAAAATTGTTTTCTAAGCAAAATGAATCAGTGGCGACTGTCTGTCTCAACTCCCAAAAAGCAGTAAGATAGTCGCATCCGTGCTGCAGAACAAATGATCCTGCTCATTAGACAGGAGCGACATTCTTTGCATGGCTCCCCCCTCATGACCAGGGCCAGTTTTATGAGCCCATTAGTGGAAATGAGACAGGGGGAAGTAACCAGCCAATTTCCGTATAGAGGAAACGCAGCTCTGCGAGTAAACAGAGGAACAAAACGAGGAGTGCATGCTATCTGACAGAGCGACGGCTGACTGCTGCTCATCGGTGGCTCGTTGGACGTCAGCGACGGCCGTTACCGATGCTGCTCTGACAGAGTGCATTAATAAAGCTTCAACAACAGATTGAAAGGAATCCAATAACATAGCATTACTTTTCATCCTAATGGGATGTATTCAGAGAAGTGATGGCAGAGGAGGTACTTCCTAGAATTCTGACTCCACTCAGCAATCACGTTACAAGGCCGGAGCGTCACTAAATGATGTCACCGAACCGGATTCAATATCGTGTTTCCCATAAACTGGATTACGTAAATGGCTCAATACTATCATTATCAAACATCTTTTTTTGGTACCACTTTGCAATAACACTACACCTATAAAGGGTTTATGAATTATTAAGTCAGTTGTGAACATGTTATAAATCATTAATAAGCTGCTATAACTCAACTGGGGCTTGTCGCACGTTTCAACAACCAATACAGTTCCACTATTTGGGAAGCATTATAAGTTGCTGATAATGATTCGTACAGTGTTTACAACCAAATTAATGACATTTTAAACCATTCAGACATCCTTTATATGGGTATTTTGGTCAGCTTTTCCTTTAATTCTCCATGGTGTATTCTTCTGCTATTCACTTTCCGTTTCCATCTGCTGACAGATACCGTCTTTCATGATCTTGTGTTTTTAATGCGTTAAGTGAACCAAGTCTTCATCTGTGGCTCAATCTGCATTATATATATATTGTCCACCACCTCAAATGGATCTCTCCAGAGAAAATAAGAAACCACACCTCAGGAATTATTTTGGTCCACATTCAACTTTTAAATCATTTAATTTTGCCTTCTCAGCCCGTTTAGAAGCGTTCGAAAGGCTAATGGACTAACTGGTGTCACATGATGTAATTGGGTTTTAGAATGTAGGTGTATAAAATCAGCCAAACTGAAGCATCATCCCCTGTGATGAAATCCACAGGTGATTGGTAAGCTGGGAGGGAGGTACACAGGAGCTAAAGCAAGAACTTTACTGACTCAGTCAAAGTGAAATAACTCATTGAACTCACCAAACGAGTCACGGTGCCTTTACGTTTTGGTATGCAATCAATGCATTACATTTAAATATCTAAAGATGCAAGAATGTCCAAACACACACAGATTAACTGTCAAGGTTTGGAAAGCAACAAAGGATGCTCTGTTCTGCTGGTCCTCCTCTCCAGCATGAGAACAAGTTGGCACTCGCTTAACCCAACAAGCCGTGGCTATAGTTGGAAAACTCCACACGGCCAAGCTAGTTCCTCCATTATGCCCAAACACAATGTGTCTTTGTCGGGGGGGGAAACCCTGGAGGACACAACGTAGATGGATTTCTACCCCCCACATTTAAAATGTCTGGGTCAACAACGGAACGGTTACCACAGAACAGGATTGCAAAGATTATGATCTTTGGATCCAGGGCCAACTCTTAACTCTCATACAATCTTATGAATAAGAACAGAAATGAGTAAATATACATGGAAGAGAATTTTTTAAGAATAGCCTAAATGGTTTCCTATCTGATGATTGTGATTTGTGAAATTACACATAATTGGCAATCAAAATGAGCCTTTCAACCTACTCAGGTGCTCTTACCCCTGCATGAGTGTTGATTCATGTCTGCGGTTGTTACTTTTCAAATAAAAGGAAAAAGATGCTTTTATCTAGGGGCCCTAGAAATAACATGAAACTCTATACGATTAGACTATCCACCGTTATGAACAAGGAGATGGAGTAAAAAATGGCACATTAGATGGAAATGTGTATCTAGTCTGAATTCTCACCATTTGTATTATTTCTTCTTAAGGAGCAATCTTAACTTCACAGTTGTACACATCATGCAGAACCTAAAACTGGATCAGGTCGGTTGGAGAGATGAAAACATACCTGGATCTACTGAGCGCAGTGGTCTTTGGGTCATTAACGTAACTAAAATCTGCCATCATAGATTAGGTCTACATTCATCCACAGGGCTCTCCATTATACATGACTTGACATTCCTCTAAACCGTCTATAAATAGTTAAACAATAAACCTGTTGGGTCCTTGTGGAATATCTCGGCAAGCAGGGAGGTTTCTATAATATCAAGTCTTTTGGGTGTACTGGTGCAGTGGAGGTAGCCTTGACAGGATATGGACTCTACAGAGATCCATTGTTCAGTTCGCAACCCCTTCCTCACATATCTGACGGATGACATCAGCCCCTTCCTGATTCTTCCCCCTGTTAAGACCCTTAACAACCCAACAAACTTCCCTACTCTCCCACGGACGACTTTAGGGCCTGAGGAGTTTCAGCGGTAAGATTGTTCTGCCTTGCAGTCAAGTGGGACTTTAGAGTTCATGAATGAATGGCCAGAATGTCAGAGATTGCATAGCAACAAAAAAATGACAAAAATGTGTTCTGACATCTGTCTTAAGGGCCCAGAATTAAATTCTTCAGCAATTTGGGCTAGAGAAGGGGGGGCAGACCACACTTACTAGAATGTTCACTTGCAGCCTAATATATTTAACACGCTGACAGGTGCCACTGCAGCGATATTCAATGTCCTTCTGACTTCACCTGTCAGTGGTTATAATGTATGGCTCATCCGTGCACATTCAAAAATAAACAAATATTAAAATAAAATAAGGGTTGACACTCATAATTACAAGTTATATTTGAAGGAGGGTTAATTCTCTCTTTCTTCTTCTGCTAAAATAAGAGTGAGCCTGTGGACATGACAACTATGCGATAGAGAGCGAGAACATGCCACCTCAGCCTCCTGGAGATGCTAGCCCTCCTCACCTAACGCATTTTCTCTGAAATTTGTTCTTTAAGGAGCCCCCCTAAAAATGTGAACTTTGACACTGGGCTTACGTTAGGTGTCCTGTGGGCATTGACTATTAGGCTGGACAGTAACATTTGAATAAGCAGTAGCAATAGAAGTACATCTGTGGATGAGTGGTACTCCAGCTCTCTCCAAGTTTAAAAATGTAATCAGTGGATCAAACAGACAGATGGAGGCTACGCCAAAGAGTTCAAAGCCCTACCAGGAGACTTCCTTTGGACCAGGAGTCACAGTTCAGGGGTTGTCAATGTGCCAGTGGCACCTCGGGCCACAGCAGATCAAAGGATGGTTTTGACACTGGACAGACGCCACGCCATGACACTGCCATGCATTCCCAGCATGCCCAGCATTTGACATACCGCCTAAACCCATCAAAACTCATCCCCCCGGGCTGAACTGGTGAAACGGCAGGAGGTGAAATGCACAGAGCGCCACTTCCTTCCTGCCTGGCCGAGCGTCAAAGAGGCTCCTGCCATCCCAGCTCAGCGATATGGTTGTCAGGAAAAGGGGGACAGAACCAATATGAGCACGAGTCCGGGGAAAATCACGGAGAATGAGGATAAATGCATAGAGGACCAATGATCCGATAGGTGTAGACAACAACGGAGCTGTCAGGGCCAGGACACATGGACATGCGAGTGGTACCAACACAAGAACGCGAGTGGTACCAACACTTAAGAGAAGATAGATTGAGCTCCGTGTCCGAGGTCAGAACGTATTCAAAATAAACACTTTGCATACATGCAGAAATCTTTAGTTCTAAGGCAAAATACATGGCCATTAACTTCATGCCGGGAAACCTAACATGTTCCAGATTTGACTTTAAAAGCTGCATTTACTGATTTCTTGCCACAAGTAGAAGAAGTTGGAAACACCGTTTAAGTAAATGTTGTTCTTGACTGTAAGATGCTTATTTACACATACGTGAGTTTATATGATAACCAGTAGCGCAATATTCCCCGTTTCTACACTCTGAAACCTTTTGATCAGTCTGCTGATTGAGCTGGAAGTATGTGGACAAACTCGACATACTTCCAGCTCAGTATGTTGAGTTTTTAGAGCTTTTCCCAGAAGAAAACTGCCTCCTCAGGATGAAAAAAAATTCTTAAAGAGTGGGTGAGACAGAACCAAAGTTGCAGCTGACTGCTAATCGAGCGGTTTAGAGGAGAGAGAGTATTCAGTAGACTATCAGATTCCCTGAAGGTCTTATCAGTATGAACTACCCCCATCTTACAGGATTGTACTCGCATGCTGATCAGCACATACGGGAACCCGTCGTCACCTCTACCAAAGAGGTTATATTTTTAACAATTCCATTCGCTTGTTGGTTTGTCAACAGGATCATGCAAACACTCCTGAACATGGCAAAAATGTTGCAATCACCACCCTAGGAGGATGTACACCTGCTTTTCTTTTTTTTTTTTACCCTCACAGCAAACAAGTCGCAGATGTGACACAAACTATGGATGTTTCATTGGTCATTCCTCTGGCACCAGGAAACGTGCATCAAAATTGAATTACTTTAATGACATAACGTTTCCAGATTGAGCAGAGGACAAAGTGTTTCATACCTTGTTTCATCTCCTCTGGTTTTATGACGGCCTGGATTATTTGAAGCATAGATCTCACTAATGAAAAAAATAATAGCTTACAAATTCTCAAACAGCGGTTCATAGCTCAGCGTTGCAGGTTGCAATGGTCCTTTTCTTGGACCATTGCTTTAGATTTAAAACATGCACTTTCGTACATGGACTGAGATTCGGACCATTTAGTTGCAATGTCATTGAGTTGATATGCTTTTCCTGAAGAAAAGCGTCACCAGTATCCTGTGTGGCCTCATACTGGTACAAAAGATGTCTTCATCACCAATCCCATTTACCGATGGAGTAAGAAAGGTAAACATAATTTGTTCCAGGAAATTTTTTTATGCCACAATGTTCAGTCATAAATAATTTTTTGTCTTATCTGTGATTTTTTTGTTTCCTGTAATGTACAAAAAAAGAAAGTTGTACATTCTCTAAGTGTGATGGGTTCTATAATGTTTGCCTGAGGTTGTATTTTCATGAGACTTAGAGGAATAGAGGAATGGGTCTTTTGGTTTGGATTAATAGGCAGATCTAGTATTTTTTCGGAGTTAAACTATTAAAAAATTTCAGTAACATTAAATGAAAAAAGAAAAAAAAAGATGGAAAAGAAAGAGTTGAAGAGATAACTGTTAAAAAATCTGATAAAAATAGATGACTAGAAAAACAACTAAGTTATTTCCCACATTAAACCCTTTCTAGGCCGATACGAGGGGTCGTCGTTTACTGGCAGAAAAAGACTTTTGTTATATGTAAACTACCTTTGAGATGAAAATATACACAATAAATAAGAAATTATCCCATCTATCCAGGTTTGTTCACACTTTCAAACAGCTCTGTGACTGAGCTGTGATTCAGGGAGAGTGCAGTTAAAACTGGCCTACTTCTCATTTTCAGGCTAAAGGCTCATACCGTTCCCACGAGAGGATAGATGAAGCCGGCGCCGACGCTGGCACGGACATCTCGTATTGGTAAAACAAAGCCTGTGGGTGCACCCTTCTTGTCAGGCATATGGGACAGGGACAGATGAGTCTTGGCCATGCATATGGGTAACGTTCCGTAGCCCTGGTTGTAGCAAAAAGAAGACGAGAGAATAATATGAGTGGTTGTGTGTGAGTAATAGAGAAGGTGAGATGCGAGGAGAGACAGAAGTGATCTCACCTGTTGAGCGTAGTAATCTATCTTGGCGCTGGCCTCTGGAGACAGCTCAATATCATCAGCTCCATACACTTTTTGGGCAATTGTCCTGATTTTCTGGTCTATCGGCATCTGGAGGAAACACCGGTGGAAACAGATGAGAAATAATATCATTCGGAAAGAATCAAGATTAGACTCGATATACATTTCTCTTGTGTTATTAATCAAGAAAATCGGGTCTTTTTACATCTTTCACTTGAAGCTTGACTCATACTTGACCTTTTATAACTTTGTTCTCCTCAACCCTCTGTGCAGTCAGTGACATGCTACTGGCATTTGAACAAACAATCAGTGTTCTGTACCAAATTACCAACCACAGCTTGCACAATAAATCAACACTTAAAATCCCTGATCTGACTGAGCAGGTGAATTAGTAATGTTTGACGTTGTCAAACATTAAGTTATGTTACGTTATGATTATGTTACTTAAAACATCATCCTACGCCCCTCATCAGGCACTTTTGAAAACACAGATTCCCCGGTGGTCAGAGACCTTCACAGGTCCGTGAGACCGTCTACTTCCTCTGAATGAAATCTCATTTGGAAAGGGGTGCTCACGCAGCATTTTCTTTCTGATTACACGGCTGAATCTATTTGGAATTAAGCTGTCCTTGTAAACCCACCTACATGGATGCTGCCAACATAGCATTGTTCTCCCTTCTGAGGTATTTTGAGCCCCCAAAAAACCCTAGCCAAGCTTTCCCCTGAAGTACAGCTTGCATCATCAAGTCTGAGCAGCTGGTCCATATGCAATCATCCAGATGCCCCTTTGGTTCCTGAAAAGAAACATCTATTCAATCAACATTGGACCTTTTTGTCCCCTTTCTGCCAAACAGATTTGCAGGGACAGGTAGGCAATACAAACGGATAGACAGGCATAACAGGAACAGTTAGTTTAAAACTCTTCCCAAGCCCGCCAACCAAGAGCAGCTGCTAGTCTTCCCTAGCACATTCTCTGGCATTACTTCCAAAGCTATTGTGTAATATATATGGTTTCAGCTGCTATATCACAATCTCACCCATCAGTGCCAAAACTTACTCCTGGGAGAAAAAAAAAGAGGCTTATTGTTATTTCACCTGAATGTTTGCGCTTCTCTGCTCAGAATGATGCACGAATGCCAACTTTTTATTCACATATCTTGTGTCCAGAAATAATTGATTGGATTCCGGATTTTTCCCTTGAGTGGAAAAGGTCTGAATTTTTAGCTCTTACCTCCAAGTTGTACAGGAACTGGAAGTCGCTGGGTCTGCTAGCGGCCTCATTCACAGCGTGGGCCAACTCTATGGAGCCTCGGCCACCCTGCGCCCAGTGGTGGCAGGGCACGGCTTCAGATGCTCCGCACTCTTTGGCAAGCTGACACACAAGGTCAATCTCTGCCTGGGTGTCTGTCCTGACGGATCACATGGGGAAACATCGTTAGAAATGTTGGGTGGATATTTGGTGTCATCAATTAGATATAAACTAATTGATGACAAATTAGGTGATACCCGGTCAAGGTGTTTACTGCCTGTGTGCGTATCGTACTTGAAGACATTAAGGGCCACCACCACCGGTACCCCAAAGAGGTGTGCTATTTGGATCTGCTTCCGGAGATTGCTATCGCAACCGCCTTCCACAAGGCTCAGATTCTAGAGGCGGAAAGAGACAAAGTTAGCAGAATAAAAGTCTAAACCTTGTAATTAAGCTGAAATTAGGGATATACACTTAAACCTATGGCTTTAGGGACATTTCATACCCCTGTAACACTGCAACAAGACAATGCCAGAAAACAAGACGTTTTTAATCATTAGGTTGTTTCAAAAGTGACTTTTCTCCTCTAGAGGCAAACATTGAGAGAATAAAATTGCATTATTCTAGAACCATCCCAAGGCAGCAGCCAGTGACAAAAGTATTTCTAAAAGGTCCAATGCCGCGAATTTAGTGGCATCAAGCGCTGAGGTTCCAGAGAGGAAAAATATATAATACAACTCTGCTACTGCTTTTCTTATGCAGGCATGGTTGAGAATTGATTGTGGCCCTCAAGTGCTAAAATGTTGTCATTGTCTAGGACTGCAACAAGTAGCCCGTCCAGTGATGAGGTTCCTTTAGATACATTAAAATTGTATTTAGTTATTCATACGGTAAAGAGTACATGCAAGATAACAAATATTTGTTACGATGCTTTGCACTACTGTGTGCAGACACATCTCACTGGGATAGAAGACCTTTCCAACTGTAGAGGTTCACTCTAAGCTTAAGAGACCATTTTTTTTTAAATCAGGTGATTATACACTAATAAAAACATAATGAATATTTTGTTCCATTTACTCCAAGACGGCCCCTTAAGTTATACAGACGGATCTACAGTTAAAGAAGACAACAATTCTAAAACACGTGTTTGGTTTTGACTCACTACTGAAAACATTTTTTTTTTATTACATTGTCAGGCTGAAAAAAACAAAAAACGTTGTCTTTCGTCAAGAAGTTGGCAGAGAAATAATTTGAAGGGTATGACAGGAAATTTGAAAATCCAGTGACAACTCTGAATGGATTCATTTCCTATTTACGTATTAGCAGGAGTTTTCCAGTCCAAAATAGATTTATGGAATTTACCATGTCTGTCTGATTTCTGCCATAGTGTCTGTCATCGTGTTAACATGCAGACACTTTGTCAGAGGCTGTACTGGATATATGGTTCTTCCATCAGCCCAGGTAAGTACAATTAAGGCATGCGGCGCCACGCCAAGTAATGCGTTTCCACTACAACCACACAGGTCTTGACTTTGATGGCAGTAATTCAATACTAAGATGTGAGCGGGTGTGCACGTCTCTACCAAACTGGGCTCAGAGCCTTAAAGCCCCCATAAATTCATTTCCCTGGCTCTGTTTTCCCCAGCACTTCTGGTTCTCATTACAAGCCTCACAATTAACTTATCCTGCATCAATATTTACTCAGCTGAACTTGTTTTACCGATCAATGATTCTAGCAAGATGTGTATACGAACACACACACACATTCAAGCATGCATGCGCACACACACAAACCTAAAGAATCCCATTTCCACTTTGTTTCAGATCAAATTTAAGGAAACGACACGCAAAAGATCCATTTGTGCAGGTAATCATATAAGAATTCTTAACCATGTTAGCGGTTGGATACATTTTACTACCTTATTGCATTACGTAAATCTCTAGAAAATGTGTGTGTTGTCACACTCTCAAAGCCTTTCTGGGCTCAGACACCACACACTAAGTTCAGAGGGCAGACAAGCATAAATGATAAGGGGGAAATAATATTCTGGACACTGTGTTGCATCAGTGTCTCAGTGTGACGCAAATAACCTCCATGTAACACGTTGTTCTCCAGCTTCATGGTGTCTCCCTGTCCCGAGAGGCCCTATGGACATTTTGGGTGTCTGAGGAGACACAAGCCACCCCAGGGTGTGCTCACACCTGTACTTCGATTATCTAGATCTCATCGAAGTAATGTGCATTTGGGACCAAATATAGGATAATGTACTTTATAGACTCCATGCTCCATGTTTGCCCTCTGCTTGTTGTTTTGTTTCATATTCCACTATTGCCTCTCTGTGTTGCCAAATCATGCGTGTTTCATCTTGTGACACATCCTGTCCGGTGCACTTCTGTGCGTCTGAATGGTGCTAACAGCATTAGCTGTCAAATGGGCTTGTTGGCACTGCTACAGCGACACCCATGCTTCAGCTAAGGGACAGACGAACCCATCCGGTTAGGATGGCTGAACAGAGGTTTGGTTTGTAATCACTAGAGCTGGGCAACTAATCATAAAGAGTGAAATCATGATTCAGATATATATGCTATCTAATTTCTGAATTCAACGATTCTGCAGCATTTTGATTCATAGCATGAGCTGCTAAAAAAAAAAGCACCTGTACTTTTCTGCAATGACAGTTCGGTGTTAGAGCATGTGACGCTGAGGTGTAGTAACAGAACTGCAGGTCAAGGAGCTTGGATAGAGATGTTGTCTGCCAGTTTGAGAGATAAATCCAAATAAAAAAGCCAGAATTAATCCTGAAAATAATCTTGATGACACAGGTGAGAACGAGATGAACCCATCCAACTACGCTTGGCTTCTGTCGAAGGGGAGGTGTGGTCCATGTTTTGGATTCAAAAC
Organism: Lophius americanus; assembly: GCA_037951165.1. Classification (NCBI taxonomy): domain Eukaryota; kingdom Metazoa; phylum Chordata; class Actinopteri; order Lophiiformes; family Lophiidae; genus Lophius; species Lophius americanus. The sequence continues at coordinate 7,002,820 of JBBDHG010000051.1, forward strand.
ATTGCCACACAAACGTTTTTTGTGTTTTTGCTCTGATAACTTTCACCTTAATAGTCACCATAAAGTACTCAACTAGTGTTGCATGAGAGGAATTTTTTTTCTCGTTAATTTAGATGTGTGTTTTTGTTGTCACTTGGAGCCACTCAGAAGTAAGGCCGTATATTTATCCTAGCCGTTAGGTTTTCTGCTTCACACTTGGTCCAGACTCCATTTTGTAAGAGACAACGAGTCGGGGCCAAGCATAGCAGGTTAGTGTAATATACTGGAGGTCTCCTTGCTGAGGTTTGGCTGGGCAACAACAAAAAAAAGAAGAAGAAGAAAAGTAACACCTTTATAAATGTTTTTTATAAATACAATCGTGGAGAGAATTGGGATCTCAATTCTATACAAACTAGTGGTGGGATTTTATGGCTGTTCTAAAGGAATGCAGTAAGTGAGTTTTAATAAATTCCTTGAATAATCCTTCAATCATCCTGAACTTCACAGTGAGGCTCAGCCCAATATTTTAATTCTATTTTAAAGTGGCTGAGCTTCCAGTGCATCTGATAATATCCTAATGGTTCGTACCTCATCAATGTATTCTCTGGACAGAGGAGCGCCTGCCGACACCTAAAAACACAAAGAAATATAATTACACAGAGCCATGAATTAGTTTAGATTCCGTCTCGTTTTGATTGAATTTAGTTGTAATTTAAAACAGCCATGCCCCCCTGTTTGAAGTTTCCTTTAATATCCTTAAAATACTGCTACTTAGCCCTAGTATCGTTACTTTGGGGTACGGATCTTTTGATGGAGTGATGCACAGCATTCAGTGCTTGAATAATCAGATATGCCGTCTCACAGTTAAATGCCCTCCTTGTACATCATTTCTGGAATGGATTCTTACACTGAAGGTAATTGAAAAAATAACTAATAAAGAAAATGTTTAAAAATCTGCAAGTTGAAGACAACAATATTCAAAAATTTACTGGCCCTAAAAGCAAGTTTGACATTTCATTGAACCGTGTTGTGAAGTTTATAAGGCGATGCCAACACGTACAGCGATCTGGGACCTACCGCCACACAAAGGTTACCCTATATGACCACTTCTGGGGGGGTCTAAAAAAGGGTATAAAAACTTGCAACCTTGCGATACGTCTTACTTGAGAACCATTTCTATATCTCTTGTTAGTACAACTAATTTCACTGCTCGTACAAAGCAAGGATACACTTTCTAGTTACCGTACACCCGTCTTGAGAAGACATTAACATGTTTTGCACATACATCTTCTTAAATTATTTAGAATATTTATGGGTAAAAGCCATACGACCACATTATGACACTTATGACACACTATGACACAATCAGTCAAAGAGCAGAAGACACCGAGGAAGCATTTGTATAATCCTGCTCATTCATAGCATTTCAAACACGTCACAGCATTGACTGAGGTTTAGTGACCGGTACGGTACTCACATTTGGGCCACCGCCATGCATCTTTAATGCCCGGATGGTTGCGACCAGCACCACAACATTTGGCTGCAGACCGGAAGCACGACATTTGATGTTGAAGAACTTCTCCATCCCGATATCTGCTCCAAAACCAGCTTCTGTGACTATATGGAAGTGGGAAGTGTTAATAAACCAGAACAGCTTCATTCCCATCTAAAAAACAAAAACAAAACCCATTTCTAACGCAAATATACTGAGTGCATGACAAACTTCTTGTCAAAAATGCAAACATATTCACTGATCTGCCAAAACATTATAATCAGAGAGAAGTGAAGGGAATAATAGCAATTATCTTGTTACAATGGGGGGGATAAGTTAGGCAGCAAGGAACCATTTTTTTCTTGAAGTGGACATGTTTGAACCTGGGAAAATGGGGACGTATAAGGATCTGAGGGATTTTGTCAAGGGCCAAATTAATGCCTCAATGACTGGGTCAGAACATCCCCGAAACGGCAGTTCTTGTAAACTGTTCTAGGTATACACAGGTTAATGCCTACCAAAAGGTGGGTTAGGGAAAAACAGTTGGAGCGTTGGTAATGGAGGCACTTTGCAGCAGAAAAGGGAATCACAGGTGGTTTTAATGTTATGGCAGATGAGTACAGGGATCAACAACCACCACTGTAGCGGCAGCATGGGTAAGAAGCTGAAATGGGTAGAGCACTTACGCTTAGCATATGTCAATGATCAAATCTTTAGTAAGTAATTAATCTATATTTATCACGATTATCCTTTTCAACTTCTTTTAAGTCGTTAATCATCAGTTTTCTTCAGACTATTTTACATAATCAGTGGAAAAACATCAACGGCCTCATGCCAAAAAAAAAATATCTTGATCTGGTCATGTGTGTTTGTTTTGAGAGCAGCTGTAAGAAAGAATCAGGATTTTTTTTTTAATCATTTCTCCATGTAAACATCTGCTTTCAGGAAGGAATCAGATGTGGTCAAATATGTAATTGTGGCACAATGAACAACTGTAATGTGAAGATGGTTCTAAACCCCAGCTCAGGAGTAGTTCTGAGCTGATTCTTGTGAGATGTGGCCCGTCGCAGGTCATTTTCAGAACTTCTGCCAATTAGCTTAAATACAATTTCTAAAAATACATCTAAAAAGGAACTTTATTACTTGACAGGCTACTTTGATGTGGTTGTAGACGATGACAGCCTTTTGACACTTGGACACTCCTGCAGATTCTTGGACAGGGAGGGTTGAGCTGAGGTGCAATATGAGTCTGAGAATCTCATAGTGAGACATTCAAAAAAATAATTAAAAGATTCCCATAATGGTAGTCAGCATGCATACAAACAGAACAGCATGGCCAACATCAAGCACAAGCCAGTTCTCCTTTTTATAGCAATCCCTTGTATAAGCAGAATATAGGACAGCTTCTCTTACAAGCCTGAGACGCCGCGTTTCATCCTCAGCCCTATAACGGAATCCATCCCAATAACCCGTATTAATTACAAAGAAGTTGCCAATCCTCTCCTTGATAACCTTCTTTGCTTATGAAGGCCTTATAGAGGCATGTGTACCATCTGAACATCAGCTCTGTACTGAAGAATGGGTTCAATGCTAGAGTTATCAAAGAGGGGGCCTCTGTTTGGAACAATCTTACACACAGGGCTTTTGGACGCGCTCCAAAATAAGCAAATAGTAGAGCTACAATGACAGTATGTTAAGATAAGGCTGGGATACTTGTTGTGAGTAGGTGTGTGGGGCCGGGCATGTGTATGTAACAGCTTTGTACGAAAGCATTTGCATGAAAGTGACCATACATTAGATTGTGAGCTTCCACAGCTGCTATTAAGTGTAACTTATTAAACGTGTTCATAGTGAACGTGCCAGACACAGAAGCCTTTTACACTCGTGCAAATTCCGGAGATAAAACTCTGCAAGACGTTTCTATTGAACGTTTCTAGCAGATAATTGGATATTAATAAAAATCATGTTCAATTTGAGTATCCAGCTTTTTACGGGCATTTTATGACCGCCAGAGAGGAAGAAGCCCCCTTTTTGGAGATTGTATCCAGAAGTTCATTTAATTGAGATGCCAAGACCAGACTTACAATGTGATGATAAGTTGGTGACTTGTGGTCCATTACAATTAGCTATGATGCATGTAATGAATCATTTTTTTTCTTTGGTAATAATAATAATAATAATACATTTAATTTATAATGCACTTTACATTTGGATCAAATCTCAAAGTGCTAAGACCCAAATGAACTCAACACCATATGTGTGAAGAGGCGAGTGAATAGAGTTGAAGGGCTAAAATTGTCTAAAAATCTTAAATGCCTAAGTGGTCTTTTTTTTATTTTTAATTACTACTCATTTTTGAAAAGGTGACAACAGAAACGTGGGTGAGTTGACCGTCAGCTTTCTTTCTTTTAAAAATGTATTTATTCGCTAAGAGGAGATCCACAGAAGGAGAATCTCATTATAAGTAGATATGACAATGACACGTTATGATCACATGAGTCTGGTTTGTTTGTTTAACAGCCACGGTAAAGTATGGATAGAACCATTTAATTTAAATAAGGAAAAGCGGATATTTAAATTCATAAATCATCTATTGATTGCCGCCACTGGGGACCAGGCCACTGGAGGCAGCGCTTCTGTGGTCTATTTGTGTTCAGGTCACCGACCAAGAGTTATCCCCTTTGGCATTTTATGAAATGAAAATCATCATGATTAAATCCAAATAGGAATGGTGTGGATAAAAAAACAATCAATGTGATAAATGTGTGTCTTTCACATAATTCTGTGTAAGTGAGAGAGAGAGTGGATGCATGGACTTAAAATGGTAACCAGATATTTCATAGAGTTCCTTTATGCTGAAACAGACACAGAATGAATTTGTCTGATTTCCATTATGGTGGAAAATATTTCAATGGTCAATTCTAGACTGAAAATATTAATTGCATTCGACTTGGAAGATTTTATGAAAGAAATTAAAAACAAAATAACTTAATAGCACACATGTCTGAGGCTTTGGCAAGAAAACACCAGCTTCAATAAAGGAATGAGACACTTTGCTTTCCGTGGTTTCTCATCATCACCTGTGAACGTTCAATTCATTTCACCAGATATTCAAGAGGAAAAATACTGAGTGGAGGGGGAAGAACCAGGAGAGGCAGAAACAGAGTAATGGTAAATTGAGACAAAATCAAATTAGGGAAACAAGAAGAGGATCTGGGGACATGAGAAAGAGAGGCCACAGACCGATACCCGAGTGTAGCTACATACCACAGCTTTAGCTCTGAACAGTGAACACGCTGCCACCGATGGAAAATCATATTCACAAGTAAAAGATTTGTGATCTTCTCCCATCACACAAACACAATAAGTAAAAGCATTGTCGGAGAGAAAAAAGTGAAAACAAATATAGCAACATTATTATATTTAATGAGTTTAAGTACCACATGCATGTAACTATGGCATTGCCCCAGGGGAGGGGGGGGGTTGACCCCAGAGGATGTCATGAGAAAACACACTGCATGCTTCCTGTTCTGTGTGACAACCTTGAACTGCACAGGGAAAAGAAGAGGTTGTTTTGGTTGTGTGTGGAAAGAGAGCTGGATGATGTCACCAGCAGTCAAAGTTATTAGTATTAGCACCCTCCTGACAAAAACACTAATAAAAAAATTGGAAAGTAGGCTTTATCTGCTTCCTGGTTGAGCTTTCCACGGGAAGCCATATTTTGCTTAGCAGAGCGGCAAATCTTTATTTACATAATTGACTCTGATGATTATTTTTCAGTCAATCGGTTGACTTTAAAATGTGAGAAAAGGTAGAATATGCCTTTTCGCTTTGCAGAACTTCAGTCGTATCAAGAAAATCCTTTTTGTCCAATTAACATCCCATATCCAAAGATTTAAATGATAAAAATCGTCATGGTGTAGTCTACTCATCATACACTGAAAGAGGACATGCAAGACTGAGTATGTTATACTATATTCTTCTAATACTCCTAATACAAACTTATTTTCCTCTTGCTAAACTTCTGCGCCTGTGTGCTCTTATACTTCTACTACGGTCATTCAGAGGGTCAGCATCCACACTGCATTATCATCAGGAAATACAACTTTTTTACGCATGCACGTACACCAGGCATGAGCTACAATGGATAGAACTTCATTGTTTGGGAGGAAATATTGCTCAAAATTAGAGTAACCAAAAACATACAGTAATTGAGTAAAAGAAAAATAAGGTAACAAGAATAGAAATAAGCTGTGGAGGAACAACCCCGAAACGTTTTGCACAAGAAAGTGAAGAAACTTCATGTTGAAGTACCTCAAGGAACATAGCAAGTTTCAATAAACTAACCTCGGCACAGCGGCTAAAGCTAACAAGAGCTCAGAACCAACCATTAGCCCTCTTTCTATCTATCTATCAATCTATCTATCTATGTATGTATATACGTATTCATGTATATTAATCAATGTCTGTCGTCAATTTTGGTTTTAAAACGTTCAAGAGGAGAAATTGGTCAAAACCAGTATCAGCCGGTCAAACATAATAAAAATTGTTGATAATCCAAAAAATGTGCAATCGGTGCACCACTTTTATTTACCATTCATTTGCAGCTGCAGTGCTTCATTTATTTAATAGAATTTAAATCGAATTCCACTTTAAGTTAAGCTCCTAACAGTTTCTCACGATGGTATTCGTTTAAAACCTATGCCAATAGGTTTTCATGAAACACAAGTCAGCATAAGGCGAGTAAAAGCAGGAACTGTGCACTAAGCACAAAAAAGATGTCTCCAATAGAGCAAAAAGCTCGGAATGTTTAACAAGCTGAATGTATCTTCATCATTTCTCAAGAGCCATATTTCTACAAGCTCAAATGATCTGTTGCCTATGGGTTGTTTTTTTTGTTTTTTTTTGCAATATGAAAACATTTAGTATCAAGGGGTTATCCGTACCCAATAGTCCACATTAATGACACAGTAATCCCTCACCTCTGGCGTGTGGAATTCATCCACCATTAGGCCCCTCAACAGCAGCGTTTCTCCAGTTCAAGTTTGAATTCAAACCTGGCTTGACAAACATACTATAACACCACGGGCGTATATTCAGACACACTCCCACAACTGTCTCAGAATTCATCAAGAGTTCATAAACTTCTCACCCTTTTCTATTGTCCTGTTCATTCCTATTGCACTCTGTTTTAAGTCATGACAATTGGAAACAAACTGTTACAGAAACCCATAATAAGATGGCTATTTTGTCATTATGAATTTATATATTATAATGTATGCAGATCAGTCGTATGCAACGCCTTTCTTTTTCAGCTGTTTGTCTGATCCCACAGAAGAACTTCTGCAGCACAAAGTGGCCAGGCCTCTGTTTCACACGTACATCAATGAACCCTGGCCACTCATATCCAGTTGACCTTCATTAGACCACCTTGGTAGGTACTAACCAGTTCACACCTGGAGCACCGATCAAGACCATCAGTTCTGGAGATGCTCTGACACAGTCGTAGCCATCCTAATATTCAGCCCAACATATCCCAACAGACGCCATTATAACGAGATAATCAATGTTATTTTGACTTTGCCCGTCACAGGTTATGTCATGCCTGACTGGTGTATAACAAACAATTCGTGACAGAAAACATTTATCACATGTACTTCTAATCCCTCCAGGAAAAAGTATTCCTCATGTTCTACTTAAAAACTTTACAGAATAGCTGGAGAGGACAGACGGGGGAGTGGCGAGCGGAGCTTGTGTAGTACATGCGTCCCAGCTGCCAAAGACGGAAAAGAAGGGAGGCCGAGTTCCTGGCATACCTGAGTCAGGTAACAAACACATATTATGGGGAGGGGCTGGAATGAGAGGACCGATGGGAAAACAAGTACTGGGGAGGAACGAGGTGTACACAAGCTCTCCTGCCCCTCTGAACCAGTGTAGTGAAACCCAACTCCCTGCTCATTCAATCTGGGGTTGCCCAGTCTGAGTGAATATTGTGTGTACGGACAGATTTAACCTGCTTTGGCACTGCCAACTCTCTCATACGCAAAAACATAAGCCACGACAAGATTTGCATGTACATCAAAGAACACAACTGAACAACAACGCAGATATGGACATTCCACACATAGTTCTGCAGGCAAATTAAATAAAGACGGGCGGAAAGCGGTGGGATAGATAGACAGATTAAGAACATTGAAGTGCTCAAGTATGCTTTGACGTTGAAGGGATTAGTGCGGTTTACTCTAAAGCATTCCAGGGGCTCTTAAGATGATCAGTCAGCTTCCTTCCTCTCGCTCCTGTTTTTTTTTTTATGCAATCTTTCCAACAGTTTCCTAGAAATTTACGCAGCAGCAAGACACGAAACAGCACACCAGTCAGCCAGGGGAGGGGAAAACAGAGCCAGAGGCAGACCTGTGATAAATCTAGGGAAAAGGTTGCAACAGCAGGGGTACAAGAAGAAGTTCACGACTGGAGTAGACATTCATTCATCATTATATCTGCCCTGTGAAGGAAGCTCACACATTACATTTTTGCAAATCTTCGTCTCTTGTGCAGATAACATCTTGTTGTCTGCAGAAGTGCTGTGGTTGCTGCATGAACTCGCCTCGCGTTTGTGATCTGCATGCTCTTACCCACAAAGCCGTCACGTCCAACCAACTTCAGAGCCAGTTTGTCTGCCAGCACTGAGGAGTTGCCATGGGCGATGTTGGCAAAAGGCCCGGCGTGGACAAACACCGGACTTCCCTACAACAATCAAAGGGGCACACAAACATGTGGGAGGAGTTGAGAAAATTGTGCAAACTCATACAAGTCATCCAACAATGATTGAATGAGCACTAAGCAGCTCTTTCAGATTACATTCAATGTGCTTCAGAAGCATCAGGGATAAATATATAGGTGTTGACGCACTTTGGCAGACATTGTGCTTGTCTAAACGGTAGGCACGAGTTAAGAGGCACTCAGGCAGCCTCACTTTAGGCCAGCCTTCCTCCCAACACAGATTTGGATGTAACCATAAAAGCTGAACACTTACAGACAGAAAAGTCTGCATCTGGTACACACTCAGGCCAAACTAAGTTATTTCCAACTAATCAACTCACAAATGTGAATACAAACACAACAGGGAGACAAAAGGTGCAAATCCCAATGACTATGTGATGAACATATCATGTACTCAGAGTTGGTGCTTTGACCATCATATTCTTAGTTTAAATGAGAATTTCTCCATTGGTAAGTAACCAATATTAACAGGTAACATTTAATTTTATTAAGGTACCATTTAACCTCATATCCCATAATGATGAAAAGTAATTTAGAAAATGTTACATTTTTTTTGTTTCTTCTCTATTGCATCTAGTAGTGAGGGTCCAGATTATAACCATAACTCAACCCACCCTATCCAGCATGTAGGACAATCTACAGTGGCCTTCAAGGGTCAATTTGTCAACATCTATGACAGCATCAAGTCATGATGTTCCTCTAGAGAAATGTATTTAGATATTTATTATGAGAAACTACAGGTAAAGGCTTGCACACACCTTTACCAATATTATTTGTTCAACATGGTGGAAGCACTTGATTTGCAGCAGTTCTTAGCTGGTTTGTATGCCAGGGCAAGTTAACAACAATTAATGGTAAACAGCTGTTTTATTCTAGCAGTATAGTCTGATAGAGAGATATAAACGCAAAAGGCCTAGAGCAAGTGTCCGTTTGTCTGTCTGTCTGTCTGTCTGTCTGTCCAAACCGAGTCGCTGCATTTGCCATGTCTGGAAGAAAGACGTGTTATAATTGCTCAAATGAATTGATATTAGAACATCTACAATGGGAGGCATAAGCCGGTATTGGTGATAATAAATGGGGAATATCTGACTTAAATGTAAAATGGGTGATTTCTAAAATGGAGGGGCGTGCCAAGTCTTTGGTTTATGTCACATTCCCATCTTTATTAATCAGCGCGGTGAAGAAATATTCTGATCTTGCTGACATTCCCAAATTCATTCAATTCCAAAACGTAAAGTTTATTTAGAAAATGCAGATCATTCACCCTTTTATGAATGCATAAACTACTTCCCCCTTGATGAAGATGGGCATCATCACTGATCTCAGACTAAGCTCCGTGCGTGTTGCTATTTGGATTTCACAATGAAGGGCTGCAGACTGAACCCCCACTGTGATCTGAGAAGAGTCACAGTGGGGGGGCGGCCACACCCATGTTGCACTGGGAGTGCATGCCTCAGGATTTCCCCCCCAGTGAAATCCTGAGAGATGTTTTCCCACCGCTCCTGCACACAAGTGCTTGCAGGATCAGATTACCTCACATAACCTGGGACAAAGTTTGAGTTTAGTCTTGGCCACAGCAGACAAATTGATTTTAAGTCCTAGTATGTTCATAATAACTAAATATTTTGTTGTAACTCAACTTTTTCTTAGTTTTTGAACATAATCTTAAACAATATTGCTCATTTGCTAAATGAATACATAGACCATCAGACATAGGATTTTCACTGTAGCAGAAAAAAATGAATTAGGATGATCCTGGCATATGGGAAAAAAATACTGAAAAGTCAGGATTGTGGTACAAAAAATAGCCAAAAATAACTGTAAATCCAAATACACCTGTAAAGTCGTAGTTAGTATTTTGCCAATCTAGTTACAAGAAAATCTCACGCAACTTGTGTGTGAAAAGAGATTATGAATAATATGATCTCCTGATGTTGAACAATTGTGCCGGATTCTACCTCTACTGACTAAACTCAGTGCTTCAGTTAGCAGCCATTGTTCTGAATTATTCAATGACATTTTGTTGTATGCATCCAGTTTTAGGAAATAAGGGCCTCGTGGATTACGTATGTGAAATTAAGCCTATTCCTAAAGATCAAAACTCATCTGTTGTGAGTGATGAGAACCGCTCCAAAAAGGAAATGAGCGAGAAAAACTGCTTGAGAAGAAAAGTAGGAAAACGCAGTTGACCCATTGTCAAACTTCATGAGAATTCCTTGAGAAGGAGGAAAAGGAAATACGGGAAGGCCTTGCACAATTTTCTAAGCTTTTGTTTGCATACTTTTGCATCTCCTTGTATAAACAGCCTGTCCTCGGAGTACAGCGGCCATACCCACAGGGCTCTCACAAACGTAGATACCTTCTATTTAGCAGTGAAAGTTTGTGGGTCCGATTACAGCAGCATCATAATGTACGTAGAGAAATGGGCTGGTAAAAAGAAAAGAGCGATGGAGGGTACAATATGCGGGCCGAAAAATACACTTAAATACACAGAAAGGATACCCATTGAATAACGTGTTCACTTCTTTATTGGAATGGAAAGACGACACACGTCATACATCACGCGGGTCTGTGTGTGGGTTTTTAACCGCTGAACTATGACTTGACTCCATCCTCAATTTCAACTCTTTTCACTTCCCCACAGGAGAGGAAGCGATTCAGGGTATTAAAAAAAGCCACAGCAAGGTAAGGAAAGTGGAATTAGGTTGAAAGTTGAATGTCCACACTTCGACTGGCGGACAAGAGGATTATGAAGACAAAGGAAACGGACAAAAACAGGAAGGTGGAGATCATCTCCCTGTTTCCTCCTCACCAGCATCTCTAGCACTGCCCACTACACCAGCTGCAGATCAGTGCTACACTAATTAAATGTTCCCAGCCTAGATTTCCAGACAAGGATTCACATTTGAGAGCCTGTAGACTAAGGTCTGAATGTCTGATACTGTCTGCTGCCACTCCCAGGCAAAGATGCATGTGGCGGCTTATGGGAACCTCCACGCAGACAGGATGCGTGAAAAAACGCAGAGAGACAGGTCTTTTCATCAGACATGTAAATAGACAGGGAATTTAAAAATGATCCCTTTCCCACTTCTCTACCTCCTCCTAAACCTGTCCTATTTGAAAGTCTGTTTATTCCTAATAAAGATATGAAAGACGCGCAATCAAGTTGAATAGAGAATCTCAGGTAGCTCAGTGGCCTGATGGGTCGTAACGCCAACTCCCTCACCAGAATCATGAGAAACACACACAGGAACTAGTTTCACAAACAGGACTGAAATGCTTCCTCCGTAACGAAGAAAAAAAATAGTAACAAAACCTCTGGTGCACGCAACCCTCCAACATCTCTACAACGGGCCTGTGTTTATTTTCCCATTTTCCCCACCCAATAGCCATGTAATCAAGCTATCTGTTCAAAACAAAGAGCAGAAAAGGAATAATGCCTGACAAAAAAAAACTGAAGGAGGACTACAAACACTGTGCAGATCAAGGTATCCAATGACTTCATGAAAAACACACTTGGCCTTTGCAGCAAACCTTCGGCCCAAAACCACGTCAAAAAGAAAGATCTGGTGCCGATTTTCAATCAAAAAAGGAGTCACTAACAGAGGGAAAAATAAACGTGCACTTGTGTCACAGGATTTTGTCTCTTTGAAAGTTTCAGAACCTTTCTCGTCTCATCCTCACCTACAATGTCACATACATTATCTAAAATATAGCCAGTGATTGACGTTTTCCAGGTCACTGCAAAATATAACAATCCAACATGGCTGACGTCACGGCCGCTCTCTTTAAATATTCAAAAAGGTCATTCAATAGAAGTGAAAACATGGTTCCTGGTTTCAGGTAATAATTGTTCAATGATGCACTAGTGAAAGCCCGATGTTAACAGATATATTATTCTACTTCTATTCCGAGAGCGTCATCAAAATTCAGTTTAATGAAAAATATTTGCAACTACATATAATTCTTTTCTACCACTTTTGTATTCATACAATCCCGATGAGTGGAAGTGAAGGAAGTGAATGAACCCAGTCAGTGGGATCTATAAGCTTACATTCTTATCTTTGTAGAGGTGATGAATTAGTGGGATAGGCTTCTATAAATTTGGTGATTCTTTTAAGTAGGTTTTGGATGCACAACATATTCCCTTTGACAACCCACAGAAATAGTGCAACAAACATTGGAGTTCGTAGTCTGCAGCTGATGACCGACCTTCAGAATCACACTAAAAGTCATATTTCCATGGAGTGCTCGCAAAATGTAATTAGTAGAAAAATAAAAAATAATAATAATAATAAAATCAATCCCAACAATTTATAGTTCTTAATTTCGGGGGAAACAATTGATAAGCTAGTAAGTACAGTTTGCTAGAAATGCTTCAGAAAAGATGACCGTCCTTTCGGCCCAACTCAAAAATCATATTTCCATGTAAACCACACTAAATAAAGTGAGTAGAAAGCTCAAAATGTAAAAGGTGACAATACTCATGTAGTTAGTCCATGAGTAAAATCTTCGGAGGATCGTATACATAATTTGAAAGATATGCTCTGGGCAAAAACTGATGATAGACAGAAAAAAACAACCAATCCCCTCAGTCTATCGAACCTCCCAAATTTCTTTTTTTCTACTTATTAACTTGAAGAATGGGCCTCGTCCTTCCATCAGTGCGGCTCTATAACCGTAAGGTAATGTAAACGTGTGCGTTTGTGCACATGCATATATTGTTTATGTGCGTCTGTCTTTACATGTTTATTTTTTGTCTGTAATGCTTCAAAAGCTAGATGAATGCCAGATGCCCATTCATATTATTAGAACACATTCTTCAAGGACAGTGTGGATGTGGACAGCCTGTCTGAGACGTACACCTGCCCAAACGCGGCTGAGCGCCTATTAAGATAAAGACCCCCTGGAGGAAAAGGTCGATCTATCATCCTGTCTTAAAAGCTCCCAGCAGAGGACTCTCCTTTCTTTTCTCTGGCAGCAGAGGTAGAGGTAAGAGTTGTGCTCAATCTCATTGTCCGTGTGGCCAAACCAGTTTATTCTACAAGATATTCACCTCAAGATACTCAGTTGAACCTGGTAATGACTTTAAGTGGAGTTTTGAAGGTTTCTCACCTCAAGGGTCTGCATCAAGGTGGGCTTGATGGCATCTTTCATTAGCACTGCCAGCGCTCCGCTCACACCCTAAGAGGAAGTATTAGAGATATTAGAGATAAATAATATGAAACAGGATAAGTGTTTATCAAGGGAAAGAATATGGTGTGATACAACAGATGTAAATTTGAGACGCCATCTACTCGCGGGACTCTTTCCTTTATGCTGCGATATAAAAAAAATAAACTAAAGCTTGGTTCCCAAAATAGTGCCTTGTAAGCAAAGTGAACACACAAAACGCAAACAGCCTCTGCATTCTCACGGGGGCCGGCTCGCAGGTGCGATGTTTTTGCATTCAGACTAATCACAGACTGGTGTTATTTTATTGGGGATCCTCCTCTACCACTCTGAAACAACTGAGTCCACAGTCCACTGTGGGAAACCAGCAGCAGCTCCCCCACAGAGAAGTCTGCTGAGAGGTGCGAAAGCCCCGCTCCAAATGAATGCAGGTTACACAGAGATAAGATCTGATGTTCAACAGAGAGGAAGTGGTGGAAGTTGCCGTTTGGAAATTCAGAACCTGCCAGTTTGACGGAAGGCTAACAGGCTAAACGCACGTGTGTCCCCAAAAACACATAACAATTCACATCACTGCCTTTTCTTTGTTACAACAAACATTTTCAACAACAGCCTATGTGATTCAAGATAAGGTACCAATTTTCTGATTCTGTAGATCCTGTATCAACATACTGTGAGTCTAACTGATGGAGCTAGAAGTTTAAATGTAGGACCAGTTCATCATATAGACATGATATGTCCATTTTTTCATCAGTATTTAGCGTCCTCTGAAAGTTTGTTGTGTTTGACCTGTAGGAGTCCTGTATTTTTTCATGTTATCTGAATTTCTGAAAATGCATTTCATGAGGTCATGTTTCTTCTATCAAAAGGGTGGAGAACTTTTCCTCAATAGTCTGGTTTGTCCATTCATATCGTCTTCAGCTTTAACTCTATTTATAAACTGGATTTTAAAATCTCTTGTGGACAATCCCACAATCTGCTTTTAACTTCTGAGTCTGAGAAATTCCCACTGCTTTATCTGATGCAACAAGATTTCCTACCGAAAATCTAGCAGTTCCACAAATAACAGGTAGCCTTCATACTTCTTTGCTCATGGTAAAGACAGTTAACGTCTCTAAAGTTCATATAAAGTAAAAGGAGAAGACTAAAGGACTGTCAATTCAATATTTTGAGGTACATATGGCAAAGAATGAGACAGTCAGTTTTAAAGGTACCACAGTCTGAATATGAAGACCAAACAGTTACGCACCAGGTCCTCTGCAGTGACAGGAAGTCCAGAGCAACTGGTCCCCACCACCATACGGGCCAATCTGTTCTTCATGTCCTCCAGGCCGTCTGCCAAAGCCAGGATTGCCATGATCTCGCTAGCCACTGCGATGTCAAACCCCGTCTGAAGTGTTGAAAAAGTTTTAATTATGCAATATAGCTCAGATTTTTATCGCCCCACAAGGGGAAATTAGATTTTCAGAAGTGGTAAAAACAGAGAGAAACACTCCAAACAATAAGACATTGGACAAAACCAGAGGACACATACATAAGATAAAGAAATGCAGTTCACTAAAAAGACCTGGAATGGCTGCAATGATAATAATAAAATGAATAAAAAGTAGTGAGTATAGAACTAGAAACAGTCGTGTTGTTTGTGCTACTGAACAGTGAAGTCAAGGTTAGAGCAATTTAACTCAGGTCATAAGAAAACTACTGTAATAAAATAAATACCAGGTTCAATCATTTATTCAGTGGTTTGCTGCTGGTTCATATATTCTCCAAACATGAAATAAAGGGAAAAAAACATCATGCTTTGCAGCTATGACGCAAAACATTTTCCAACTATTTGGTGAAGAATAAATTGTTTTGAGTGTAAATTTAATTTCTGCAGGATGTGAAGAAAACTGGCAGATTTCCACGGTGGCCAGAGGACCGGGGATTATCTGGACACCATCTTAATCACATGGGGTTAGGAGTACTAGTTCTTTGAAAGTGTCCTAGTGTGGCAGTGATGACCTTGGGAAAGAAGTCCGAAACAGTCTAGAACATTATCAACTTGGTTTTGATTTGAGTCTTCGTGGTGATTTGTAACAATCTAACATTTGAACGAGGGTCATCCCTGGGGACGAATGTGAAGAACCTAAATGGTCTTCGTTACATGTCAGCAAAAAGAAAAAGGAACATAAACCACATTTATCTACCAAGGAACACATTTCATTCCCACTCCCACTGATAATACCCTGAGGGGCTATAGTATGTCCAGCAGAGGAGGAAGGCAGAGGACAGAGGAAGGGAAAGGGAAACAAAATTAATGAACTCTGTAAATGTAAGCATATGCTGAACTAGCTCACACAGTGCAGTGCGAGTGTGTGTGTGTGTGTGTGTGAGAGAGAGAGGATGGGTGGGTCATTTTTCTCCTTCAAACATTTGCTTTCACTTATGTCTGCTTGCTTCCCATTGAGGTTTAGCTGTCATTATTACAGACATATGTGTCAAATATGTGAGCTTTACCATGGACACTGATAAAGCGCCCAAAAATGCACATATCTCCTCCCTCCTAATAATCATAAACTCATGTCACTGACACCTACGGGAAAAGTTATGGCCCTGGAAACCCTGCTGTGACATCACTGTCAGTTATATTCCTAGGGTCAGGAAGCAAACATTAGGATTAATGGACATCACAGTCCCTGACGCAGCAAAATGATTCGCCTGTGGTTATCGCTAAAACAAACAAACGGAGCTGATGATTCAAAATATTTTAGAACCTCCGATGAATCAGGAGATAGTGAAGGTGCGAGTTCTACGTACCTCTCTGATCTGACCTTTTTCAGTGCTTGCCTGTCCGACTGTGATCTTTCTCAAGAAACGATCATTTGTGTCAACAACTGGAAAACAAAAAGAGTTTCATTTACCATCAGGAAAGCTGTCGAAACACCATTGGCAGACAAGATCGATCCATAAATCTTTTGATTTGACCCGATGAAACTCCTAAGATGGATTTCTTTGAAACCAGAACTTAGCTAACTCTTTAAATCAATTTCCACAGGCATTTAATATACAGTAGTCAAAAGTAATTCCGGAGGCTTTCACACAACAGACGAAACCCACTAACTGACAAAAACAGATTATTTTCTTAGAGATTCTCTGATTATGTGCCTGGAAATTAGTCACTCTGTGGTTCAACCGGGAGACATCTGAAATTATCCCTGGGTTGCTTTGTAATGAAAGACAAAAATCGAAAACACATTTTTTTGTCATGAACATAAGTCGCAGAGTCAACACCCATATAGCATTAGAAAATGTGTTTTCAATCTCCAGGGTTTGTTTTAAGAACGCCCTCAGGAACCAATAGAGTAAATACCACATCAATCATAGCATCACCCAGCTGGTAGTTCTCCCCGACGACCTCAAACTGTTAGTTTCATCACATCAACATGTATTGACCTGAGACTCATGGTTAGACCCTCGGTCTGCCAATTCAATAGGAACACAAGTGCTTGGAACAATTTACATCATTTCAAATTACATCAATATCACTTTTGAATCAAAACAGTCAAAAGTGATCTTTAATCGGGGAAAATCCAACATAATTTTAGGTGGCATGTGCTATTTTTAAATGATTGAGCTAACGGAGACGGGATGTTTATCGAAGCTTCTTTTGAATTAATTCGATTTTTAGAATAACCAAGATATAAAGATTATGTTTTTGATGGCAGAAAGTCATACTGGATCTGATGTTGCAATTTTCACCACCGTTTCACTCTCGATAGAATGTCTTTTTGAAATCAGAACGCGTGTTTTGTGTGACCGACTCAACAAAACCTCTTGATATGAGTGGACCATACAGACACGGCATAACAAGATGATACTGTAAATGCCCTGAAAGCAAAACCAGCAAAAATAACAGTTTGCTGTAACTTAAGAATGAGTTGAAGATGGAACTTTAAAGATAACGCCCGCAAAACATTCAAGTGAATATTTTGCATACATCCAAGTTGGCCTTCATTGGTTTGGGTTATGAGGAACATTTTTAGAACAAGCACATCCTGCATGGTTACCTCTCTGCCAGGTGATTTTTGAAGGATCGAGGTCAAGGCGGACAAAGGCGCTGACGTCCTGTGGTGTGAGGGATGCTGGGTCTGTTTTATTGATCCCTAGACGCTGGAATGGAGAGAGTGAGAAGATTAGTGGGTAGTTTAAAAGAATCTCTGGAGAACTGATGCGGTTTTTCAGGTTTGGCTCCCAACATAAACGCAAATTTCTGTACCAGCTTTGGTAAATCGATACTGGATATTTTATAATCATCCCACTATTTCTTCAATATATTTTTAAACCCTGTAAGTTGTCTGACTATGCTACATTGCAATCAACTCACTGTCCAGTCCAAAAGATTCAATGTGAAGTGCTCTCACACGACATAAGCAACATACTCATTCTTTACATTAAGCTCAATTCTTATTTTATAGTCCCTTTAATATCTAATTTTGGAGACATTCATAAAACCGCAAAGAGAAAGATTGAGTTGAGTTAGAATCAAGCCCATACTTCCCATCTCAACAATCTCTGCCATTGTGTGTTGTAAAGGTTTGAATACTTGGGATTCTTCAACAATACATCATCAAACATAGATTCCAGATTTGATTTTCACAAGATATTAAAATGTTCAGAGATCAAGACAGACGGAAGTTTTTCAAATAAGGTCACTGAGGCCCCCTAGTGGGACAAAGAATCTTTCTCCTTACAATCCTTTTATCTAATAACTAATATTGAGTTCATGGTTTCTGGCACGGCAGTATTTTTAGACTTACATTTAGCCTGGAGACCTGGATGGGTGAAAATCTTCTGACTCCGTTGATTGATGGAACCAGTCTGCTGAACAAGGCCTGTATGTATGAATCCAAAACAAAGGCACTGAATCTATGTACGTACGTGCATCTGGTAGAATCTATGTACGTACGTGCATCTGGTAGAATCTATGTACATGCGTGCATCTGGTAGAATCTATGTACATGCGTGCATCTGGTAGAATCTATGTACATGCGTGCATCTGGTAGAATCTATGTACGTACGTGCATCTGGTAGAATCTATGTACATACGTGCATCTGGTAGAATCTATGTACATACGTGCATCTGGTAGAATCTATGTACATACGTGCATCTGGTAGAATCTATGTACATGCGTGCATCTGGTAGAATCTATGTTCATACGTGCATCTGGTAGAATCTATGTACATGCGTGCATCTGGTAGAATCTATGTACATGCGTGCATCTGGTAGAAAGAGCATTTCATTGCATCTTTTATGATTATCATGTTTTTGAGCGATAATGTACCGCAAAATACACAACCATTCATCTTTGCCTCTCTGTGTGTATATAACATTATGGTTAATTGGTATAAATTCTTATTGAGTGACATTGTCACCTTGTCTGATTGTGTTGCCTCATGGAGCATCCTGGCATCAATGGCAGCAGCCACCAGGTTATTTGCTGCTGTGATGGCGTGAATGTCACCGGTCAGATGGAGGTTGAACTGCAGAGCAAGACAGACAAAAAAAAAAGGATGACAAACAGGAAAGAGAAGGAGGTGTGATGATATCAAATACACACAATCCAAGTATTATTATTGCAAGACAGCAGTAGAAATGGTGGGTTTTGGCTGTGGCATGGCCCCAGTGAAAGTAAAACGGTGAGTAATCTTCTCACTTGCACAAGATCTTAAGAAACTTTGTGACAGATATCCTCTATTCGACATGAGCCAAACTATTGTGTAAGAAAATGATGCTATGTTATTAAAGGCTATGTATCTGGTGTTGCAAAATCAATTTCCTTCCCTCTTCCCTGCCTTCAGAGACTGTGCTTCAGAGACAGGCGATATTATGCCACCACACCGGGGGTTGTGTGTGTTCCTGCATGTTTCATGTCTTTCAAGTCTGTGCTACTCCTGCTATGGATCGCCAAATGCGTCTGTGTCTCTTACCTCCTCCATGGGGATGACCTGGGCATATCCACCTCCTGCAGCTCCCCCTAGAACCAAAGGAGAGGCAACAGAGTCAGAGGCAGACAAAGACAAAGTGCTGGCTTGTCCAACTGCAAGACAGCAAACATCCCCCAAGTTCCCACTTTGATGTAATTTTTTCCTCTCCCTCTTTTTTATTTAATTAAGTTTTGTTTTTGTATCCATTGTCTTGCATACTCACGTATCCAAAGACAGAACGGTACAAAAAACAAATTGGTTGGAAACAACTTTTTCAGACAGGATGTGACAATGAGATTTGCACAAGGTTATATTAGATTCTGACCTTTAACCCCAAAGGTAGGTCCCTGGGAAGGCTGTCGGAGACATGCAAAAGAGTTGAGCTTAAGGTGAGCAGACATGGCCTGGACAAGGCCAATGGTCACCGTGCTTTTGCCTTCGCCAAGTGGGGTGGGAGTTATACTAGACGTAGACACATACAGTTTTGAACATTTAGTTGTGCATCATTTAATTGAATCTATGACTATTAACATGTATACGTCTTATCCTTGTTTCTGACAGCCAAGCATCACTGCACATACAGCGAGCGATGGATCAGGCGGCGGCGGCAGCGAAAGCGGCTCACATATGGAGTGATAAAAAAAAAAAATTAAAAAAACAGGTTTTGTGTCTCAGAAATGAAAAAATGAAATACACTTGGCAGTTTTTTTGAAAAACGCATCTCAACCGTCATCCAGCTGCCCTCATCCTTTGTGGTGTCAGATTGTCAGCTGTCAAAGTATAGTGTGTGTTTCATATAAGTTGTCGCTCTCAACTCCCATTGCTGGCCGTAAAGAGAATAAGCTATTAACTTATGAAATGCTATGCTGGTGTTTAAGGGCATTAAGCCCACTATAAACCCAAGTAGCATAATTTTATAGCTACAGTTAAATTAGTTTCGATATGAGCGGTCAGTTACAGAAATAATAGGCAAAGTTGTCGTGCGATAAACATTACCGGACATTTGTGAATAACCTACAATAGTCAGTTACAGGGGATACTAATAGTTTTCATGAATACAGGCATATGAATAACCAGATTTCTCTGTTCACTTTAACGTTGTATCTAAGGCTGCAGTAATCGATTATTTTAGTAATATAGTATTCTATTGATTATTCTGGCGATTGAGTAATCGAGTAAGAAATTGTGTGCTCTGCAATCTTTTTTTAATTAAATCACTTTTGCTTTGTCCAAGTGCAATTTCAATATGCAAAACAGAAAAATACGACCCCTTTTGTTCCCCCTTTTTAGAAATGGTTTATTGCTTGAATTACAATAATAACTGTCAACAGCTATATTAACAAATGAGATTTGTTGTTGTTGGATTTATCCTAAGAATCTGCAATGTTTTCCAGAGCTTTTTAATTTGTTCACAACATCAGTCTATCACGGCTCCTGGTGGTCTTTCTTGAACGTGTTTCTAGAGTTCATCATTTTCTTAATTTCAAACTTATTTTTCGAGAGTTTTTGTTTTAATAAAAAACCCTCTCTGATGTGGTCTAGACCTCTATTACAAAGGGCCTTCTCGTTCACAAAGGGGTGTTTACATGGAGATTTTTTCTTCCCAATTATTCGGATTAGGGGGCAATGTAAACCTAATGTCTCAGTTTATCGCAGTGAATATTCCAAAACAATCACAGTTCAGACACCCCTTCACCAACCACCAGAGTCACTTTCACAGTCTGTCAGTCTTTGTCTTTTTAACCTCCCAAAATTTTGAGGCAGAGTGAGCATCTGTTCGCACTGAAAGACAGATTATCCTCCTTATTTACCTCCATTCACTGGGTGTGATACATCCTCTGGGAGACACCAGTCCGATGGGTGACCAGTGAGAACTGAGCAGACATGTAATAATAACTTCAATTTATGAAGTGCCTTGTAGAGAGTTGATCCGGTTTGCAACGAGTAGCTAGCAAAACATGTTCTACATCAGGAGACCGGGGGTTATCTGGCTACCGGCGGATAGTACGGGACGATCCAGGCCACTTCCTCATTGATTGTCGTGCTACTGTGTATTTGTTTCCATAAAAGACAGCCATTCATGTTTGAGGTGTGTGGGTGTGTGTACGTGACGTCATGGGTGAGGGCGCAGCGCACTACAATTAAGTTTGCTTTAAAGTCGTCCAGATTTAAACAAAGCCTCGAGGACTTTTAGTAATCGAGTTACTCAAATTATTCAGGGAATGGTTTCAGCCCTGGTTGCATCCATCATATGATCATAACTTGGATAAGCTTCATATACGGGATACTATATGGGTTACTGACTGGAAACAGTCGTTATGCATTGATGTCAATCCTACAATTGATGCACATACACAATATTATTATTGAGATAAGTTGCAAACATTCACTCACTCGTTCAATAAGCGACACTCACCCAGCTACCAGGACATATTTGCCATCAGGCTGTGTGTGGAGGCGGTCTAACAGGGAGAGTTGGACCTTAGCTTTTCTCTTGCCATAAGCTTCGAGCTCTTCTGGGAGCAAACCAATCTCCTCAGCCAGTTGGTCCACCGGTTTGGGTGTCTGAGCTCTGGAGATCTCTATGTCACTGACAAACAACGGGAAAAAAAGCATTACAAATTGTCCAGATCTAATCTTAAAACATTGTCAGTTCACGACTACACACACACCACACAGAACCTTATACAAATAACATTCGTATTGTTGCATAAGTGATCTAGTTCCGGTTAGTTAGTGGTCTATACCTCGGTACCGGAGTCAAGGGCTGGAGTTTTAGGCTGCGCAAATGCCAGGGACGATACTGCTGCAGCTTAAGCCACCGACTGGAACTACGTAACACATTCTGAGACAGAAAAAGAATAAAATGAGATGACATGTTAACAAGGAAAGAATGGACTCAACAATTGGGTTCAAACAAACACACCTTTGCTCTGTAGGCAGCGGTGAGGTATCCTAGCGCAGAGTTTGAAGACTCAATGCCACGTTCATCTAAAACAAAAAGAAACACCAATTAAAGCTCAGTTTGCGTAACAACTACATGTTGATTCTTTGAGTCAAAGAAAATTTTATTTCCTTTGTGTTGTAGTCAACCATACCCATTTTAGGAGTGGGGTCATAATGAATGACAGCAGTTCCTGGTCTGACCCAGGTGGACGGGACATCCATATTTCCTGCCCCTAGCAGCACCAGGGCATCGGCCTGCATCGCCTAAGATGAAGAAAGAAGCACCTGAATATGAAGATCATGGGATTAATCATGTCACGCGTGTGTTACAGTTATAGCAAATTAACGGGAAAAATAAACAAATCTTTCCCGCCCTCGGGGATAAAAACCCTTAACATTAGGACAGACGTCCCCTTTTTAGTGACCATAAAGACATATTTTACTGAAGGAAAAAAACAACCTTAGAATGGGGGGAGCTGGACCCACCTGACTCTTTAGACTGTTGGAGTTCCATTGACTCTTAAGGACTACCATTCCACGTCGTTCAATCAGGCACTGAAGGGCCACCCCAAAGGGCCCTTCTCCTCCAACCATCAACACAGTTTTCCCATCAACAGGACCATCTGTAGAAAGGTTTCAACATAACAAGAAGTAATTTATGTGTTTGAGCAACAAAACTGCTGATACGGTCCAAAGTTCAATCCCAAGGAGCCCACCCAGTGAAGTGTTCACGATCTACATCAGAAGCCCGACAAATATTATTAACGTCTCTGCAAACCCATGGCAAAGTAGGTCTTTAATGGGTTTCTGCCACACTGTCATAACTACAGGAACGACATGCTGATTATTGCACATTATTAAACCTTCATAAACACTTCCATCCAGTTTATTCTAAATGGTAACTCGTGCAGGTTTGTAGAGGCTGTAAAAGAAGCACTCAGAATAACTGCGACCTTATGTACACCTGAACTTTGACCCATACCCTCTGAACCCTATGGCATATCTCAAATTTGTTCCCACTTCAAGAGTTTGCCTGGTGAGTGAGAATTGCATATGTGCTGAAACACCAAAATCTTTTTTGTTTTAAATGTCAAACATTGAGAATCTTAGTAAAAAAAAAAGCCCACTGGCATGATTTGTTCATTTCTGTACCATCCTCTTTACTATATATACATTTTGATCTGGTTTAGTTCAAATTTGATTGACAAAGGTTCTCAAAAGTTGCAGAGCTTGTTCTCAGCCATACATTGCATAGCATAATGTATATATTTATTAATCATATGAAGTGCCTACAGTATAAAATTTATATCAAGTGACATGTAGTGTATATGATGAGTACAAAGAATTTATTGACAAGTATGACAGCTGATGAAACACAGCTGTATCGTGCCGTCTAAAACTGAAGCTCAAAGCAAATTCACCTGTCAATCTTAAATCAGCTACCACTCCGTTTTCCATGCTGTGCCATTTCAGAGAATTCTCCACAGAGGTGAATTAATGATGGTTGCACGTAAATACTCCTTATCAAAATGTTAGTGTAGGGTTTTCAGATGAAGTTTGTGATTTGAAGTACGAGTTTTCTATTCAATAATTTCTGAGTACGAATACGATTTCCGTTCCCAGAAACACACCATGTTTCCCCAGCAGATCCAGGACGGCGGTGGCCAATGGTGGCTCGAAGCCTTTCCTCAGGTCTCCTCGTACCAGACGGCCCATGTTCAAGTCTGACACCCTGTAACAAAAGTAACGTTTTAAACCCTTTAAATCTCAAGATTAATTTTATTATCTGGATGGATAAACCTTTAAATAAAAACATAGCATGCTGCAGTGAATAGAAATAAGTCTACACAGAGTCTAGATTGTTACTGTTGTTGCCATTTTTGATGAATGTGTGTTATAAAATTTGTCCTCAAGTGAACCAATACTCTTCAATTTGTGCTTATTGCAAAGGGTGCCTCACTTATTTTCTCAGTCACAGTTCTGCTAAGTGTAATTCTGTCAGGCCTATTTGATTTTGTTCACTGTTGACATTCTATTGGATAAAACACATTTTTTCTCTTCTGGGACAGAGGAATAAAAATAATATAACATGGCTGAATTCTGCATTAGAATGTCTGATAACAGAAAAAAAAAACATTTTGAGTCACTTTTAAAAGGGACATACAAATCAATCTAGAGTGATAACCTCAAACTTTCCACAACTGTGCTTTTTTTTTTGAAGATTCACTCTATGTGAGAGTTAAAGTTATTTGCACTTTTAAATGCCTGGATCCTATTTGGCTTGTGCAAGTTTTTACCCATCTAAGTCTTTTTCAGGCTTGAGAGCGTTCATCACTTGGCTGGTGAGGAGATCAGGGGGGAGGTGAAGACAGATGCCGTGCACCCTTGGGTCTTCATTCAGCTTCAACACCTCCTCTACGATCTATGTGAGAATGGGATGAGAATTGTTTCGAGAAAGAATACATATCTACGGGTCATAATTGAAGTGGCTGTAGCAACAAGTTCAATAAGGCTCAGGCAAAAGTTTCGCCATAGAGACTATCCCTTTACTGACCTAGACTCAAATTTGTCATATTATCTTGACATTCATACGTCTAACTCATGCACAGTATCTGTTTCATCGTCATCATGTCATTGTCTGTGGCTGTCACCTGTGATATCATCTGCTCACAACCATTCAATAGCAAAATTACACAACCTTAAATTTGAGCACCTAGCTGCTGTCTCTGAATAGGATTCTATATGTAATTGTTGTTCCTTCATGTATCTGTGATGTGTGTGACGTCTTATCTCTCCACCACCATACTGCCTTCACAGATTTACCACCTTCATCGATTAGTACGAGTCAGACGCCACTACCACCAGTTTTTGGACTCCATTGGCCTTAGATCACACTCTCCACAATGAGTCTAGGCGCCCAAAGACGTCCTTACAAACTAATCATTACATATCCTCTCGTAGGATAAAGTATCCTCTCCTGATTGTATGGTTGATATAACACACGCTGCTAAAAAAACTGCCTGTATTTGGTCCACACAGAAGGAAGTACTCATTAGAATGCAAATTAGGAAACCGCAAATCCACCATTACAGTTAATCTATATCTGTGCCAATGAATCGACATAAACGATTACAGTAATGGAGGAGGAAAGAGGAGACGGGAAAGAGAGACCATGAATAACTTGAGGGTCCTTTTGGGTAGTAAGTTTTCAGCCACAGTCATCTAAAATGTCTGAGCTAAGAGTCAAAGTGAGCAAAGCTAAGAGGCAGCTGCCAAGTCAGATGCCTAGTGTTAAAAATGAAAACGGAAGCCAGGATTTATCCTATCACCCGGGACGCATGAATATTGTGATTTATAGTGTAGAAGATGTGCATCACTGGTAAAATAATATTAAGCCTAACCACAAAGATCAAATGCTGCACCCAGACAAACAGCGAGCGACTTTAATGGAACATCATGTCCCAGCTTGTTAAAAATGACGGGGGGAAACAAAAACGTGACTACTGATTCACTTACTTCGTCTTCACTGCACTCCTTTGTCAGAGAAATCTGAGTGAAGTTTAAACCAATCTGTGGACATGGACAAGGAGGTTGAACAATTGTGAGAAAAAAGTGAGAAAAGACAAACGAAAAAATGTAGTTAAGGAACATGGAGAGAAAAGTCACCATTGCTGCAATCTTCTTATTGATGTCCAACAAGCTGTCCTCTTCACCTGCCTTTGAGATAAAAGTAGGACAGGGAGGCAAACACACAGAACTATTTGCACATGAATCTTCAACTGCTTTGGTAAGAAGAGAAAACGCCGGAGTGGTAGATAAATGATTGCAAGGCAGCTTGAACGAAATAAGCAGACCATGACTATTTCAATGCATTTGTTCCACTTTAGTGTTTGCTTAAAATACCTGCACAATGGCAAATGACGGTTGGATTTCTGGATTCCTTCTCTGTAGAGCCACCATTGCCTCCTTGATACTCTCAACCAGCTCCCTGTGTGACAAAAAAAGACTTCATCTTTACTGAGTGTTAGATGATTTTCTTTTTATTACAAATGTTAGTATTAGGCTATGGTTTAAATGACCTTTGAAAGTGAAACAATGCAGACCAATTATTTTTTCCTCAAATCTGATCTTTTTGTCTTCACTGTTAACATTTTTCATTTGTATGAGACAACTAACCTGACATCTGTGTGAACACATCTGTAGCAAATGCACAAGAACCAAACGCATGAATAGAAGAAAAGTTCAATTCACAGATCAACTATTTCAAAATGAATAAAATATGGATGCAGGCCTTAATACATTGCATTGTTTGTTGTCGTAATCATAATGTGGTTATGGTCAGTCAGATTTTCAGGCTGAGCGCCAGACAGCAAAAGCAGAGACGGTCAGGGTTGTGAGAACACTAATATCAGATTTGAATCACTTTTGCATGCGATAAAAAGCACAATCGGCTATATATCCGATTAACGTCAATTCCGCAAGAATGCCCCCGATCAGATCGGATGACATACAGTATTGTGCTTAAAACAAAACGCATGCACTATCACCATCAGTCAGAACCGGCAGCACCTCAAAATGAAACAACCTGAGAGCAAAGATGAAAAGAATCTGCAGTACAGATTCTGCTGATGAACAACAAACAGAGCTCTTGTATTTTTTCCTATCAATACATCTTGCATACAACAACAAATAGCGTGGCCATTTCCGTTTTACCATGAGTTGCCTCAATACCATACATTTAATTTAATACCATACTAAAGCAAAAATGTTTGTGTGCAATTTCGCAGGGCAGACATGTACACATTAGAGCTCATGAGTGTGAACGATCAGATAACTAGATCTGACCAAACAAATAAAGTAATAAAAATAAAAATTTTAAAACGTGGTTTGCAATTTGAACATAGACTTTGTCCACCAGTGGTGACTAAACATTGATGTGATTATCTCAGAGAGACAAAAGCCACATGAATTTTGAACTAACTGTTCAGTGTTGTGACAGCAGAAGGAATGGTTCCGGTTTCCAACACATCAACTCGAAGGACAGAATGTTTACCTGGTACCTAATATATCCCTCTCACTGACACTTACCACAGTTATGGAGACAACAAAATATCGTAATATTTTGGAAAAAAATACATCCAACTTTTATCTCTATAATATTTGAAACATTAAAATATTTTTTTTACTGAGGTTTCCAATAAATATATGAATATATCCCACCATATTTGCGGAAGTTGATGGAACACACCGATTGGCCACTTGCGGCGCATATGGTAATATATGGGCGGGGCCAAAACATTAACGTATAGAGTTAACACACTGACCTACATATTAGCCTGCAGGACACAGTAGGAGGAGTCAGCCAATCGCTGTCTCGTGTCAATCCTTATACGTTCTTCATGTCATATGATGGTCCACAGTAGTATCCATTATGTATTAAAATCCATCATGTGCAATGCATTTTGCACGTCACAGACTACAAACTGCACAAAAACAACGAATGTCTATAAAGTATTAGTAACTCCAACCCCAATTAATTTAGACTCCATTTTGGCAACACGTTCGTAACAATGAAGAAAAGTTACATCAGCTGGCTCGAGTTCCTCTTGATTGTTGTTTTTTGACACGTGCAGAGCTGTCTGCTAGCCAACTCCAGCTACACCGGTGTGATAAGAATGTGCCGACCGTTTTATCTCCTTCATTTATGTATCATCGCATCCACAAATGTCTACAGATCTTTTTTATTTAACGCAAAGGCGTTGTCGCACAGACGTTTATATCAATTTCTTACCTGACCGAAGTGTCGCATTCTAATCCACCATCTTTTTGGGCCTGTTTCCCCATGTTGACGGCCAGTTTCGGCTTGATCCCGCCGCTGCTGGTAGCGCCTACAGACCGGAGGATCATCCGGCTGTTGGCAGGACCCAGCGGTGGGCATCCTCGCGTCGGTCCGCTGACTCTGCTCACCAGACGAGCTAGAGGTGTCCGAAGGCTGCAACAAGCACTTCGAATAAAAAACAACTTCATCACTACTTGTCCTTAGTTATAGTCACAAAGCAAACTTGTTTCCCATGCAATATATAGCTTCTAGCTGCTCAACCTCCGATGTGTACAAAAAGTTTTGTGGGGCATGCAGGACCGTGATGGGTGGTGCATTGATGGCCTGTAGGAAATTTCCACTTTCCGACTGCGGAAGTATGGCAAAACCTTAAACATTGAAAAATGAAAACGGAAAGAAAATATACATGATAAAACATTCCGAATGATATTGAGGAAACACTGAACATTGTGCCTTTGTACATATTTTTTTTAGTACACATTCTACATTAGTGTGCCGGTAAATAAAAAATTAGGTATTCCCTGAGACGTTGCTGATAGGTTTGACTCAATTTATTACAATACCAAAACACAATGCAGAATATATTTCTTTCGCAAATGAACGTAATACAGTTATGTTCTTAGTAAAAGGCAACTTTTGCTTCGAGATTTGTTTTGGTAAATCTGAGGTACTTTAAAGGCAACAGCCAAAGTGGATAAGATCGCGGTTTACAAGCACGCGCCTTCACTTGGTATATTGATAGAAGGGAGATGTAAGGAAAGGGAGACATAGTTACAAAATATGAGCCCCATCAAATAACTTACTGAGGAGCTAATTGTGAATGTTAGTTTTCACTTTCGAGCATGACATTCCGCCCTGCCAAAGTGTAGTAATTGCTGGTTTAATATTTAATTTAAGCTGGGCCAATTTCTAATTAATATTAAAATATTACAACATGGTTTCGTTGAAAACGATTTACATTATGTTATTATATATTATTACAGTGACAGCTGTAAGATCCTTTATTTTCACTCATTAAGATGGATTTTTTAGGTAGAGACCCATGAACAAAAGTACCTGTGTGACCTATTGATGGAATTTAAGTGGAAGTTATCATATACACATAAACACACTCAGGTAGTGAGTGGGTAGACACGAGGGCGTGGCCACAGCAAGAACTTGATTTATAACGTCTACAAAGAACTGTCAAAAACCATCAGAGCCCACGAAAGATACCATGAAATGATGCCACAGATGCCGACTGGGAAGAGCTTCCTGTGTGGAATTCTAAACCCACTAAAGGTGTGTGACACCAGGTCATCTCCACAGACGCTCAGCTGCTACATGCATAACAGCTGCGTCACTGCAAAGACCGAACCGGCCGGTCTTCATTCCCCAACACACACCATCACAGTCTCGTGGCGTGCAGCAATTCCGATCACACGAACAAAACCGCGAGTCAGTTCTGACTGTAAAGATAGTTGCATTGTTCACGCAGGGCCTTTAGTTCCTGCTCCCGATCCGGAGCAGCAGCAGTAGGATGGTGCCGTGGAATCGCCACCACCTCACATTGTAGGATAAAGTTTGACGTCCGTGGAGATCAGATCTTAACAGGTAAGGTTTTCACCTGCAGTCCCTCCAATCTGTGTGAAACTGACTTTGTTAATATAATCTATCCACCCACCATGTATTCAGAAAAAAAAATAGCTGAGATTGACATGGTGATCGGTACTTTAAGGGTATATAAAATACATTTATGTGGACAAAACAAGAAATCCAGCACATATATTTCTCTATATATGTCTGTATAAGTCTAAATATCATATATATACATAAAAACGATTCATTTGAAATGTATTCTAAATGATTATATGAATAATTGTTCAGGTTTTATTGTTTACCAATAACACCACCAATGAAATGTATAAATCCTCAACTTGCTTTATTTCCTCAATCTATTTGTTTGTATTTCGCCTCATGTTCCTTCTTTGTTTCATCCTTTTTGTTATTGTCCCTTTTATTGTTGTTTAAGTTGATCTAAGCTTGGGATGTGATTTTTTTTTTTCCATGTATTTTATTTATTCATTCTTCTCCAGCTTTATTACCTTTATGTATTTATTGGTCTTTGCTTTTACTTTCTACCATATCTTTCTTCTTTTTTAAAAAAGAAATCCCATTTTCTTCTGTTTTCTCTTATTCCAACAGTTGTTTTTAAAGGTGCTGTACAAATAACATTTATTATTAGTATTGACTGCAGGGACCCATGACATGTTTGGTTATGTATGTTTCCATTTTTCTTCAAAAATCTTAAGGAGCCTTAGCAGTTAGAGATTATTTCAATAATTACTAATATAAAAAAAAGTTGAGTAAAGATTTAAAAGCCTGGAATAATTTTCAATATGCTGCGCAAGATAGATTAAATATTAATATAGGTATTCATGTATTTCAGTAAAGTAAAGTTCATATCAACTTAATAGTAGTATTATATAAAATCTCTTATGATTACATAATACTATTACAGGCTGAAAATAGAAAAAAGTCAACATCTCCCAGTTGGGTGGAGTGTGGGAACTTTTAGTATCCAATGTCACCATTCTCATAACACATTTAAAATGTTTTATTTTGGGTATCACTTAAAGATGACACACTCATTATCCTCTGCCTTATGAGTAACTATAAAATCTGATGGCAGTCGCAGTGGACGGAAGTCAAAATGATTGGCTGGACAAAGATGGCAGACAGATCACGAGCTAAAAGTAAGAACAAGTTTGGTGAGGAGCAACACCTTTGACTATTCTCTGGAGAACCTGTTTGATCAGTGCCCTCTAGTTTAGAGCTGAAGGAATAAGGAAAAGGGTTTCAACCACAGGGTGTGTGTTTTTGAACTTGAATCCCTTCTTCATCATATTTTATTAGGAAATCTATGGTGAAATAATGCATTTGCGTGTTATGTGACTCTGAGGATTTCTTATTGTTTATGTCCCTTTCCGACAGAAGATAATCTATAATCTTTTCTTCATCTACAGCCCCACCATGAGGGACAGACTGAGCAATCTCCAGGAATTTTCCACCAGCCATGCGGAGCCAATGGAATACGAAGAGTCTACTGGCTCCAACTCTTCAAGCAACGTGGACCTGGAGGATGAGTTGCCCCATGAAGCAGTGGTGTTTGACAACAGTCCTGCTCTTGAGGACGTCTTTGCCCAGGCGCAAGATATCCGCAGAGAAAACCAGCTCATCCGCATGGAGGTTAAAAGGCTCAGTGAGCAGAACTCTCGAATGCTCCACGGTAACACCACCATGAGCACAATCAAAAGGGACTCCAATGTCATTGGTGCCGACATAAAGGTTCGGGCCGAGGGTGTGCTAGCACACCTGAAGGAAATGGACGGCACAGCCCGCAAGCTAGAAGAGGAACATGGCCCAAATTCTGCCATCACGCGAATCGCCAGAACCCAGTACACTAGCCTCAGCAATGGTTTCCGGGATTCCATGTTTTACTATAATGAGGTTGAGATGAGCCACAGGGAGAACTGTAAAGCCCAGATCCAAAGGCAAATGGAGATTGTGGGACGTGAAGTGACAGGAGACGAGGTGGAGGAGATGATCGAAACCGGTCAGCTGAACATCTTCAATGACAACATCATGTCTGAGGGGAAAACGGCTCGATCGGCTCTGTTCCAGATTGAGAAACGTCACAAGGAGCTGTTGGACCTGGAGTCCCGTATCCAAAGCATCCATGAGATATTCCTTGACATTGCCATGTTGGTGGAGGACCATGGCCCAATGCTGAACTACATCCAAACCAATGTTCAGAAAACTGATGAAAACATACAAGATTGCCTCGTCAAACTCGCAAGAGCCAAACGTTGCGACAAGAACAATCCCTTCAAAAAGATGTTTTGTGGCTGTTTCCCATGCTACAACTAATGCCAATCGAAGATGTGGGTAGAAAATAAGAACGGTTTTGTCAAGGGAGAGAGAGAGAGAGAGAGAGAAGTTTAGTTTAAAGCTGTTGTTTTTAGATTGAGAAATAAAACTGCTATGGTATCATATTTAAGGTTGCGTTTATGTGACCCATTGACGTTCTTATGGAAGATTTTAGACGGGCATCTCGAATCTGAATAAATTCCCCCGTGTATAAATTGTGATGGAGAGATGAAACAAATAGGAATTGAACATATTTTTCATGGTTTTATTCCCAGTTGACTTTCAACACGTGGGGGGACTGACAAAATACCACAATTGGATGATCGTCAGTTACTTTTTCTGAAAATAGCAGAAAGTCACTCCAGTTGTGATGAATTGCGTTGGGTATCCTCTATGAAACAAAGGTTCGCAATTAAGAATGAAATGCGGAAGAAATATAAGGTGTGAGCTTCTTCCGAATATAAAATGATTTCAAGAGGGTGAACGTAACCATTCGGGTGATATCATTTGTCTTGAAATGTCAATTCACTGTAAAATTTCGTGTCCTAAATGTAAAGGTGACAGAACCTATTTTCAGAAATGAACTATCAGTTATCATCAGTCAAGATGTTTGTTTTTTGGTAAATAGTTTCAGCAGTTCTCTCTCTCTATATATATATAAAATATTTTTATTGAAATTATTACTTGCCATTCTGTCGGCATTGCACAATACTATTAAAATTCTCCATTATTTTCGTTCATTTACCCGTATCGAGGAAATCAATAACTGACGGCAGCAGTTTGAACAGGACCTGTTTGGAAGTTTGTTGTGAGTCTCAATGTTCTATGGGAATCACACAGTTGATTTATTATGATTTAAGCTTATCTGTAACCTTCCCCTCCTGTTTTATTAATGCATCTAGGATCATACCTGTACGCTGTCTTTCTTCTGTGGTTTCATGTATATTACATTAAGCGATATAATAAAAATTTAAGATGGTTTTCATCTTGTTTCAACATTAAATTTACTTCATCACCTAACGCTTGATTCTATTGGCTCTAAATTAATTCCATTTCCTTATTGGAGTTTACACCAGGTCCAGGTGAGATGCATTAATTGTAAAGCAGTGGGCATGTGTCTTTCCACCCTGATGTTAGGTGTAACACCGCCACGCACACACAGGTGTCATCATACCTCACCGATTTCTTCATTGGTGTTGCATGAACGTATTATCCTGGAAACATTATTTGATGGGTATGTTGTCTTCTTTGAAGGACTCCGTTTCCTTTGTTCTGAAGAAAACATACAAAAATGTATCTCCCTTCAAGGAAGTGTAGAGGTTTGCAGTGGGAAGGCCCATGTTTGTCACCTGGGTAGGGGCGGCAGACAGATTCTTTCATCAGAGTAAAAAGACATGTGTCAGTGTGAAACACATCGTAGGGATTGACTTTCTTTCCGGTTCTATCGGAGCCCCTGACCAGAGGTAAGACGCTATTTAATCTACAAGTGAATAATATAAAATAACTTTTCATTGATGACGTGTAGCAGAGGCAGCTGGAGCCAAGTGGATAATTGATGGGGGTTAATTAGTGTTAAACTGTTTAAGCAGTTTGGAAAGCATGACATGATAGATTCAATTACATCCTTTGTAATCTCTATCCCACTGTGTATATATAGTGACAGCTATTTGAAAACGGGCTCAAGAATTCTAATATGGTATGAGGAAATGGATTTCCTGGGTGCATACTCAGACTATATGAAATCATTTGTGTTGTGATTTGGCACACATCCGTTTTTAAGTTTTTTTTTTGCAGTGTAGAGGTGGACGGAATTTAATGCAGACACATAAATGCAAACCTATATTCTGCCGTAATCCCTTTCAAATGAAAATGTATGTTTTTCAATAAATTTTCTTCCTCATTCCTGGTTCAAATGAACACATTCCAACAAACATTTGGGTTACAACGGCTGTCATTGTTCACTGCAGAAAGAAAACCAGCTGCAGACAAACTGACCAGTCTTTCAGTCTAGAATATTGAGTTATTAGCTTTGGATGGATGGTGGAGTTTCCCTTGAAAAATTATCCGCGAACCTGTCTGTATCGACGATCAATTAATTAATCTTTATTTATATTGGGACAATTCACAACAACAGTTATCCCATGGTGTTTTCCAGAAAGAGCAAGTTACACTCTTTATTTTTATTACCTTACAGATACCCAAAAAATTCCTCCATGAGCAAATACTTGGTGACAGTGGCGAGAAAAAACTACAATAATAGTAATATAAAACTTAGAAATAGATTATGGGAAAATACTATACTATAATAATAATAATCATCATCATCATCATTTTATAATCAGCGGACATGGACCAGGTCCACAGCAGCAGATGCAAACACCAACCATGTGACCTTACAGGGTGACAAAAGCACAAATACTCAAAGGAAGAAGTCAAGTTAGTAACATGCATAATCCACTAACATGCATTAAAGTGAGAGGGATGTATAAAGAGGGACAGTGAGAGAGGAGGAGAGAAAAGTTCAGTGCATCATGGGAAATCCCCTAGCAGTCTAAAACTATAGCAGCATAGCTAAGAACTAGCTTATGCTAGCCTTAATTATAAACTTTATCATAAAGGAAGGTTTTAGGTCTACTTCTAAATGTAGAGAGGGTCTCTGCCTCCCGAACATAGATTGGAAGATGGTTCCATAGGAGAAGAGTCTGATAGCTGAAAGCTCTGGCTCACATTCTACTTCTGGAGACTCTAGGGACTACAAGTAACCTTGCATGCTGGGAGCGCAGAGTTCTGATTGGACAATATGGAACTATGAGCTCCTTCAGATACGTTGGTGCCTGACCGTTAAGGGCTTTGTAAGTGAGCAGAAGGGGTTTAAATTTGATTCTAGATTTTACAGGGAGCCAATGAAGGGAATCTAATACAGGAGAGATATGTTCTCTTAACCTGGTTCTGGTCAGCACACGTGCAGCAGCGTTCTGGATCAGCTGGAGGGTTTTTCAGAGACTTATTGGGACTACCTGCTAGTAGGGCTTTACAGTAATCCAGCCTGGAAGTAACAAATGCATGAACTAACTTTTCTGCATCTTTTTGATACACAATGTGTCGTATTTTAGAAATATAACGGAAATGAAAAAAGGCAGTCCTAGAAATCTGTTTAATGTGGGAGTCAAAGGTCATATCCTGATCAAAGATAATTACCAGGTTCCTCACAGTGGTGCTGGAGGCCAAGGTCATACCATCCAGAGTAGATATATCATCAGATAAATTGTTTCTAAGGTGCTTTGGTCCCAGCACAATAACTTTTTTAAGTTTTATCTGATTTTGATAATATAATAATAATAATGTGTATTTAATGTCACGTTTCATATCACAGTATAATTGCAATGATTTTGAACTCTGAATTTCCCATCAAACCAAAACTAAATACAATCCCGTTAAATAAAATGTAATTTCACTGTGGTCTCAGGCAGAATGCGGGACATGCTGGAGAGGTTGCAGACCATCAGTGAGGAGTTGGAGGACTACGAGCCCCAGTCATGTGGACCTGAGTACGATGAAAACAAGGCGACCCTGTCTCAACAGGCAGTGATGTTTGAGAACTCCTCAGCTATTGATAATGTCTTGAGGGAGGCCCACTCCATTCGCAAGGAGATCTCCTTGCTCCACCTGGATGTGAAGCGTCTTAGCACCCATAACGAACGCTTTGGCACATCTGTGCGGCGCCTCACCCTACTCAAAAAGGACTCAGACTCCATCGCTAGGGGGATTTATCAACGTGGGGAGGCCTTGTTCAACCGTCTTCACGTCCTGAGTAGAGAGAGCAGCCAGCTGGAGGAGAAAGAAGGTCCTGACTCTGCTGTTAGTCGCATTGCCCGGGTTCAGTTTGATGCACTCAGCCGGGCCTTGCAGGACGTCATGAGTGACTACAGCAATGCAGAGGAGATGCAGAGGAGGGCATGTCGGCAGAGGATTCAGAGGCAAGCCTCCATAATGGGGACGGAAATAACAAATGAGCGGCTGGATACGATGGTTCACCAAGGTGGTGAGGGATGGACTGAGCTGTCCCAGAGCCTGCTGACCAAAGGTGCACGCTCATCCGGCTGGGCGATGAATGAAATCAGAGGCAGACACAAGGAGTTGATGGAGCTGGAGGCCAGGCTGAAGGACATACATGAAATGTTCCTGCAAATGGCCATGCTGGTGGAGGATCAGGGATACATGCTCAATGACATTGAGGCTAATGTGTGTGGAACTAAGGAATATGTTGAAAAGATGAATGTTCATATCAAGAAGGCCATTAAGTACAAGAGGACAAATCCTTTTCTTCAATGTTGCTCATGCCTTCCCTGTTGGGAACACAATCAAACCTTTTAGGGCTTACTTTGATTTCATGCAATTTTATGAAAACAAAAACAAAAGTAGAAATAAAAATTATCATTTATATTATTGACTTAAGACATTAATGTGTACTTTCCCTGTTGTTTTAATGGATACATTTTCCTATCTTATATTTTATGGTTTTGTTGTATTAGTCAGGTTGTTCATTGATACAGAAAAAAATTCAGGGGAACAAACTGAAAACTGGTTTGTTGTCCTTAGCAGAACATCAAGAGAATCTCATGTTCTTTATTATTACGGAATAATTGGAGTGAGAGTGTTGGCTTGCAGTAAGGATGGAAAAATGGACCAATTACGGTTAGAGTGGACATGTGACATCAGATGTAAAAGAAAACTATGCAATAAGCAAACCAGAAAATATAAGCTAATTCACTGATAATTTTTAAGTCACTAATGCTATGTGGTCACACTTCATGAGAAAATGTTACATGGAATTCTGTGTGTGTGTGTGTTTATGGGAGGGAGATTCAGACAGACATTAAAAAAGAAATTGGTGGGAGAGCAAAAGTTGAAATTGGTAAAGTTGATTTCAGCTTCTAAAAAAAAAATAGTTTAACACAATAAGTTGATGTGGATGGTGATGGAGGATAAATATTATGGGCTGAACAGGGTGTGTTACAATGTAGACAATTACTGGAACAATAGATGCACAATTTTAAACGACAGAAATGAAAGTACACCGTCAACCAAAGGAAGGAGAAACGAAGAAAATCAAGTGTCTTCCTGATTTTACTTTGAATCGTACAAGCCGCTGAAAATAAGATTGGAAAAGAAAATAATCTTTGTAAATCACATTGTATTGGCTATCCACTGAGTGTTAAATAAGAGTGGCAGCTGTTAATAAAATTATACAATTATGTACTCTTTGAGTATTAATAAGTTTACGTGGGGTTGGCTTTGTGAAATTGTATCTATTAATGTTATGTGTTTGTAGCTGGGAAGAAAGGCTGATCATGTTAAAATCCTGTCCACTTAATAATTAAAAAAGACCAAAAAAGAATGACGCCGTCTCAGAAGAATCTACATTATGTTAACGAATCGTGTCAAATGTGTCACAAAGCTTCTTTTCTGCTTTGACGGAAGTTCACAGAAAAACATCCTCAGCAGCTGCCAAAGAGGCCTGGCGGAAGGTGGCTATTGCTGGTCTCCAAGTAGGCAGTGACAGAAACTACTGCCAGAAGGCAGAGGATCATCAACCACAGCCCAGATCTGCAGCTGGTCTGATTGTGAGGTGAAATTTGACTTGGAGAGGAAGCTCAAGTTCCCAGCAAACATTGGCTGAGGCCAGACATGGTTTATACATCGAGTGATACTTTTGCATCTGACAGTTCTTTGGGAAAACTGCATGGAAGAGGCAAATGAGCGGGAGTTGTCCCATTACCTTTAATGACTGGAACTGTGCCAGAGGAGAGGTATTAGAAGAGGTGTGAGGAGGTTTTGCTGGCCTTTAGCTGTTCATACTCTATACACTGCTTTACATAACATGGGCTGTTGGGAGGAAAGCCACCGAGCCTGCTATGGAGTCTGCAGAGAAGACGCCCAGATTGGATCAGAGGGAGTGTTCCATGGGCTGATTCTGCTGGGACAAGAACCAGGAATATTACTGAAGATGTGTCCTGGAACATCCCTGGGATGTATTTTATATTCAACTTGATAGTGTTTTAAAAAAAAAAAATGTATATCTAGTTCAAACTGTACTTTTTATCAATACTATTTCAATATTTTCAATATGAACTCGACCCTGAAACTTAGAAAATAAAATAAACCAAGGTAATAATAATAATAATAATACATTTAATTTATAATGCACTTTACATTTGGATCAAATCTCAAAGTGCTACAAGGCAAAAGCAGATAAAAGCATCAATAAAAAATAAATAAATAAATAATAATAATAACTATACAAAAACGTGACCAAAAGCATTAATGTTAATTACAGTTATAGGTTCTGCTAAAAAGGAAAGTTTTAAGTCCTTTTTTAAATGTGTCAGTCGCCTGTGGAGCCCTCAGATGGTCAGGGAGGGCATTCCACAGACGAGGGGCAGCAGAACAGAAGGCCCGATCTCCCATGGTGCTGAGCTTAGTCCGGGGAAGGAGGAGGCGGTATGAGTGGGTAGAACGGAGGGATCGTGTCGAGGTCAGTGGGGTGAGTAGTTCTTTCAGGTAGGTGAACCGAGTAACCTGGGGGTTTGGATACCATTTTTACCAGCTTGAAAGCAAGCCTTTAATTTTATTACAATGACTTATAAACTTATAAAACAAATATTTAGAATATCTATTCTCTCTAGAACTTATTTGTTTGTTACTTGTATGTTTGTTGATGATGTTTAGTTTTGACTTTATTTGGGTTTTGGTTAGTTTTGTGTTTATTTTACACATATTCAAATAAATTGAATTGAAATGAGGCGAAACATATCGTATTATAGAACTTGCATCTATCCATATAACAAATTTCCAGATTGGCTCAATGCAAAATATTTGCAAATCCTTTGCGCTAATTTACTAATTTCCGACTTAGGTGAGACCATAACCTGTCCTGTTCTCCCTCTGATCGGCTTGACATGACGAAAAAAAAAAGGTCAATAGTTACTCAATGTTCATTTGTTTACAGTAAAAGATTTTGGAGGAAATTATTCAACTGCATAGTATATTAACTTCAATCAAAGCTGTTTGCAACAACCAAATCAAACAAGGACATTTTCTAGTGGCTGAATACAGCAAAGCCTTTTTTAAGATATAACAGAAAATTATATCTTTATTATTTCATACTGTCTCTGAATTATTCCGACCCCTAATTGCAAGTGTCATTAAAGGCTTTCCTTCTGAAATTCCCTGAAACTTGATGAAATCCATCTATACCTGAGGGTTACATTGCCGGAGAAAGCAGGTAGGTAATTCTTTTTTAGCATCTTTATCGTCCTCGGCCTTTGCTTTTAGGTTAAGCAACTCAGGATCTTTGCACTAACCTCCAATATTTGTAGTCATTCTCAGTTTATTTTTGTATTTATCTTTTTTAAAGTAATCTTTTCACTGCAACCAGCTCCCTTTTGATTTTGTGGATTTCTTTGGTAGTACACATGAAAGTGTTCTGTCTTCATTGTGGGACACTAAGATGTCCCATTCGGCTGTTACTGTTGCTGCACATTAAGTGGGGATTGAAGAATTTTCCTCTCAATTTTAGCATCCCAGTTTATGTGGGGTGAAAGTTCAAGTATATTTCTTGTCTGAAATTCCATGAGCGACTCATTATGTAATTAATATCCATGCTTTGAATAGAGTTGACAGTGAGTGGAGAAGTAGTAAGCCATTACTAGACATAAAAAGAGTTCTTCCCTGTCAGTGATCAGTGGGAGGACTCGTCAGGGCTGTCACTCACATTAGGCAGGATCACTCAGGAGTGACACTATCTGGGCAATTTTCACTTTCCATCTTGATATTGTGGGCTGTGTTTTTTTGCATGAATTCATAAATATTAACTCTGCGTTTGTGTTGTTTGCTTGATACAGAAGCTGTGAATAAGCGACATTATATTCCTAGAACTACAACGCGGGACCAAACCTGTCGATGGTTGTGCTATCTGTTAGCTTACCTTGCTAGCTGTTGGTCTAGTAGCTAACTTTCTGGTAACGATATATAAATAACAGCAAGGGGTTTTGAATTTTTTGGCCGCTATTAAGCTTCATATCTTTGTCAAACTATGATCTGCGACGATTGCTTTTGTAATGGGCTGCATCGTCGGTTGTCTTACAAATTCTGTGCCGCCTGCTACTATCAGGCGCTACCACCAAAGTCCTAGCAATCACAAAAGTAATGCATCGTAACAATAGATTGATTATAATTCGCTTACATTTCACATCTATATGATTACTATTACAGTTTTATTAAGCCGTGCTGCCTGTCGGTGTATACGCACCAGGATGGCCGAGTGGTTAAGGCGTTGGACTTAAGATCCAATGGACGTATGTCCGCGTGGGTTCGAACCCCACTCCTGGTAAACAGGTTTTTTGGTGTTTGTGACGGATACTTCCCCATTCTCGCTACGCGCTCATGTTCGAACTTCCAAATCTGACCATAGTCTCGACCTCGTTTGACCCGGCCAGTTGAAGCTTCACATGGCAGCTTTTAGAACTTTGAGATTTGATCCAAATGTAAAGTTCGTTATAAATTAAATGTTTTATTATTATTATTATTATTATTACATGGCAAAATTGTAAGCTTGTTACGTAACTTGAATGATAGATGACCTCATCGCATATACGTGGCTGCGTCTAGCTATATTTGATGATTGATCGGCTTGTAGACCAGCTTTCGTCTGCCATCAGTGCATTATCCAATCGACAAGCTACAAATACCCACCCAAATAATGAGAAAATAAGATGTCGACCAGTCCTTTAAATCCTGTTCGCTAGATAAACAGCCATTGTTCCTGCGATCCATATTACAAATCCTGATTTTGTTTTTTTGTTTTTTTTGCTTTTTAGAAATACAGCACAACATTTTATTCCACTAATGTTCATGTGGAATATTTAGTAAACGAGTCTATGTGATGACACCTGTAAGTAGTGGTGTATCTCGCAAGTAGTTTCCCCATTGCACGGAAGAGGGCGACCTCAGCCTTCCTTGTGGTCTAAGGGCTAGTTCCCACTGGAGGCTCACATCCCCTTTCTACCCTTGCAAGGCCAAAAACCCTGCCCTCTGCATCTAAGACAGGAAATGCTTAACAGAAAATAGCTGCAACATTTGACTAATATTTAAAAATATGGAGGAAATGTACAAGGGGAATAAGCCTTTTAAACTTGCACAACGAATGTAATAAAGTGTACAACGTAGACCTACTATTTAAGTTGATGTCTTTATTTCTTATGCTATCTTTATTATGTTCCTTGTATCTGTCCCTTGTATTTGTATTTATATATCTTTATTTTTATGTGTGTGTATATGTATATATGTATATATATATATATATATATATCTGTGTAAATCCATACACCCACGCACATATATATGTATTTATTTTTTAATATACTTTATATTTTGCTTTTCTTCAGTTTTAATTGTGTGCTCATTGCTGCACGTCTTTCAGAGGGGAAGGCAAAACAAGAATTTCGTTTTACAGGGAAACTTGTTATAAATGTGCAAATGAAAATAAATGCTTTGACTTCACTTGACAATTGCGAGTTTCCTGAGTTCTTTAAAAAACTTTATCAGTCAAAGCCCAGATTTTCTCATTTTTCAATTAAATTCCCATGAGTACCGGAATAATTGTTTCTTTTCAGGCCAATATATCACAAAGTGTTGAACCGAATGCAGGAGGTAGTGAAAAAGTTCAAGTTAATAATTATTGCCAATATTATTTTTATGTTTATATTTGATATTTTTTCATTTTATTTTAACCTCTCTCCT
Organism: Lophius americanus; assembly: GCA_037951165.1. Classification (NCBI taxonomy): domain Eukaryota; kingdom Metazoa; phylum Chordata; class Actinopteri; order Lophiiformes; family Lophiidae; genus Lophius; species Lophius americanus. The sequence continues at coordinate 7,044,705 of JBBDHG010000051.1, forward strand.
ATTCATCTCATGTATCTATTGCTCTGTCTGTAAATTAGAGCTAACTTTAAGTTACTTTTCGTATATTAAAATTATGTTATATTAAGATGCATTAACTCATCTTTTGTTTTACCGATGTTGGGGGGGTCTATAGTTCTCATATTGAAGGCAACAAGGCAAAAGATGGGACACTCGAAGCAGTAGGTTTATTTAAAGGGTTGTTTGGTCAGGCTGCACCAAGAGCCCACCCCCTCAGAGGGAGGATTTTGTGAAGATTTTGATAATTATCAAACTAAATGTGTTGTATTTCTTCTTCTTGCTAGTGTTTAAGGGATTTTATCTAGCTACCTTATGTATTACTTGGTCTGAATAGCACTTTAGAAATCCTGGTGTGCTTTCTCTGTCTGGTGAGTTGGTCTTTTTGAGTATTGGTGGGTGAGTTTGCAAAATGTTTTTGTTGGTGAAACCTGTCTATTTTCTTGTTTATTTTTAATGTTCTTATCAGAGGGGCCGTGCGGCTACTACATACGTTCACATTTTCCTTCCTACCTCTAGGTCAACACATTTTATTGGGAAGTGTTGCTACTTTTACTTTTTATTGACATTACATATACTTGCTTTCAGAATCTTTAAAAAAAAAAATCATGATCATACAGAGCAATATTTGAGGCTTAAATTAAGCCTATGCTTTACTGGCAACACATCATATCTTGATTGTGAGACTTGTAATGACAATGGAGTTTGGAGTATAATTTGCACAAACATCTTGATATTAATTTCGCCTTCATAATAATTTTTATATAAAATACCACATTGCACATGTAGTGAATAAACCAACATTTTGAGATTGTGCATTTGTGTAAATAGTCTTTGGTGTTTTTCGCATTGAAAGGTTCCGATCGCTCTTGGCCTAGTAAACATTCCGGCGATCATTCCATTCCATTAAAGTCTCTTGTACAGCCTTGTGTCCAGTGGGAATCACTGGTTTAGTTGGTGTTACGTCACGTGACACCCACCGCGCCATGTTTCCATCTCAGAGTCAGGAAAACTTTTACAGCCAGAGGGAAAAACTCGAGACTATTATCAAGACACCCGAAGTGAACACAGAGCATCCGGTTTAAACATTCAAAATAAATGTATCATATTAAACCACTGGCTTCCTGGAATTATAGTTCTGATCAGCGAAGGCACAGTCGTCAATTACAAACACTTGCTTTCATTATGGTCTGAACCTCAATGCGTTTAATGTGTTATTACACGCGGGGGTGGGATGGGGGGCGAGAATGCCTATTGGTGCTCATTCCCCTTCGGTTACCTCAATTGGCCTGTCCGTTGATGCTTTTACATAGAAGGGTGGTTGTACTATTTCCGCTATATGCAGTTAACTCCCAGCAACCTAGCGTTGCTTGCCAGCAGTAGGGAGAAACAGTCAAGTAAAGCAACAAGAACAAAGTTGTGAGACTTGACACCTCCGTCGTGCGGCGTCAGCTCTGGAAATTAAATGATCACCTCTCCGTGCGTTTAAAAGACTGCGGGGGTCGTGGCGTGCCTTGTGGTGCAGTAAACACGATTTTGAAATATTTTTCTTGCACACTGTGGAGACTGTATGTGGTTGAGGACGGTTCCATTTGCCTTGCATGGAAGGGAACTGCGTCGCACATCGTTGGAAATGCCTTAAATGAATTGGATCGGTGTACTTTTTAATGTTTGGAACGTTTTAATGCCATTTACGCGATTTGTTGGTTGTCTACTTGTTTTGAGGGAGCACGTCTCCTGACTCCCTGGTGACAGCAGAGGTGAGTGGAAGATCAGGATCTATGAAACGTCTAAACGATCTTTAGCCGTCATTGTGTCAACTAATCCCAAGTATAATTGCGAAGTTCATAGTCAGACTTAAGGTGTGAAACATACTTTAATATTTAAAACGCTGATCTAGACAACCAAACACTTTCTGTTTCTAGCATGGGCTGTTGCAAGCAGCACAGAGTTGGTGTTGAAAGTGCTTCATAAAATGCCAGAAGTAGAACATTAACTACAACAAGGCCACCCTAGATCCAACTTTGAAAGACCCTTTACTTGTTTGATTGTGTTATGAGGAAAGAATGTCAGATTATCACAACACAAATGTTAACATTGAGACTGCTCTAATCCAAACCAAGCAATCTAGAAAGTAGTGAAGTGGACCTATGGCCTCACAGCCTCAGAGTTGAGTTGAGGTTTCAGAATGCTGCCTTGGAGATTGAGGTGTCTTTTCCTTAAATTTACAGTTGTCATCATGGGTCTTGCATCATCTCCCAGGAAGCCTACTCTGATCACATTTAACTTACAGTAAAAATCAGGTCTTGAAAGTTTCAACCTTCTCTGAATGAGATAATAAATTAAGCCGAAGCACAGACTAGACTAATGCACAAGTTGAAGTTGCACTTGTTGAAGCTATTCATTCTTGTGGAACTGAAAAATATTAGATTTAAAAGGCAACAGTGTTTTGAAAAAAATTCAGCCATTTCAATTTAAATTTTTTATTTTGCATAGATTTGCTAAAAGAAACTCATCATGTGTGAGAAAGAGGAAGCATACAATTTTCATCCAAGGAAGCGTATCACAGTATCCAATGAAAAAAGCATTACTGTATGATAATGAACCTCACCCACTGCATACAGCTATGTTCTGCCATCCCATAATTAGATCGTTCTGAAATCTTTTTTTATAGAAGCTAATGGAAATCGATACAGAAATCTTTCTTTTGGGCATAAAAATATATTGTAGCATGTGGTTCAGCAAAACTGAGCTTGAGATAAAACATGTGTTTTTAAAGAAACTTTAACTGTATTCTGTTCAAAGGGGATCCATCCAATGGACAATAATGCAAAAACAAATTCTAGGTTGACTGGCTGAAGCCTTCATTCTCATCTACGTGATGCTTTTTGACTGTTTAGATCTCTGAAATTATGAAATTGTTAGTTAATTTATTTCAAAGCTAATGCGACAGTACGGTTTTCCATTATTACAGCATCTAATACTTTAAGAGCAATTATCTTACACTTTGCATTGAGATCTTCAATTTAAGGATATGGTGTGAAACCAATATCTTTCTTCTACAGCTCTGTTGAGGTATTCAGGGTGAAGTCTCAAACAGTGGTTGGTGTTTTAATGAGCTATGATGTTCCTCATGAAATGCCAGTTTCTAGACTGTGGTACAGTGCATTTGTCAACTCCCGTCTCAAGCCCTTTGACGTTATTTCCAATGTTTACAATCAGAATAAATCTGAGAAAAGCAAAAGGAGATCATGACTATTGAAGAATTCCTTGAAAATTGGGGAGAAATTTATAATCTTTCTTTCTCACACAGGTGCCAAAGGTCGGCTGCTTTATTCAGTATCCAGACAGCTGGTACTGAATCAGATCATTTTAACCAATAAGTCATCAAACTGAATGGCTACTATGGCTTGCCCTGTCGATATCGCAGAGAGAGGAGGTAATGAAGAGTTCAACGACATCATCAAGTGGAGATCTGGTATGTATTTAGTAGATTTGACCTTTAATGAAATTGTTATCTTGCAGCTTTTTCTATTATTTCCTGCCTTATATTGGACCCAATGTCTGCAGAGTGTGTGAGCATGTGCGCTGAACCACATGTATTTACTTCACCATCGGTTGTGACGCAAAATAAAATATCTTATAGCTGCATTTAGAGGAAATTTTGAGGTAAATGCATTGGCGCAGTCACTTACGCCAAAACACAACCAGAAGTGTGAACCTGTTGTGGATGGTTAACTTCAGGTCCCATGGAGAGAACAGGAGATGGTTGATTATAACATGTGTGCTTGGAGAAAGAGAAAGCCACGGGGGAGGTGACCAATGTCAGCAGAGATAGGTGGAGACAAGAATGTAGAGATGGCTTTAGAGGGCCACACCTTGTGATCCTTTTTCTCTCCGGATCATTCCCTTGGTTAATCTTTTAAAGACGCCACCCTGCGAAAGTTGTTGCTCTACCTGGAAAAGTGATTTGTTTGAGAAAACTTTAAACCTTTTAAAAGCATAAATAGTAGTCAAAATTGTGTGTCCGTCTCTGCTTTAATCTGTACTTTATTGGTGGCTTTTTTAAAAAAGGAAAGTAATGCCGTTGGAATGAATAGATGATGATCCCTGTTCATGTGCTGTATATTGGCTTCTAAAATGTCTTGGTCTGAACGAGCGATACTTGAATAAAGTAAAACCAAGACAAACGCAAGCTCACATCGTGAAGCAAGCGGCCTTTTGTGTATCAAAATATAAAAGTTTGCACACTGTTTTTCAATTGGGAACTGTGTCCGAATGTATGACTGGTACTGTATGTAGATATAGTGCTGAGATGAGAGACATCACCTCCAGATATAACCAAACCTTTTGTCTGTATGCGTGGCAGAAAGTCAGGCACACTTCCAGTGAATGTTGGACTCCTCCAAGGTTGTCCCTTGACTCCCATCCTGTTTTTGATATTCATGGACAGGGTCTCAATGCTCAGTTGCGGTGAAGAGTGTGCCCAGTTTGGGGAGGTTAGAATCGCATCTTTGCTTTTTGCAGATGATTTGGTTTTGTGAGCTTCATCAGTCTGTGATTCCCGGCAGCACTGAATCTGTTTTTGGCTGAGTGTGAATCGGCTGGTATGAGAGTCAGCACCTCCGAGTATGAGGCCAGGGTTCTCTGCCAGAAAACAGTGGACTGTCCCCATCGGGTAAGGGCTGGGTTGCTGCCTTGTGCAAAGTGGTTTAAGAATCGTGTTTATTGTGATGGGGAAATGTAGAAAAAGGTGGATAAGCGGCTTGGTGAGCTGCAGTAAGGTTGATGTATTGATCTGTCGTGGTGAAGAAGGCTAAGAGGTAAGGTAGAGCTCTCAATTTATCGCTTCTTCTGTGTTCAAAACCCTCACCTATGGTCATGGGCTCTGGGTAGTGACTGAAAGAATGAGGTTGAGGATATAAGCGGCTGGAATGAGTTCCTTCGTAGGGTGGCTGGGCTCAGCTTTAGAGATAGGATAAGGAGTTCAGACATTTGGAAAGAACTCGGAGTAGACCGCGGCTCCTTCGTATCGAAGGGAGCCAGTTGAGTTGGTCCGGGCACATGGTTAGGAGGCCTCAAAGACGCCTCCCTCTGGAGGTTTTTCAGGAATCTCCAACTGGAAGGAGACCCAGAGATAGACCCAGAAATCGCTGGATGGACTATATATCTCATCTGGCTTGGGGATCCTCCAGGATGAGCCGGAGAGTGTTGCTTGGGAGAGGAATGTCCGGAAATCCCTTCTTGGCCTGCTGCAACCATGGTCCAACCCTGGATAAGCAAAGAAAATGGATGTATGGTTAGAGGGATGTATGGATACTCCCTCTAGGTTCAGCTGAGTTTATTTCAAGGAGAGGAGTTCAAGCATCTTTGGGCCTTGTTCACGGCTGATGGGAAAAGGGATTGTGGTATGGACAGATGGTTTGGTGTGGCATTGGTCCATTGTGGTGAAGAGGGAGCTGAGCTTTTAAGGCAAAGCTTTCAATTTACAAATTGATCTAAGTTACCACCTTTGCCTCTAGTCATGAGCTCTAGGTAGAGACTGAAAGAATAAGATTGCAGGTACAAGCAGCTGAAATGAGCTTCCTTTGTTGGGCGGCCAGACCCAGCCTTAGAGATAGGGTGAGGAGCTCAGATATCGAAAGCTGACAGTTGATGTGATTTTGGAGGTCTTTTAAGCTCATCCAAGTGGGAGGAGAGTAAGAGGGGGACTCAGAAATGACTTTAGGGATTACATATCTCATCAGGCCTTGGAAGGCCTAGGGAGCCCCCAGGATTAGCTGGAAACGTTGATGTGGTAGGAAGAGGTACATCTGGAATACTTTGCTTGGCCTGCTTCCACCTTGACTCAATTCAGGATAAGATAAAGATAAAAATAGATGGATGGTTGTGGAAGTCTGAGTTTTGTGATGGTATTTAGAGAGAATTACTGTGACAGTATCTCAATTAAACATAACTGGTAGCCAGACCAAAATTCTGAATCTTGCCACTGTATTGCTTTGATCATGTAATTTCTTAGATATTCATCAAAATAAGCTGAATTAGCTTTGCTGGTCTTGCGAACTCCATACTTTTACATTTTTCTCTCTTTACTCCAGTGGTTCCCAAATTTTAATATCATCTGTGTCAATGCCACCCCTCCAATTATTTTTTTTTTTACTATTGAGCATAGGAAAGATAAAGTATGTCAAGGATATTTTCTTTTGGGAACTACAAAGTGTAGAGGAACTGTAAAGTTTGGTAACCTCTGACATAAGAGATAGAAAGGTCTGGGATCCACTGTAAATGAGGAAGTTTTGGGAAACTTCTGGCATAATATGTAATGATTTTGGAACCAATGCTTTACTCTAACTCTGAAATATAATAATGAATGATAAGAAAAGTGTATGGATTTATCCATCATTTCCAGCCCTCGGTTCTACCCACTTTCTCCAACCGCTCAGCCTCAGAGTGCTGGCACATTTAGTGCCCGGAATTCCACAGTGCCAATGAAGGTTATACCACAGAGTCTTTAAGAAGAAAAAAAAAAAAATTGGTTTCCTAAGCAACTCCTAGAGTAATGTTTTCCTTAATGGCAAAGAGGGGAAAATCTAACATGTAGTTTGGCTCCATGCTGAAAGAATGCAAGGAAAATAGTTGAACACATATGTTTCAAGGTAACCTGCATGCTGTAGCCCAACCGTTTTACAGTTTTTTTTCTTACTGATTTGTATTCATTTCTTTTGTATATGTACAGTATATGCATGTCTATTTAACTTCAAATTGTCTCCAGTATAAGCAGGGGGTATGGGAACTCATTCCCCCCTATCATAACCCTAAAACATCCCTGTCCTCACACCTCTTTCTGTAATTAGACATGTAATGGTTTTAGAAAACCATGCACATTTATGTGCTAAGCCTTTAATAAACCAGAGAGACCGGTTGCTGACATTGATTCTGCTTTCATTAATTGAGACAGACGAGAGGAGGTGTCATGAGGGCGTGTACGAGTGGTTGAAAAACCCGATCACAACACTGACGTGTATCGTCACGCAGCATCGGCACACACCTTTCTTTCGTTGTGGTCATTACTGATTGACAGAAAGTTTGGCGCACTCATCCTTTGGATCGAGCAGGCATATCGTGAAGTTCCAGGGGACTTATTTCAGCTGCTGTATGTTGCATTGTAAACTGGCACTGCTACACTGTGTGTCCAGGCAGGATCGCGTTTCTGTGTGAGTGTGAGTGTCACTCTCACTCCCACAGATGTATGCTCACTCATGCCTCCTAAAGTTGCGAGGGGTGGTTAATATTTTCCAGCATGCCAGGTTGTTATTCAAGCCCGCTCACAGTGAACCAGGGAGGGAGAGTGAAGGTTCGGTGAAGAACCGAGGAAAAGAAGATGCAGGGGACAACCATGTCAACCTGGAGCTGGAACTGTTTTGCTGGGAGTAATGACTAGAGGTGCACCAATTACAATTTTCTTGGCCGATCACCAATCCCCAATTGTTATAAAATCTGACTAGTCATTTTCGTTTTTTCTTGAACGTTAAACTATGATTGACAGCATACATTGTACATACATGTACATACAATCATACATTTAATTGTACATAATGTTATCCTGTAACATGCTCTTGCTGCTGTAACCCTGCAATTTCCCCGTTTGGGAGTAATAAAGGTTTATCTTATCTTATCTTATCTAATACATATACAGATACACACAGGGCACTCGTGCCTCTCTCTGCGCTATAGCTAGCTTTAGCTGCTCTGCTAACGTTAGTTTCTAGGAAATTTAGCATACATAGCAAGTTACTTACAAGTTCCTCTTGTATATGTATATTGTAGTACCACTGCTACTGTATGTACTATAATACATCATCACATACCAACATCATTGCCAAAACTGTTTACAATGTGTTCATTTTTGTTGATCTGCTCTCTACACACAACAGCTATTGCTAGTCTGTCTGTCCGTCTTGGAAGAGGGATCACTCCTTACCTGTTTTCCCCTGTTTAAAGGGTTTTTTGGGGCCTTGTTCCTTACCCGGACCGAGGCTAAAGTCTTTAGCTTTTGGCACTTCTGATCAGACCAATCAAGAAACCAAAACATGCCATCCTGATTTTTAGAACATTAGATGAAGGTGTCTCCCTCAAGTAAGGATCTATAAACAACCCGAAATGAAAATAATCATCACCTTCCGCTCAATATGCTGGACTCCGTTGCGAATCAGATATGTGTGGTTAGCCGCATGACGCAACCGTTCTAATAGCGCTGAAACCGATGTTAAGCCGTTCCTCCAGACAGTTGCTGATGACGCTCTGCTTGGATCACTTTATAACCGTCTGAAGTTCTATCCATCATGCTAAAATGCTTCCCCTCCCCCCTGCTCGACCAGTACAGAGAAAAGCCAAATGCAAAAGGTCAAATATCATTCACTGGGTTATGGGCTGTTTTTTTACAACCGTTACACAATAGTGGACACTCACCTGACCCACTTCCTCTTTGTTTGTCACCTGAGAGCTGTGGAAGAGTCTTCTCAGAGCCACACTGGGCTCATGTTACCGGCTATTCTCGTCTCTTCCATGAATCTTCCCTTGATGCTGATTACTCTGTCCAGTTAATGAGTGAGCACTCATGAATGTGAGAGGAACAGTCCCAAACGGATCGATATGCTTGCACTGTAGATTTTTGAGAGCGTATCATTTTGAAACTACCTATTTGGAATTGGAACTCTGTCAGTATTAACTGGTGAAATTCTTGGAAAATAATTCACTCCAAAGTATTACTGGGTGAAAGGCATGTAGTATGAGTAAATAAAAACTGTTGCATCAAACAGGATAATAGCAATGCAGTTGTCACCAAACCAGGAGTGTTTTGGTTGTGGAATAAAGATGTCACCATTCTAGCTCAACCACTTTTCATAGATCCTTAATTCTAGCCTTAGCCTCTCACAGTAGGGTGGACCAAGGACGTTTGTCAAAAGTTACCAGGGATGTGTGTAACTTTGAACTTTCTTGTACAGGAATACTTTTATGAAGGCTACCTGGAGCTTTATTCCAAAAACCTAGATCTGGCAGCCCTTCTGTCACTGAGGACAGTGGTATGGAGTGCAGAATTATGCAAATACATAATAATGGGTGTGTTTCACCATCTCCATGTGTGGGTGGTATGGAACACAAAACAAACAAAGGCGCTTTCACTGGGTCCGCCCCTTCAATCTGAGATGTCATGACCTGAATTTGTTTCTTCTTCGTGTCCGGCAGCAGAGCTTCACTTTGACATTTGGATCTATGGTCCGTGAGAATAGTTGCAGTGTTTTACGTAGTGGTGGTATAATTGCTTTAGTAAAAACAAGCAGTCCCCAGGGATTGCAGCTGGATGCATCTTCACAGTAGTATATAGACCCAAGTGTGTGTTTTCTTTCCTGTAGCTGAATCTGACTGCCTGGGAAGTGGGAGGAAACAAGCTCAGTAAAATCCTAGCTGGAAATTTGGAAATTGAAGCGCTGGTCGAAATATCTCCCCAGGGTGCGGTTGTCTGTGGGACTCTGCCTCTTTGGTCTGTGTGTGTGTGTGTCCATGTCCATCAGCTTGCAGACAAATCAACCAGCCCAGATGACATTTAAAATATTCTCCAGAAGGCTGAAATGGCAGAAAAATGCTCAGTCTTGACTGTTTCTGTGGTGGTTAAACACGCCCATCTCCTCTCTGTGATTCTGTCTTTTTCCCCAAAGCAACACTGTCCACTTTAAATCCCCCTAACGGCCCCTTTTTTCTTACTCATTAAGGATACAAAGCCATGTTGCCAAATCTACCTTCTGACCCCTCGCATGACAGGATTTACTAAAACCAAAAAACAGACTGAGGCCCAGGGAGACTTTGGATTAACCCTTAAAAGCTATAGTGGTCGTTCTTCACTGAGTTCATGGCTTGAACCCAGTGAATCCTGCTATTGAAATGATTTATTGAGTGACCCCTGTCTACTAGTTCTGAAGGCCTTGAGAACTTGCTGTAGTACTTACAAATAAAAAAGGGTGGCTGTAACATGTAAGGCTTTCGGACACAGTCATAAAAGTGGTGCTTTGTCTTTTTCACTTCTTTTAGAAGATGTTTTAGAACATTACAGCTCCATCACACACTGCTCTATTTTTGTTTTTACAATGTTTACGTAAGGGGGTCGGTGGAGACTTGCAGGACAAGGTGGAACAGAAAAAAAAATTAAGTGCTAAAAAGTTTTAGGTCCGGCTTGAACATTGAGACTCTTTCCAGCGCACCTCTGTAAAGAGATTTTGGGAATTTATACATGGGAATCTACTTTTTTCCTATGGAGGAGGCATGTGTCATTGTGGGAGTTGGTGCATTTTCCATCCCCTCTACTTGGATCTTGTTTGGACCACTGACTCATCTGCACTATGCCCTTGTGTGCATGTATGCAAGAGTGTGCGTCAAAAGCACAGCCAAGATTACCACAGCCACTTCTGAGAGATATTTCAATGGGAAACCCAACGGCCTGCCATTTTCAACATATACTGATTTTTCTTGGCATGTACACTTTTAACGACTATGATAGCTTAAAGCATATGAGTTCAGGAGGACATTGAAAACACCACCAAAAGGCCAGAGCTCCAGCTACTAGTCGATTGGAGCAATCACCCGAGGACTATAAAGCAAAGAGCTGGAGCAACAGTACCACAATGAAGACTGCTTTAGTGGATACGTTTTTAAATAGCATGCCCACGTTCAATGAGAAAAAGAAAAAAATCTCAAACATTAACCACCCATTTAACACGAGTGTCGACCCCGTCCAGTGTTTGTAAGGAGTTTCTAGACCTCCTGCTGTCCATCCAATTAAGACAAATTTTTGATTTGCCCTGTGAATCTCACGGTTAGGGTTGGGTGTTTAATCGTAGCATGATTGCGATCTACAGTCGGATGTAAGTGCAATCCTATTTCTGAACTACAACGATTGGGTGGCATTTTAATTCCTAACGTAAGCTGCAGCAGTGCCAGCACATGTACATTTCTCTATCAGCCATTAAGAGTGTGATATCAGATCACGTGACGCTGGGGTGTGGAGACAACTTTCAGGGCGGGCCTGACTCAGGGAGATCCCTGAGATCCCACCCCCTTACACGATTACACCCAAGAATAGTGACCGCTAATGGCACCTTTGTGATGTTAGAATTTTGAGGCTCAATAAAGGTGCAAGAGTCCCACCTGGAACAGACTGCGTTAAAGCACTCAAATGGGGCTGTGGAGGCCGGGCAGACCGAAATACTTCCTAACAATGCACTGATGACTTATAAATCAAGGTCTGAATGCGGTCTTAGGAGCCAATTTCCCGGCTGCTTTTCTGCATAGTCCTGACTTTCTCAGCCAGATCATTACAAAGAATGTATACAGATTCAGAAGTGGAGTGGACCATCTGTGTTATCAAGCTGCATGCTAGTAATGAGTGAGACGTCGATTCACTGATAATCCTCAGCAGCATCTGCATCGAGCCGTTGGTCATTCAGTTTGGAGAAGCCTGGCCTCACTGCGGCGAATGGAGGGAAGGCGATCAGGACTGAAGAAATGGATGTAGACCTGGGCAGGATAGAAGCTTACAGGACAGCTGTAAAGTACCTGGGTATTCTATAGATTGCCTAATTGTCGTTGTATACTATGCAAAACAAACTCAGCTATGCTGCCTGAGACGGAGGTCGTTACTTATTGAAAACAAACATCTCACACACACGTCTATACATGTTCAAAATGCACTTTGTACTTTCTAAAAGTACAAAAAACATTTCCATCATATTTCTGTTCAATAATCTTGTGGTTAATATGTATTAATAGGTTAATGAGAACGAAGATGAGTATTAGGGTCGGGTGATTATGACTTTAAATCATGATCACAAATATTTCAAACTATTAACTCACTTAAATTAGAATTAATAGATCAGTTTTGTTTCTTTTTGTTTCTTTATGTTTATTACACAGCCTGCAAAATTCTCAGATGAGATCTTTGCTGTAAATATACTGATTTAACACAAGCTGGAACATTTTTGCTCCTGAAAGACAAGCCGACGGAGTGAATGGCATGAGGGATGATGATGAGGTCATAAGGTCGCGATAATGCTTTGGTGAGCTCGGGGCCGACCGCCAACAAGCATCCAGTAGAAGAATATGACAAAGAAGTGACTTTTCGCTGTCCATCCCTCCAAAAATGTTCAAATATTTAAAAGCTGCAATGAATAAATCACTCTCCGACGCAAACCGGTACTGCTTTGAAGTCACCGTATTTAAAATGCACCGCAGCTTTGAAAAAAACTTAGCGGAGCATTACGTCGCGACGCTATGCATGCGCAGTTACATCTCAAACAGAAAGCTTTCCGATACAACGTTTACATTCTGCGACTGGCTATCGGAAAGACTTTCCGAAAGGATTTTGGCTACCTCCTTGCATCGGTCTGAGATCTAATTGGGAAAGGTTCTTTCCCCCGTTCTGAAAGGGGTGTTTACATGCAGCATTTTCTTTCCGAATACACGTCTTCTCCGAATCTAATCAGAATTAGGCTGTCAATGTAAACCCACCCAGTGAGTGGAAACTTCGGTCATTTCGTGACTCCATATACTGGTGGAGCAGTTTGTCTCTTGTTTATGAGAGATTTTTCTTTATCTCCGTTATGGGCCAGATTTGCATTTGGACTGAATATGTGGCAAATAAAGTCACTTGATCTTTAATTCCGAACAATTTTTAAATGATTTTCACTGCAAAGACTGATTTGCTATTCATTTTGATTGATTATCTACGAAGCATTTCTTTACTTGGATTGATGTTTTTAAATAGCCTGGCAGCCCTATTTTTCATATTGAGTAATTTCTTTAGTATTTTTCAATAAGGTCTAAGTATAAAAAGAATTGTTACACATATTTAAAATGTTGTTTATAGTAAATGCAGGATGCGTTTTTACTCAAATGAGTAATGAATTGAACTTTAGTTATTGCAGTACCCACAAAATATTGCATCACATCATATGAAAATACCCTTCAACAGCCAAATGTCGTGTGTATGCACTTAAATAAGCTCGTTGAAGCAGCTCCATGATAGATGCTCTCTGGGTCGTGGGTAAAGACGGAGTGACATAAGGGTTCGTTGGTTTCTTAGTTCATGCTGCAGCACAGTGGAAAGTCCCTTTTGCTGTGTGATTCCCTCTGCAGAGACCAGCCTCACCCAAACCAATTCACTCCTTTGACTTCTGGACAGAACAGCTGCTGCAACTCTGTACGGAAGGAGCCGGAATTAATTCAATCAGATTCCTAAAGTTGGCCACGAGTTGACCAGACTGATGTTCCTTCTCTGCTTCATCTTTTTGGAGGAAAAGAAAAGTGAAAACAAAACCCTGGGAAATTAACTCTCTCCCTCATTTCCTTCCCCCTCCATGCTCAATCCCATCTCTCATAGTTCACTGTCTGTGTGGGAATGGAGTTGTTTGTTCAGTTGCTCCTCATTGACTAAATAAGTCAATGAACAAATGGACTCAGGCCTTTTGTTTCTCTGCAGTGGCTCACAGATGTGCATTAAATATCATTTTCTGCATTTATTCAGAGTAAATAGTTTCACGTAAAAGGGAGCAAAGGGAGTTAATGCAGTCACAAAGGGTGTCAACACAATGTTTGGTGTTTAGGTCACCCTGGTGTGTGTCCGCGAGTGTGTGGGTGTGTGCTGTAACACATCTGACTACCCAGCCCTGCACCCCGTTTAAACAAACCCAGCATACTCGAATGAGTATGTTCTCACACCTCTACTTCCTCTTTCTCTACTCTCGCTCTTTCTCGCTCTCTCTCTCTCTCTCTGTGACTCAAGAGACCCGTGGGTCTTCCTGTTCCGGGTTTGTTTTGTTTTTTCCTACTAGCTTTTTCTCTTTTTTTGTTTGTTGTAAAAACACCTGCATTTAGTCATGAATTTGAGTAAGTGGATGTCATGGAGAAAGCGAATGTTTTTCAGGAGGAAAGGAAAATCTCCCAGTAGTGACCTGGGTGAGTGGAAGAGCACTTTTTAAGTTTGTTTCATCTGTATAGATATTTAACAGTGGATTTGTAGAAGTGTTGCAGGAAACTACGCTGTTCATCATACATAAATGATCAGTCAGTGTGTCTATCTTCCTGTTGCTTTTTCCAAGAACTAATTAACTTGTATTTGGGTGCATCTATCGTATATTTGTAGGCTTTTCAATCCTATATTTTTAGTTTCTAATGGTTTGCCTGCAGCCCTATGTCTTAAGCATCTTGGGTTAGGAAGTGATCGGATGTTGATTGTATCTTGGAGATGGAAGGCTTGCACTGTTTAAAAGACTTTGCAAGAGACTTTTCGATGAAAACAGGTATATAAAAGTGACATAAGAATGTCTGAGTTTCAAAGGCTATGGTCCTGCTTCACGTTGCTCTCACTGCTACATCTCCATCACATTTACTATAGTGTCATGACATTAACCATGAACTCTTGCATAGAGACTTTTTTTCCCCAAAAAAACATAAAAAATAAAACATTAAATCACCTGCCTCATTATGTAAATCCTTTTTTTTTTTTTGTCGCTTTCTTGCGACAAAAGGAGGATGCGTTTTGATGACGGCGCGTTCTGATGGTTTTTCTAAACATTTTTCTAAGAGCTGTCATTAAGTGCTTTCAGCAATTTAATTTGTGCTCTGCAGGATAGGATGTAACGGCTGAGCCTTTGCTCGCAATGTATATCAATGAGCCTTGGACACCAATGACTGTTACCAGTTCACCAGTTGTCCTTCGTTTGACCATGTTGATTAGTGCTAACCCCTGACCCTAATTATGGAAAAACTCTGACAAGGTCATCAAGCTATCTCAATTTTGCCCTTGTCAAAGTTGCTTGGATCTTTACCAACTTTTCCCTCACTGTGGCTGATTCCGTGCCGGTCACAACCAATGCCCCGCACACACACACTAAGCATGAGCTACCATGGCTACAAACATCTCACTAGCTTGGAAAGCTTTCACTGTGAATTAGAAAAAACACTAAGCTCGCAATATGTTACTCCAATAAGGCCAAAATAAGCTGCAGAGGAAGAACTCTGAAAATATTCGACAACGGAATTAATCAGACACTTACATTTTAATCACCCCATGACACAAACACACACAGTTTCCTCGAGGGGATATTTGTCTTGTGAACACAAGATGATTTACTATGAATGATGAAAAGGCAACTTATAATATATAATGGAATGAGCAAGGCTTACAAAGTTTTAGTTTTACTTCGAAATGCGATATAGTCGGTTTAGAGAACACAACGCGAGGAGTACTGAGCGAACATTAATTCATCCCGTCAGAACATGTACACAATGCCGATCAACCGTGAGCCCACTGTAATCCTTCAAAATAAAAGCACTTAAAATACAGTACATATTAAGTTTTACTTTTAAGAAAAATAAATCGGTATCAGCCAATTCGTTATCGGCCGGTCAGTCAGTTCGTACAAACTCGGTGATCAGCCAAAAATATTGCAATCGGTTCACCCCTACTGGTTTCACCTGGTTATAAAGTTATGGCTGATACACGTACAGAAATGTTCACTCATTATCACATATACACAGAGTACAACATTATAAAAGTAGTTCAGTATTATCCAATTGGCATCGCTCAATTACCATACAACATATTCACTACAGGGGCAGTCTGGTAATTGAACCCCTGATCTGATGGGGCGATGAATACTCTACCTCCTGGCCTACCAGAGCTGTGACGTAGCCCACCACATCAGCTTCCCTGGTGAATTGCAGTTACTTAAAGACCCAGCATATTGGATTGCAAGGAAAATTGTAATATCAGACAAAAAATAGGACATTGGATCTGCTGATGGTTGATGTGTCGAGATCTGCAGAGAAAGCAGATCAGAAAGATAATCCCCGCCACACTGCATCTCCTCCACCAACACGGTCCCGTGTTTTGTCTTCTTGTGCCGTGATCCCTGGATGATAAACCCACGTTTGTCTTGTTTTCGCATCTTCTCACGGCACTTGTATTCAGTCCTGCTGCACGCAGCGATGGTGCCGAACACTGCGTCTGTGTCTTTTATCAGTGTTTATCCTCCGTCCCATGATGCTTTATGTCTCCCCACATTTAGCTTGCCCTGTCCTGTTCCGCTCTACCCCCATCCAGTCTCCCTTTCACTGACAGCATCCCTCTTTCCCTCCCCTCCTCTCTCTTTGCTGCGGTAATCGAGTGATCTTTTTCTCCATTGCTGTCTAAGGAGAGCAGGAGATGGAGGTAGAAATGTCAAATTCTCTCTCCTGCTGATACTCTTGGACTATCTATTTTATTTAATTTTTTTGCATATTTGGTTTAGCTTTTGGTTAGAATTTCGGTGGCTCATGGAAAAAGATGTCGGCGCATGGGCTCAAACTCAGAGGTAGGAACTTCTTACGGGAATGCTGCACATGGCAAGGTGGCTGATATTTGGGCTAGAGACAGTTCAGAAGAATACGGCAGATAAATGTTGGAATGTTGGATGTTGGGCTTGAGGCTCCTGTGATTGGTAATCGCAGGAGCCTCAAGCTGAACCTCCAGCTGTATGCAAGTTTGTTATAAAGGCACTTTGTAGATTGATTGTCACGATCTGACTTTCCCACTGTTCTTTGGTAAACTGCTCGGGATTCTAGACGTTTACCATATATAGTGTTCTTCAGGTGCTGGTTTGATGTAAGGTGTGATTTAAAAAAAAAAAATGTATTTATTTATTTTTTTCCAGCTTGAAATTATATTATTTCAATCTTGGCCACTTAATTTAAGTGTCAAGTGTTCTTTTATGGAGAAGTATACAAGTATATTTATATTTTAATGTATGTTGGCCGTTATAGGAAGGTAAAATTAAAAAAAATGGACTTCACACTCATGGCTATGTTTATTCAATGGATTATGGAATTGTGGAGTTGACGTCTCCTCTCTATACTGATATTACTCTGGGGGTGGCTGTATCTCAGGAGGTAGAGCCCCTTTCTGTTTATCAGTCTCCTTGACTCATTATTCCTCTTCACCCTTAATTACACCCTGCATGCATTTATACGCAGCACAGACATTTTTTTTCTTCTCCAAGCTACTAAGTGGGGATATGGAGTAATCTTTCTGGAAGTTGGAAGTGTTTTGCTTACAAATTCCCAGATCTTAACAAGGGAACAGTGTCAACAAGGCTGCAGCGGCTAAGACATGCTTAGACAAGTGACCACTGGAGGGAGGGGGGAGGAATGCCGGGGAAATTATAGGAATTCTATGCATTCTTCTTTACTCAAAACAAAATGCATCCCTGAATTCTAACCGCGAATAGGATTGAGTTTTTACACGTGGGGACAGGAGAAGGTTAAATCCTGTCAGTGTGAGTGTTGTAGGGATCTGTGTGACATAAGGATAAGTGCCCTCCACTAGGCCATACTAAGGTACTCATTCTTCTTATATCGAGGTGAAATTCACCAGTAATTTCCAGCCAGCAGTGATTTCAAACACTGGCTGCTTTATAACACAACCACCCCAGTTGCTTTTCTCCCAATTAAACTTTCAGCCTCCTCAGATGGCTTTGGGGATAAATGTATGTCTTCCCAGTTAATTGTATGCATTCCGTTGCGACATGTGCATTTTAAAGCTTCACTCTAACAGTGACAGGGGAAAATCTGCGTTTTAGGCTGCCAAGTATATACGGTTAAAGGTAATTGCTGCTCACTGTCGCAGCTAAACTTTATAAATATCCTTATTTGTCCAGGCCCTGAGTTCTTGTGTTTACTGTTTGATGCTACCGTGGAAACCCTGATGGTTTGTTTGATTTTCACCTCAGTACCTCCCACAGTTTGACTCCTGTCCTTACTGTGTAGACACAAGCTCTCTCCACCTGTGTTAGTGAGGGGGGGATTCCATCAGATCGTCTGCTCCTTTTTCCCAACGGCTGCTTCTTTCTCGCCATATTATGTCATCTTTTGAGAATTGTTTTTATATCAGACGTCGGTTAAGGTGTCCGATAAGATGCTGCGAGCGTAAATTGGAGAATTAGTTTTTGTTGGGAAGCGAACCCTGCTCATAATGTGGAACTCAGACACATGTGTCGATAAGTACTTTTGCATGGTCTCCCTACTCCCCCTGATATTATAATTACTGTTGGCTGTTGATGAAGAAGAAATATTTGTCACTGTACTTGACTCTGCTCTGTTTCTGCTCATTAAATATTTGTGCCTGCATCCCATTGCTTACTCTAATGTGTGTGTTAGTGAGTGGTAATAAAAAATAATGACTGATTATCTGTCTGGTATACAGTAACTGTCTCGTTTCGTCGTAATAGAGCTGTTAGCTGATAGGATATCGTCATCAAATGACCAAGTGACCTATAAAGATTTTTTCAGTTGCAACTGCTGCTGATAACTGATAAATATTACCAGTTTGAAGAAGTGGATTTAGATGTCAGAATACTTTTTTACAGATTGCGATCCGGTTCAAATTGAAAGGCTGGTCAGATGACATTTTTAACTGTTGAATTAGGATGAGCGGTTCAGAAGCCGGACATTGTAACCATTTGACGTCACTACCAAGAATGCATTGCAACGTAAACGGCAAAAGCGACCTACGAGTTAAATCTTTTTTTCAGAATTTACACAAACTACGGTTTGTAGAGTAAATGTAATGTGGCATTTATACAGCTGAAACTGTCAAAGATGTTTTAAAGCGTACGAGTTTTGATCGTCTGGGTCCCTTTAAACATGTTTACACTGGGGGCTGCTCTATTGGCGGTTTGATCACTGCCCTTGCAGTCTAATTGCCATAGGGCCCTTGACAAATAACCTGAACCCCAATTAACCCCCCCCCCAAAAAAAGTACATATGACTAGGATCACTATTTGGCAAAAAAAAGAAAAACCTCACTTCAGAACTTGTCTGTCATGTTTAGTCCGTTTTGTGACAAAATTTAAAAAGTTTTACGGACCACAAACAAAAGTTGACCGGCAGGTGGTATGGATGGAACACCTTTCCTAAATCCTCCTCTTACACCTTCAGTCACTGGAGATAATATTCTGTATTTAATTGCCCCTGCATAACCAATTTGATTATTTACACCTTTACTCGCTGGTAATGTACACGTTCTGTGTCATGTTGTGTTACTACAACCTCATCAGACTGTTACAAGCAAAAGGTTGAAGGGCCTCAGGGTCTCACTGAACTCATAACACTAACCGGTCACAGAATATTAATTCAAGCCAAAAGCCGATTTGATGTTTGGGTTTGTTTGCACTTGTGTACTTTTTACCTTATCGTATGCGTGGCAGCATTTAAGTGGCATATATTACATTCACAGTTGAAGTACTTGTGTGGGCAGATGTAAATAGTCATAAGCAAACTGACAGAAGTGGACATGTCATGGTGTATTTACAGGCTCTCCTAGGTAGTATTTTCTCTCTCTCACTCTCACTCACTCTCACTCACTCACTCACAGCTTTGATCCACCCTGCAGTAAGACATTCCTGTGAGTGGGGAGCTGGACAGACTGAGGGGGAATGGTGGGTATGAATCGAGTACATTGTCATGGTGGTAAGGTGGATGGCCCTGGAGACCTTAAGACACAGGGAGCGGTCCTGTGTCTGAGGAGAGGTCCTACACAGGGCGTTGATAAGGCTGTAAGAACAGGAGGCGTCCTCGTAGGGTTTTCCATAAAAATGAAATTGATTTTGCGTTGAAAGCATAGCTGTACAGCTCCTTGTGATTTGTTATCTGAATGGTAGTTTGGATCTGTTGTTCTCCTCAGTGTTTTTTTCCCCCACCTGTGAAATTATCCACAGGGATTCCTCATTGAGCCCCACATTATGCATTATAACATTTTTTTAAAAACTTTTTCCACAAGACTCCTCTTTTGGTCTTGCACCCTTTAACCCCTCACCTATTTGTCTTCTGTACTTCTTTAGAAAGAATCCTTTATGTACCATTGTTACTGCCTAGGATTTATGTGGAAAAATGGGTCAGCATATCTTCAGCAGGACCCTCTCACAGAGTTGCAGCTTAAAAAGCTTCAAAGACAGCAGTGCCGAGAAGAGGACACAGTGCAAATACACCATAGCGTAGGCAACTGCCTTCCTCTGCTTTTGTTCCCTCCTAAAAATCTCATCCTTCAAGTTGTCTACTCTTGTCTTCACGACATTTTAGGTGCAATTACATTTTCATTTGATTATTATGTCTACAAACTGGATTATACAGTCATTATCTTTCATACTTTATTTCTCTTCAAGTCTTCCCCCTGTTTTGCCTTTGATTGCTTTATCTACACAGTGAACTTTACCTGTCCCGGCTATATGTTGTTCTTACTACCTCCTTCTGTTGTATGTGGGGGAAAAAAGGACAGCAGAGAAAGTTTTGTTATTCAAAATGCTGTTTAAAACAAATCGCCAACAGAAAAAAGTTAACATATTTCCTAAATTGAAAGGAACACAGATGAGTGAGAACATTCATATATATTTATTCTAACTGTGGGATTGAATATATCATGTCTACTTCCAGCATTCTGTGAAACCGTGTTTGCATTTGAACATTTATTCTTTTTCAAATCAATTAAGAATTAATGTCTGTAATTTTAAGATACAAATGTCTTTACCTTTGCGAGTCTGCAACCACAAATTTAGCTTAGTGCTGTTTAAAATATTTATAGCGTATGGTTCCTTATTCACTGGGCCCGCCACCATTTATCCCATCCTCTCCTCTCTTTACTTCTCCCAACCCCATTTCAGGAGTCCCCATGCTGTACATTATTGTTCAATTCCCCTTCTCATCCTAAACACACACAACACACACACACAAACAAAACACACACACACACACACACACACACACACACACACACACACTCTGTACACTGCAACCAAATAAGCCAACATCTGCTCGGGTTTGTGATCATAACCTTTGGCTTTTTTTTCTGTTCATTTTACTTTACACAGCGGCTAGTTGAATGACAGTGACAGTTTAACACACACACACACAAACACTTTCACCGCTCATCCACCCCTAGATTATGGTCTTAGACCTCAGTCATAGTGCTAAAGGCAGAACACACCAGGTGTGTCCCAACTTTTAACTGGTACTGTATTTCTTCGGCACTAAAATGAACTTGGATAATATAGCCTCAGCTCTGAAATTCTTTCAAGTCAGTGTTGTTTAAGTCCATGCTACGGCTTAACTTTGTTTACCAATGTCATTATGATGCTATAATTATTTGACTTTAAGACCTGGAGTTCACTGATCCACCAATCCATATCCTAGGATTGGTGATATACATGACTCTATCACCTAATCTGCAGGATTTCCCCTTTCAAATCACTTATGGTCCCCTCTCCTTCTTAATTAGACTGTACACAATTAATTGT
This sequence comes from Lophius americanus, assembly GCA_037951165.1. Lineage (NCBI taxonomy): Eukaryota > Metazoa > Chordata > Actinopteri > Lophiiformes > Lophiidae > Lophius > Lophius americanus. The sequence goes on from JBBDHG010000051.1 coordinate 7,066,094, forward strand.
TGCATAATTAATGCAGTTGTATTATATTGTTTTAAATTTGGAACAAAAGCAGGGAAATACATTTTTTTTTGTCCTGAGGTTTTGTGTGAGATACTGTGATCCATTACAGTAACTGGGCACATCAAAGCAGCTGATCCTCCGCCTGACAAACAATGAGGCTTTATTAGAGAGTAATGTTGGCCAGATTACAGAAAGAGGGAGTCACGCAGGAGGAAAATGTGAAATATGCGTACAGGCGTATCCAGAGACGAGAGAAACACGATATGGATGGGTAGGGCATGGGGGGCATGTACAGCTCTGGGCCTTTTCAATGCTGGTTTTTTACCTTTTTGTCCGACACCAAACACCTTATCTATTTTGTACATAACTATCCAAATAATCCGAAAATGGGTCTCTGGTACTTCCTGATGTTCCAGCCTAATTGATCAAAAATGATTTTAAGCCACAGTGCCTCCATTTGCCAGTATTTCAGTCTCAAAGTCCATTTGTCCATCCGTCTGTCCTTCCGTACGTCAGGACATTTATGAAATTGCTTGCTGAAATTAACCAATACAAATGCCACAAAAGTGTTGAACAGTCTTCTTGCTGTCATTCCACTGATCTGCTGCTGAAGTTCAATGTCTGATAGACGCTCACGCCTCTCTAATTACCTTTATTCATTGTCTTCCACAGATGAACATGACTCGGTACAAAAGAAAACCTTCACCAAATGGATAAATGCACAGTTCTCCAAGGTAAAGTAAACCACTGTAGACCAGCTCAAATCAATGCCAGACTTTAGTTTCACTAATTAAAACACTCTCACATGCCTGATGTTAAGTCAATGGATGATGAATATATGATGACAGGCTTCTGATGAAAAGCTGTCCTTGGACATTTATTGTGTTTTTAAAATCTCTCGCTTTTACTTGAGGAGGGTGACAAGCCTGAAGAAGGTAGCTTTTCGATTACTTTTGTGAAATGTGCCCTATTTACAGAGCAAATAGTTAGAAATTTGCAGTGACTCCTCTTATTTTGGCAAAACCGAGCATGACAGGAACTGAAAATGTTCAGACCAGTTAACTAAACCCTAGCTTTAGTGAATACCTTGGTCCATTACTCGACAGCAATTTGTTTGGGGCACTCTTGGCTTTCTGTGTCTCATAAACACACCAATCACAGGTCTGCATAATGTTTAAATATTTACACTCCTCGAGCAGGCCAAAGAGTTCTTCGACTACGATGGAGCTGCAGTGTTTGGCACACATTGTCCGTGTAACTATAGCAAGGTGATGACTTTTGCCTGCCTAAAAACGACTTATATTTGAACTTTTTCAACCATAGCTCCACTTGTTCTGCTCTCAATCTGAGACTGTTGAACATCTCGTGAGGGCCATCCCCAGACTTTGGTGGTAGGTCTATTTGCACCGCTTAGGCAGTGGATGGATGCTCTAGGCTAGGTCTTCTCCCTACACCTAAATATACACAGACAAAAGGGTGACATTGGTTTCGCTCAATTTGTGTATTTGCTTGTGAAAAGCTATCAATATGGAAGAGCGGAAATAACCCGAGTCCTGATCCTCTGCCCTACTTTAAGGGGTTGATTGCGGGCGATTTAGAGTGGAACGCATATTCCATAGATTGAATGACAACATGGCCGCATTCAGAGCAGTGTAGGCTGTCAGGAATGTCCAATGCTCTGTAGAATTGGAACAAATCTCTGGTTCAGAACTTTTAGCTTGATGGCTGCAGTTATGTGAACGTGACATTGTAAAAAGCACTGACCCTCATGCTGTTATTGTCTCGTTTCACTGTTCTTATCCTTTTCTCTCTCATGTTGTTGATGTTCAAGGTTCACTAAACTAAAGTCTCTCCTCTCCTCGTCCATTAACTCTAAATCTATGAATGTAAATATATCAGTGTGTTAGCTGATTGGCCTAATTTGTTGAATAAACATGTCGGTCGTGTTGTTTTATCTAACCAGTCAGGGAAGACACCCATCAAGGATATGTTCTCTGACCTGAAGGATGGGAGGAAGTTGCTGGACCTGCTAGAAGGCCTCACTGGCACTGTCCTGGTGAGTTCAGATTTTAATCTCCTCAAGTTTGCACATGATTATTGAGGAATGAGTAATCATACCGTAATATTTCTGACATGATTTTTCATCTTCTCTACTACCAGATAATTTTATCAATATTATATGATACAACTGCAATTATAATTATCTATTTACCAGTAATTAAGCCAAGTGGCACTTTTCACAACTGTGTCATAACAAGCACTATGTTTGATGTTTATATGCATTTTTCATGTCGGAAAACATGGAATTTAAGCCAAGGTGATGCCAGATAATGTGCAAGATGAAACAGGACCATGTTTTCTTGTTTTCCAAACCGTTCAACTGTTGACTCCTGAGCCTGGAGAATATTCTCCCAAAAGTTCTGAGGGCCATCACAGTGTTCTGTGGGGAAAAAATGCTCCTCTGGATTATCAGCAGTTTTTGCCTCTCCACTGTCATATTAATGCAATTTTGTCTCAGTGTGTTTCTAATGCTGCAGCCATGAACACTGACTTTACTAAAGTTCCTTGGACCTTTCTTTGGATTTTTGTGTCTTCCTGAATAAGCCATTCTTATGGAGGAATTTGGAAGATTGATCACTTCTGCGAAAGTTCACTCTGGTTCGAAGTCTCTATTTGTAGCACGTCCTCTCCAGATATCTTTATTTTTATTTATCTTGCTCTCACCCCCTCAGCCTCATGTCGCTCTTCTAACACTTTTCTACCAACTATCTCTCTGCCAGGCATGCAAACACGAACACAAACCCTTTCGGCTAGCAGAAAACCAATTATGTAATTGTGTGCTAATGAGTGGTTGAGGTAACTTAATACCTGGAACTTCGAAAAAGGATTAGCAGTTGGATTAGCAGTTGGCATCTATTCATTCTGCCATTATTTGCATAGGTTTCCCTTTGAGATGGGTGTGATGAATGTAGGATTAGAAACACTCTGTTGAGTGATGACAGAATTCTTCTTACTGTAGCTCTGCCCTACATTGTAAATTGTACTCTCTAGGTTGGTTTTGGACTAGGTTGTTTTCACAGCAATGGGTGTGAATGATTTTAAATGCATATGTCATAGATCCCGTCCGATATCCATTGAAATAAAGTTTATCTGAGATTTTTTTTTTCTGAACTGTAATAGTGAACTGTTGCTCCATCTGACATAATCTTAAGATCTCGCCGGCTTGTGATTTGCTTGGGAAAATTAACATGCAAAGAAATTTTCTGCGTTTCCTGTTCCTCAGACCAAAGAGAGAGGATCCACCAGAGTACATGCTCTCAACAACGTCAATAAAGTTCTTCAAGTTCTGCATCAAAATAATGTGAGTATTTATAGATCTTTTCTACTGCTGCTCCATACACTTGCTGTTTGGTAGATGCATCAAATAGAGCAGCGCCCTTGACTGAATGCAATTTAAGAGCTCAAGTGTTTTATTTTAGCAACACAGTACAAGTATAGACAAGAAAGAACCATAATTAACTCTCAAAGTAACTGTTGTTGTATTCTGTCAATGTAAAAGGAAAAAGCACAAATTAATTTGTCATGATACATTGTCTTTCCCTAGCAGAGATCAGTGCATTTCTTGTCGAGGGGACATTTCATCTTGGTAACACTTCCTGCAACTATCCAGGTCTAAAGGGCAACTGCACTGCACCTTGCCCAGGACAAAAGCAATAGTCCAAGCTCTCTTAGCCTAAAGGGAGCTATCAGCCCGTGGGGTCAAAAAGACTTCATGCTGGTTCATTCAGAATTAGGCTAACCTTGACTTTAGACTATGCCTAAATGGCACTGACCTAAAACCAGGAATAGAACAAACACTTCTGTTAATTGAGGTTGCACTCACTGTGAGCTTTACAACATAACAAAGAACCTCTCCAGCCTGAGGTTTATGTTAACCCCTGCTTAGAAATGTCTGTATGAAAACAAATTAAGTTTTCCAAGTTGAGCTCGTAGCCCAAGGCCTTATTTAAAATATACAGAGAAAAATGCTCCATCTATTGTCGTGTTAATTATCAGAATTCTAACATTTGTCCTCATTGCATGTAATTCATTTTTTTGTCTTTCCGCCTCCCTTGGTCATTTCCCCCCTCATCCCTCACCCTTTGTACAAAAGTTAGTCTTAAATGACTTGACCTTAGCACTGGGGGATAATGGGCAGGGAATGTTGCTGGGAAGTAGGCGAGGCTCGAGTTTGTTTGCGACCCCTGTTTTTTTTCATCTGACAGAGCTAGAGACTATGCACGCAGTGAACCAAAGCTCCCACCGGATATCTGCTGACCTTAGATGTCAAAAATATTTGATTTAACTGAAATATTAAACAAATGTGTAGTTGAAATGTAAATTCATGTAATTTTTAGGCTACTTTGCTTATACATTTGACACGAGTCAGAAGCTAGATGGAGAGTAACTATGGGTCTATGAATCCTGGATGACAGCCAGAGGCGGTGCTTTAAGGACTGGATGCTTTTCATGCCTGCGCAGGTCGAGTAATTATATCAACAAAGTCACCCCGTGACCCTTGGGTGACCGGAGAGTGACCATATTTTCACGTTTCACCAGGTGAAATGTTCCTGTAGAATTCATTTCGCAAGGACACGAGGATTTTGAGTACCTGAACGCTCTGGCGTTCATCCAGGATTCATAGAACCTCAGTTACATAGCTAACTCATGTTCTTTTTCATATTACTGACATGCTTTAGACACTGGATGACATATACCAGAAGGGTCACAAGAAATGCTTACCAATGCTTGATGTAGTCGACAAGAAGCCACTGTGTCGGGAGCAGCAAAATTTAACCCGTAGAAAGTGTAAAAGGTTCATGATGAGGACCAGGTAGGAGCAGCACAAATTTCTTGCAGAGGAACGCCCCTCAAAGCAATCCATGATGTAGCCATACTCCTTGCAAAGTGGCACTTAATATCCTGTGGCACTGGTAGACCTTGTGCTTTTTAGGCCTGTATGACTACTTCCACAACCCAATGAGAGAGTCTCTGCTTCGACAGCACAGCCCCCTTCCTGCAGCCGCCATAGTAGGTGAAGAGGTTGTGTGTCTTGTTGCTTCCACATATGCCTTAAGTGCCCGCACCGAGCACAACAGGTCTAGTTATGTATCTGGCCCCCTTGGTGAGCCTTGGGGATTGTTAGCAGCCAACTAAATGGATTGGTTCACATTGTGTGGAGACAACGCTTGGGTATGAATAATGGATTTGGCCAGAGAGTGCCTCCTGACCCGTCTGCTTGCCAGCGCATACATGCCTGGCTCACAGACAAAGCCTGGAGCGTTGTAACGGCAAGAAGGAAAGCAGTCTTCATAGACAGCCACTTCAATTCTGTCTGCAGCATTGGCTCAAATGGGGGTAGAAACAGAGACTTCAGTACCATTTGTAAATCCCATGATGTGCTTGAAGCCTTTGGGCTGACTTCAGGAACTGCTTAACCAGATGGTGAGATCCTACAGTCTGGTTATCCACCCTCACCGGTCCAACCGAGATATCGTCAGAGTGAAACCACTCTGTTCAAGAGATCTCTTTTCCACGTCTGTACAACCTGGAAGAGGGATCCCTCCTCTGTGTCTCATCCTGAGATTTATTACCTTTTTTTTGCACTTGTTGGGAAGTTGTTCCTTCTCTGGACCTTAGAGAAGGATCCTCTTGAGCTCAATATTGCATGGACAACTAACTGGTCCCAGGAAGCTAAATGTGGATTCTGGCTTTCAGGGGCCACACGCACATTCACAGACGACCTGGATTAGGGTGCCATATTCACGCACAGGCCGGAGACAGAAGGTCTGCCCTGTCCGGGAGGCACAATGGCACTCCGTCGAGGAGCCTTAGTAACACTGGGTACCACTGTCTCCCCAGCCAACGTGGAGCCACAAAAAGTATACTGTGACTGCCAGTCACTTACCAGTATAAAGGGAAGTGGAAACAATGCATAGAGTAGGCTGTCCTGCCAAACATGAGCCAGAGCATCCTGCCCTCGGGAGCTGTCCTCTCCATTAAGGAGAACAAAAGTGGGCAGTGGGTCGAAGCCTAGGAGGAAAAGAGATCCACCGCTGCCATACCATACCTGCCCAAAATAATGTATATCACCTCTGGGTGGAGTCAAAACTCCCCCATTTTGGTGGGAGAGATGGTCTGCTGTACTGTTCCGCATATCTGGAACATATACAGCCCTGAGACTCAGAAAAAGGGGCAACGCCAATGCGAAGAGCCTTTTTTTGTCACCAGCAGGGACTGCCTGGATCTGGTTCCCCTCTGACGGTTGATGTGGTACACTGCAGAGGTCTTGTCTGTCCGGACGAGAACATGCCTTTTCCACGGTACTGGAAGAATATGCTTGAGTACGAGGAATAACGCACGGAGTTCCAGCACATTTATATGCTCCAGCCTCTGCTGGACATCCCACTGGCCTCTGAAATTTCTGCCCTTCCATACCCAACCTGAAAGGGAGACATCTGGCTCTAACACCTCCCGACGGGAGGCTATCATCCCTAAGGGGGCCCCTTCAGTCATGTTTGACCTCCTTCTCCAGGGTCTGACGGCCAGAAGACACTGGCCAGACACCTTGGCCATTTTGTATCTGTGCCACTTTGGGTCAACGTGGAGAGCATTCTCCCAGATCTGAAGAGGGTGCAAGGAGAGTATGCCTAATGGGACCACCACTGATGCTGTAGTCAGCATCCCTATCAGCCGAAGGAAGAGGCTATATTTCAGCATCCTGCCATGTTGGAAGCGCCATGGAAGTTGCACAATGGCAGCAACACGCTTCAGAGAATGGGAAACTCTGATAAAGAGTTGAGCACCAGCCCCAGGTAACTCGAAATCTGACTGAGTGTAAGATTGCTCTTGGTATAATTGAATGTAAGGCCGAGACAGTTCCAATGGTTGGGGAGCAGGGAACAGCTGTGTCCCTCACAGCCTGCTCCCGAGTTTGGTAAATGATCAACCAGTTGTCCAAATAAAGTAGGATTTTCACACCGCTGGCTTGTAATGCAGACAGGGCTGCATCCACACATTCAAATTTACGTAGGGCTAGGGACAGCCCAAACGGAACCCTGAATTGATAGAACTTGCCCATATCGGCAAACCGGGGGAACCTCCTTTGATTTTGAATAAAGGGGACATGAAAATATGCGTCATTCAGGTCTATTGGTACAAACCAGTCTCTTTGTGCTATGGTCTGGAGGCATCAGCCACACCTAGCATGTGAGGGAGAAATCCGCCATCCCTCATTGGTACAAGAAAATAAGTCGAGTAGAACCCATGAGCTTTTCTTGTGGGTCTAAAACCTCGATAGTATCCTTCCTGAGGAGGGAGGCCACCTCCTGGCTCAGGACGAGGGATTTTCTGGGAAAACTGGCATAACTGGCAGTCAAGAGGCCAACATAGCGCTGGCCTCTTGAGCAGCTGGTTGTGGGTGATTGACGCCAGGTGCCACGATGTCTTCTTCCCTAGGAGAAGACTGAGATGCCTGTCATAGACTGGATAACTGCTGTCTAGGTTGATCAGCCTTTAAACTATGCTCAAGGACCTACTGAGTGGCTGGCACAAACGTCTGACCTGGTACTACCGGGAGAGAGCATAAGGTCCGTTGACAGACCTCCGACAGTGGGGACTGCACCAACCTCACTTGGCGACTTGCTTGAGTCACAGTAGACCGACCAACACCTGTGCAGCTCTGTAGTGTATGGCTCAGAGGGGGGTCCAGTAAAGGTAGACTAAGGGGGCTGCCAGAAAAATGTGTTTACAGGCACAGCTGTAACTGGGGTTTCGTCTAATCCTAAACGCTCAGGGGTCACACGCACAGCTGGTTGAATGGTGTCCCGGACGGACATCAAATCTCTTGACGAGCTTCCCCCAGACTCCTCAGAAAAGGCAAGAAGGGTCAGAGAAGCACCTTCATCCTTTACCTCCCTTTCCCTTTTATCGTCATAAAACAATGTGCAGTACGCCGCTATGGACAGCGTGTCCTCCGTCTGATAATGATGCTACCCAGCAGCTGGGCAGCATCATTTTTGATGCTGCCCAGGTTTTGTAAGACGGCTTTAATCAGTGCAAAGGGTTAGGACAAAGTTTCAACCCTATTTGACTTCTTGGGGAGTCCACCACACCCGGATACACGGTGTCTGGCACCTTATACCTCATACCCTTTCCCTCAAGTATTCAACCCCAAAAAACGCAGCACACTGGTCATGGTCATCCTCTGCTTGGAGGAGGGCCAGGCAGGAGACTTAGATTTGAGCCCAATATATTAAGGAACACACCCAAACTAGCTGCACCAACTAGTTAGTAAACTGTAGTTACAAGTAAGTAAGCAGTTGGAGGCTACCAACGGCTGAACTGCAGCTGCTGTAAACAGTGATTACAAGGCGCACACCCACAAGGCGAGAACACCCCCTGATACAGAATAAGTTGCATGTATTTACCGTCCACACACAAAAAAAAACGAGGACACTTGTTGGTAGAGAACTAAGCATACTGTTCTCACCACCGCTGGTCGTACTGTCGATATACCGACCACAATACAAGACATAGGCAGAATCAATGCCGCAAATGTGGTTTTGGAAGTCTAACAGTAAATCACAGCTTATGGTGGACGGGAGTTTTCCTCAAAGCTCCAACCCTTGAGTTACAAAGCTACAAGCGGATAGCCGATCAGAAGTATAAGAAACAAATAATTGACCTGCTATCATTAATCTGCAATCGTGAGAAGATAGAAGGAACAGATCCCTAGGTGACACCGGAAAATATAGTTACTCTCGGGGCATCCAGGGGTCACGGGTGACTTTATTGATATAATTACTTTACCTGCGCAAGATGTAAGCGTCCACTGCCTAAAGCTCCGCCTCTGGCGGTCAGTAAGGATGAAATAGAACTAGGCCTTCAATTGGCCTGTAGAGAATTGTTATGATTGCAGTATTTTTCTCCACTGGTAAAGGGTGTGTCAGTTCTGCTAGATGTTTCCTGTACAGAAAAAAGGAGAAAGGAAAGTGATGGTGTGGCAGAATGGAGCTAATTGGGAGAGGAGATGTGTCATAGGTCACTTTTTAGTTTGATCAGACACTTGATCTCGTGTTCCACTCTCGTGTTCCGCCTTGATCTTCTCTTATATTTACATGTTATCAGTCTGCACTTGACCTCATATGATAAACATCTATCAAGGCTGCAGGCGCATGTTACAGGTAGTATATCTGATGCGGTCTAATGAGGGTGGTATGATCCACTGGGTGGGGAAAACTCAGGACCCTTTTGTTTTCAGGTGTCAAGTACTGACATTCAATTAGATTCAAAGCAATGAAGGATTTTAACCCTAAGGATAGTTGAGTATTGAAAGATACATTATTCCCACCTTCATTTTCAAAGATTTTTTTAATTAAAGAAAATAAAGATATTTTTCTGTCAGAGAGAATGTAAAATGAAGTACAGATGGGTTTGCTTCTAATCTCACAACAAAAATAATTTAGATTTTAATCCACAGCTTTGTGTCACTTTTTTGTATTTTGAGTTATTTACTGCATGGTACCCTTTTATATGTCAGGTTGATCTGGTGAACATCGGAGGGACTGATATTGTGGATGGGAACCGCAAACTGACCTTGGGCCTCATCTGGAGCATCATCCTTCACTGGCAGGTGAGCACACAGATCCACATACGTGTGCTGTTCCTTGGTTTCCATCCACATCATGCACAAGCACATAAACACACACACAAAGACTCATTAATTTTTGCGCTGACCGTGCTGGTGATGGAAAATCATTACTGGTGTGCTTGCACACGCTTTGTCTATGTAAACATGTTTGTCATCCGCGGCTCTGTTTAAATTTAACTTGCCGAAATTTGAAATGGCCATTCCAAGGACAATATATAATGGTTCAATTAAATGGTAAATGTACCGTATTATTATAGTGCTTTGCTTGTCTGCTCGACCCTAAAGTGCTTAGCAACCCAATGGAACAGCCATTGGGTTCAGGCACTGCTATTTCTTTCAGTTTTACCCCATTTTTACTAGTTCAGTGTTACACCTTGTATCCTGCATCATCTTACGGTATGTCGGTGTGAATGTTGGGCCAGCGGTCAGAATCATAGAAAACCTGAATAATTATCCACCCAAGAAAAATCAACTCGAAGAAATGGTTTAAATAAAAACAAAAGACAAAATGACATGTATTTACTCTCCTTCTCTCCTATTAATTAATATATATTCCCATGTTCATGCAGGTCAAAGACATCATGAAGGACATCATGTCCAACCTGCAGCAGACCAACAGTGAAAAGATCTTACTGAGCTGGGTACGTCAGTGCTCCCGCTCATACCCAGAGGTTAATGTGTTGAACTTTACCACCAGCTGGGCTGACGGCCTGGCTTTCAACAGCATCCTGCATCACTTCCGGTAAGTTAGGGGTCATTTCTGGAGCACAAAATGTGATCATGGTACCAAACCTTTTTACTGCAGAGATTTCAATACACAGTGTATTGACATCATGTATCCTGTAGTTCCTCTTGGTGCATTTGTTTTTAATTGAATTTTTCTTTCAAATCTTTTTATTGTGAAGCATATATAGAGCCATACAAGCCCAAAACAGCATTACAATGAACATTATGCCTCATTTATAATATCAACACAGAGGACAGACCACACATGGATACATACATCCAGAAGATGCAAACCACCAAACGAAAACAACCACAGCAGTCAAAGAAAATCGAATGATATTTATCACAATTGGCTCGTTAAATACATGGAAATGAACAACAAAAATAATAGTCCCCCCATTAAACACTGCTCCTCTCAAACCCACAGTAGTGCCGCTTGGAGTTTATAGTTTATTATTTCTGTAGTACATGTACCAGAATACTCTGTCCCCTCTATGAGGTATTTCAACGGTCTCCAGATGCTGTCAAAACCTTTAGTCTTTACTTGAGAATATATCATATTCTCTCCAAGTGAAGTTTGTCGGTCAATATTGTTATCCAGGAGCTGAAAGTTGGGATATTGTTCTGTTTGCAAAATTAGAGAATCAGTTTCTTCGCTCCCAGGAGCCATTTTTTTAAAATTTAATTTTGAATATCATTTTTTGTTAGACTGTATTTTTCGAACATTAAAAAGCTCCTCCCTGTATTAGTTGGCGTGAGGTCAATTGTCTCTTTCAAGTTGACGTTCCATTTTTGACATATGACCTTTCACTCTGGCTAAATGTTTAAATCACTCCGTGGACCTTCAAAAGTTGACAAGAAACCAAGGTCAAGAATTTAGGCAGACAGATATATAGGAACCTTTTTTGTGCATGTTTGCGTGTCTGTCCAAGTGGCAGGAGGTCAGGTCGACAGGTCAGCGCCCCCCGGCTGTGTGTACTGTGCTTCACTTAGAGTTTATGCGCCTGCTGTGTTACTGTTTGCACGCGCTCGGTGTGTGCGTGTACGCTGTTGTGTGTGAAAGAAACGGAGTGAGAGAAGTGTCAGGGATGTTCCTCCTCCTCTTGTACCCCTTGTCCATACAAGTGACACACACATGCGTAGGTCTATGAGCTGTGAGAAAGGCCAGTGTTGGTTTAGACCTGGGCCAGGTTTTAGGTGGGTCACTGAACACAAAAACTCCTCACCCAACTAGCCTCAACACAAGTTTCCCCCGGACCGCAAGGGGAACAGTCCTCTTTTTCTTTTTTCAAGTCAAGGAATCAGCTTGGGAAAAGGTTATATCTGGTCAGAGAATTGGATCTACCAGTGTTCACCTCTTGAATAATCACATTGTTGGTATGTTAAGAAAGCCATTTTGCATACAGCAGAAGAAGCCATGCTCATAAGTGGATGGAGTTATACGATCCATGTTTCAGACACACATACACTTTAAAAGCAAACACTCTTTTTAAATTGCATGACTTTAAGTTAATCTGTGTGGATCTATTGACCTGAGACCCTATCAGTGTTACATACTGAATTTTGTTGTCTCCTATGTTTCCGCTCCAATCACTACATGCTCCTGTGTCTTCAGGCCAAACGCATTCAGCTGGGATCAGGTGGTCGGACTGAGTCCTGTGGATAGACTGGACCATGCCTTCACTGTAGCCAAAGACCAACTCGCCATCGAGAGGCTATTGGATCCTGAAGGTAACCGTACATCGAGCTGTACGTTATCAGTATATAGACATGTACCTCGATCTGTCATAACATTAAAACCACCTGCCAATTATTGTATAGGTCCTCTTTGTGCTGCAAACAGCTCTGTGATGAACTGTGTGTCCACATATGTTTCTACCAAAACAGGCAATTACTTTTTCATTAGTGCTACATAAATCTTCTTTGGCATTTGTTCCAAACGCACCCATGACCTTTTGGGTAGGTATTTACCACCGCAGACGAGAACATTTAAAAATACCTGCAGTTATGGAAATGCTTTGAACCAGTCTTTTAGCCATCCCCTTTTATTCCCTGTCAAAGGGGCTTGGAATCCTTACATGTACCCAATTTTCCTACTTCCAACACATCAACCTAGAGGAAAAAATGTCATATGTCATACCCACTGACAGGTACCTTCAACCTGTCAGTGGTGATCAGCTTATGGCTGATGGATGTATGAGTCAACTCTTTTTATTTGGAAATGGTAAAAATTGTTATAACGCAGAGACATAAAATTGACCTTTTATAGTAGTCCCGACAGTAAAAACGTGGATATGGAATGACCTATAATTTACTCTCCAAAATTCTCACATTGAATCATCGTCTGTGTTCTCGAGGCCCGTCTTCATGTCCTGCCAGCAGTTGGATAGACTCACGTCTTTGGCAGGAGACGCTGAGATGCTGTGTTTGCTCAGAATGTTTTACAAGTTCACGCAGCCCCTTTCAGGCACTCGGTGTGCATGTGCTTCAGCTGTCTGTGCGCAAGACACAGACGAGCCTGACCCATTTCAGTCCCCCTGTCACGCTTAAGAGCTATCTTACTCCATCTTTCATACTGATTTTCTACTTATTCAATTTAACCCTATTTATCCCCCACCTCCTCTTTCCCTTATGCTTGTCATACTTCATTTGGATGCTCATCCACCTCTGCTCCCTTGTCTTGTGGCCCTCTCTCTCTCTCTCAGACGTTGCTGTGCAGTTACCAGATAAGAAGTCCATCATCATGTATGTGACGTCGCTGTTCGCCATGCTGCCCAAAGATGTGAGCATGGATGCCATCAGAGAAGTAGAGACCCTGCCTCGCAAGTACAAGGTGGAGGCTGAGGACTCGGGTCCAGCTCTCAGTGCTCAGGTGAAATTAACTCAAAAGGACAAAACATGATATTGGTTTGAGATTGTATGTCACGTGATAAGATTCAAGAAAGTGCAAGATGGCTTTGGGTTTAGGATTTCTTAATTATGGGAAGGATAGACTAAGAAGCTAGTTGTTGTACTATCTCCCAAACTTCTGAAGCGCTCAGACGAACAAGGTTCTCTGTTTATGGCTACATCTGTTTTTAAGGAATCCAAGGTGCTCTCTTATGTGCATGAATCCATAGCTGGTGACTAGCAAGGTAGATAAAACCTACTTAAAAGTAAAACGAAAGCGCAGGAATTTATGATTGAATAAAAACGTTTTCGAGTCAGTTCACCATTTCTTGAACCTAAATCACACAGAGTTAATATAAAGCTCATAACGGAGAAATAAAATGTAAAATTCAGTTGGAAAAACCTGAATAGTCAACAGCTTTTCATTATTCTTGCTGGCAAAAAGTCGCAAGAACCATTTTGTGTTAGTTTGAATGGAGATGGGAGACATGAAATCATATCACCAGGCCCTGCATACATACGCAAATCTGAAGAACTTTTAACCCTACCTCTCCAATAGTTTTTGTAGATGTGACATTATACTCAAGAAAAATGGAGTATTCTATGATTCTTTGACTTGTGTCCAGAGATCATTCCAGAATGTCCAAATAAGAAGAGATTCATGCTGTGGTATTTTGTGGGATCGCCATAACAATGATGTTAGCTATGAGCTGAGCTCACCTCGATAGCCTGTGACGCTCCGCCAAAACTCCATCACTGGACAAGGTCTGAACTTGCCAGTGTGTTCTGCGAAGGCCATAATGTTTTTGTAAATACATTGTACTATAGACTGACACTAATTGACACCAGTGGCCGTCTGTTTCAGCTCCTCCGTCTGTGCCAGATTAAGCAATTATCTCTTTCCAAAAAAGATTAATTCACTGTTCATTTCCTGAGACACAGAATAAAACCAAACCCATCCCCCACTACTACTTCCGCCTTGGTAGTGTCTCTGATCGCAATCAATTTGAAGACCACAGGCTCTGTTATGGGTAGACTTTGCGGAATGTTGTTAACAGTCTCATCGTGGGTTGTCAGGTAGAATAATTCACCCTGGCTGTTAAAGAAAGTCATCTCCTTCGTTCTCTCCAGCATTACTCATGAAAAGCACAGCAGGCGCAGGCAAACAGGGAGGAGAGCCATGACTCACCCTCTGACATTAGCCAACGGACCGAGCTGAATGACACCGGAAAAGCAGGGCTGTAAATGAATGGAATGGAAACAAGAGAGTGCATTGGACAGACCAGGAGTGTGTGGACAGAGTTTACAGGGAAAGTTATCTGAGCATTAAAGAGGATGATTGGCAGGGAGCTTATACTGACACCATTCAATTCTAGTAAATTCCATAATTGCAATTGTCACTTGTTCACTTTGTTTTCCACTCGCATGTTTAGTCCCTCCTAGCCCATTTCAGTTACTCCCTTTAATCGCATACACATTCCCCTGGCAGCTCGTTTTAATCTGATGTCAGAGAGTCTCAAAACCTCCTCCTGCAAGTTTTTTTTTTTGCCCTTGGGGTTATTCTTCACAAGTCCCAGAGTAAGTGCTGGAAAAGTATCTTTTTAAAAGAAAAAAAAAATGAAGGGGTTTACTTTCCTGGCACCCTCAGAGAAACCAAATTGAGAAAAAATAAAGGCTCTTCGTTTTTGATGCCTCCCTGTTATTCAAAGATTAACTGGTTCGTGATTTTGACATGGAGGTCTTTACATTGATTCTAAATGACAATTACGTTTTTTTATTAGTGCGCTTTTCTTATCGTCAACACCATAATCTCATCGCTTAATTAAGTTTTATTGCGTAACCGTCGTTAAAGCTTAAATGATGATGCTCCAAAATGTAAACTACAAAAATGATGAATGCAGGGAGTAAATTCAGCAAATCATCTGGTGATAATAAAATGTTGTGTTGAGCCTGACCACTGCCAGTTTACAGCCTTTCAAGCCAATAAATAGAGCAAGGCTGCAGTTTTCTCCCTCATGTTCTCTCTTCCTCTCTGCTCTGCCTATGCCAGCCTGCACGGGTCTAACAAAGGCTTTACAGTACTTTGGTGACTTTTTCCAAAATATCCAAAAGGTCACTGGATATTCTCATCAGGTGCCCTTTCCTGCTGTTTCTACACATACATTACTACTCTGTCATTTCAGCCTGGAAAAACAAAGGCCCGTTTCACTTTAACTCCAGCAAACCAAACCCACCCGCTAACATGTCTGTCATTTTTGACTTGGCATAGCTGCCATTTCAGATTTTATCTGCTGCTCATTTCAGCTTTTGGCAGTTCTGTAAATTTCCTTCAGGGAAACCAAAACCTGGACCCCGTATGAATGTATGGGTTTGTGTCATATAATGTATTTAAGGGACTCTATAGTTGAGATTGTTTTACATTTTCTTGTTAGTCATTGGTCTGGTATTAGATTTAGGAGCAGAAGCTGTTGTTCAAGGACACTTAAAGTAAACATGCTTAATGAACTGGGCATGGCAGCTTACATTCTCGCACAGAAGAATAACTGTTTCCATTTCAAAGTCTATTCTGTGTTTCTCCTAATAACACTTCTCAAGCTAGTTCCTCCTTGATACCACACTGTTTATCTCACTGTCTGAACTTTACTCAAGATTAACAAAGTGGCCTAACTTTATTGCTATTCCTAGAATGAGGATCAACCCGCCCAGTGTGCCAGGGTCAACTCCGCGCATCCCATATTATGCTTGCAGTTGTTTCGTTTTTTCTGAACTGTGCAGGCCCGGTGACTCTGTGTGGTCCAGAGCAGCATAAGCCTCCGAGATGTCCGGCTTTATTTTAAAACCTACCAGCTGATTTAAAATCTGAGTGGACACCAAATGCAAGAATGTGAAGCATGGATATTGTTCTGGAAATGTTTAACTTTTTGGTTTTATGTTAACTCAAAACCTCTCTTTTATCTATTTCCTCATGAAACACAGCAGTGTTGACCCTGTATAATAACATTTCATTGTTATGCAAAGGACAGTACTTTTATTAAGAAGTTACTCTTGGTGCATACCGGAAACCTCTTAATCGCACGGTTTATGATTATGTTTATGATTTATTGTTCAAACTTCCTATCCAACCCTTTCCTCCTCTTTAAAAGCATGTGCAGATGGAGGTGGAGAGTAGCAGCCAGCAGCCTGAGACCCCCAGCACTGTGACAGAGACTGAGGGAGAGATGGAGGGCAGCCTGCTGGAGGTGGAGGTGGAGGTGGATCTGGACGGCTACCAGACCACTCTGGAGGAGGTTCTGACCTGGCTTCTGTCAGCTGAGGATGCCCTCCAGATTCAGGATGAGGTGTCGGACGATGTTGAGGAGGTCAAAGAGCAGTTTCACACGCATGAGGTGAGAGGGGCTCTGCATGCTGGCTAAGGGAGAAATGTAGGCACATATACTCAATTTTATCCATTTATTTTTACGCATCTAGAGATTCTATATGCAGTAAAAATAAATATCCAGAGCTGCAAAATCTTCACAACTAAATGCTCAATTAGCCTTTTCCTCACTGGATGGGGTTGATGAAATGGGTATTACGTTCTACCAAAACCTTTAGGACCAACAGTAAAACAGTATTTGTCTGACTCTTGCTGACTTTTTTGTCCAAGACCTATCACAGCATTATTAAGACTGAGGGTAATGTCCCAAAGGTGGACACCTCCTTAAACCAACTGCAAGCCCTGTAGATGCTGGGAAAAGCAGGAATTCTGTTGGGAATGGTGATTCGCAGCACTTCAGGGTGCCCTGGCCCTGAGCTCACTAGCATGATTAGGAGGTGTAGTTGAGCTTTTGTGTCCGTGCACACATGCTAAGGGGCTTTAGCAGGATTCGCTCTGTGTTACTGTGAATGTTTGTGAGGTGGAATCCAGGTCAGAGCAGAAATATGAGAACAACAAGACCCAAAGCCTCTTTAACAGTCAGTCTCTCTGGGAAGGTCTGAAAAAAATCGCATCGTTTCATTCAACCTTGTTGTTCACAACTTCTCCAACAAAGCTACATTTAAAACAAAGTAACCGCATGTGAAGACAAAGGTGCTCACTCATCCAGGGAACAATCATCCAGAAAAACAGATACAATTTCAGCTCTTGGTTTTGTTCCACACCAAACCAGCTCCTCAAAGTAAATAAGAATCACCCGAAGCATTTCAAAGCTGCTCTTCTCATTCCTTCTCTGTTTTGGTATTGGCTGCCGTTTGTGCTCCAAGGCTAGTTTGACTGATGCTACAGCCTGGTTTGGTGTGCCTTCAGGTCATTATTAAGTGTTGGCCTAGGTGAGGTTCGAGGGTGCAGGGAGAAACATGTCCTGATGTTAGGATGAGGGTGCCAAGTGCCAGCACAGTGCTCTCAGGTTATATAAACAACGTTTTGCGTCCGTGTCAGACTGAATCTGGATAGTTTCATGGGCATGCACAAGACTCACAACCTACCATCCTTTAACCTTCCATTATTTTGCACTGTGAAGATATTTTTGGTTTCCGGCGCAGGAATTGTCTGGAGGGTCAATAGTTTCAGGTTTCAGAGACTTTTATCTTTTTATTTTTATGAGGACTTCACTATTTACTGCTTTCTCCCCCAAAAGGCCTTTATGATGGAGCTGACAGCGCACCAGAGCAGTGTGGGTAATGTGCTCCAGGCGGGAAACCAACTGATTGCCCAGGGCAACCTGTCTGAGGAGGAGGAAGATGAAATCCGGGAGCAGATGACACTCCTCAACTCACGCTGGGAGAGCCTACGAGTGGCCAGTATGGACCGCCAGGCCAGGTAGATACACGCAGAAACACATACACACACAACGATCACCAACACACACATCTGGAGCCACAACGGGATTTTTCTCTGTGTCACTCTTGACCTCAGCTACAAGCGCTGTGAATGTGAATCACACACACAAAACGCACACTGCCCTGTGAGCCATAAGAAAGGCATGCGTGTAGTAATTCACATATTTTACTTTATTTGTGATATCAAGAGTATTTCAGCAGGCTAGTAAATGTAAATGCATCATTCAATACCCTCTAAGACTTGTGAATGCGCATTGGAATCTGCAAATTTATATTCAGAATCTGTTACTGTGTAATCAAATGTGCAAATGTGTATTGCGATTTGGGAGTGTGTACCTAAATCTGTACATACGAAATGATATGCCTAAATTGATTTGAATGTATAGAAAATTATTTTGTGTGCCAAGGCTCATCGCCTGCAGAATCTGAGCACAGCATGGTCTGTCATGTTCGCGTCTGTACTACTTTGTTGAGGTTGAATCCTTAACCGACACACATGCAAATTCACTGTTAAGTTTATTAAAGCTTCCATTTCCTGTCTGCGTCCTCTCAATCTCCTCACTGTGTTCTTGTGCTCACTCTTGCCATCTTAATGCACAGGCTTCACGAAGTTCTGATGGAGCTTCAGCAACAGCAGCTGCAGCAGCTCTCTGACTGGCTGTCACAGACGGAGGAGCGAATCATAAAGATAGAGACAGAACCAACTGCTCAACACCTGGAGCTCTACAATGAACAGATAGAGCAGCACAAGGTAAATGAAGTTTGCCAACGCATGCTCATTTTGCAGAAAGAAGACATTATAACTAATTTAAAAGAGGATGGGAATCAAGTAGAATGTTCAAAAAATAAAATAATAATTCTTATGTGCTTTCTGCTCATAAATTAACCGTGTTGAAGAACCAGTGAGTGGCAGGTTCATATTAAACTGGTACAGTAGAAAGACCAAGAAAGAGAAAGAAAACAAATGATAAAAACAAAATAAAATAAAAAATCTAACCCTTCAGATCTTAAAAAATTCAGTACTTAAATAGAATCAGTAAATAAAGAACATCTTATTCAGGGATACCTGGGAAGGAGATTACATCTTTGTAAATGTCTTGGAAGAACGTCTGATTGTATATGAAATTATTATACAGCTGTCAACTATTGAATAAGTCTTTTATCCACAGTGTGAAATGGCAGTGGAGATAATTTCCATCTCACCTATATTAAATGTATACCCAGTCGCGTCTCAAAAGCTATCGATTTCGGTTATCGGCAACTGGAGAAGCGGAGCAGTAATAATAGTTAGGATCGAGAACCTCAGTTAAAGTGTTGTTTATTAAAAATGCCACCTGGGGACAAATAACTTCTTGAATCTTAAAAATTGCACTCCGGTCATTACAGACTTGTACATGATCAGAGGAGCACGGATCCCTGGTCTATTTATACTCTGTTACCAAGTTTATCCCAAGATTCAGGAAACCGCCACAACCTCACTGCTCCTGCCCTAAAACGGATTGTCCCATGTTTGATTCTGCATATCCACGACCCGCCCACTGACCCACTGGGTCATCATAAAGCTTTGTAACCTCCCTATGTGAGTGTTCTCCACTCATTATTTGGTTTTCCCCATTCAGGAGCTTCAGAATGATCTGGAAGCGGAGCAAGTGAAGGTCAACTCTCTAACACACATGGTTGTGGTGGTGGATGAGAACAGCGGTGAGAGCGCCACAGCTGCCCTGGAGGAGCAACTTCAAGTAAGATGACATTGTATCACACCCAGTATATGCATTACAGTATAGATGAACTCTTGATATCTATTCAGGAACAAGTAGCTAATAAAAAATCCTAGCCCTACAACCACTTCATGAACATCTTATGTAGGTTTGGTTTCAGAGCCTCATCCACTTTTTATCTACAGGTTTAGACAGATTTTAAACTGTATATAGTTTCTCTACGATCATCAACTTCTGTAAATGGAGATTAAACCTCCATGAATTCTAAATTTTCCTCTGCTTTCTTGCTTTTCTGAGAACATTGAAGTTTGCTTACATTGTATTTCCATCTTGCATTTAAGTCTCTGGGTGAGCGCTGGGCAGCTGTGTGCCGCTGGACAGAGGAGAGGTGGCACAAACTGCAGGAAGTCTTCATGGTGTGGCAACAACTTCTCTCTGACCAGGTAGGACATCAAGCCTGCTGTTCACCTTCCACACACACACACACACACACACACACACACACACACACACACACACACACACACTGTTGTCCCTCCCTCTTTGAACTGAATATTTATTTAACTTGGAGCGCTCGGTTCTGCTCATTGAGCTTCATTTAGATACTCAGAATTCTCCAAAGTCCTTGAGATCTTCAAAACACTTCAGGTTTTCCGGGCAATGCCACCATCTTCAAGAAAAGTAGGGCTCAAGCCTTTGATGTCTTTTCAGTGATCCGTAAATCCACTAAATGTTTGAGATCCACAACTTAACTGCAACATGTTTTTAGTACCTAATCTTCAGAGCACCATGTTTTACATGCTAACAAGGCTCCAAGACGCGGGCTGCAATGAGTAACGGTAATTTGAATTAAGTGTATTTTCCTTAACCTTTTTTGTAGAATTTATTTAGAGCATGGCTGGCAGAGAAAGAGGAGGCCTTGAGTGAAGTACAGACCAGCGATTTCAAAGATCCGAGTGAAATGAACACCAACGTACGCCTATTAGCTGTAAGTATCCTGACCAGTACCTGCACACTGCAGCAGCATAGACTTGAAGTTTTATGTGTGATGATATATGAAGAAGTTTTCATGCTTTGTTTCCCTAAACCTTTTGTTTTTCTTGTTCCATCCTGCAGATTTTAAAGGAAGACATGGAAAAGAAGCGGAGGACTCTGGACCAGCTGTCGGATGCAGGACAGGATGTGATATCGTTGCTGCAGTGCCCTGAAGCGGGAGCCAAGATTGAAGCAGACACGGAGGAGCTGGCGCATAGATGGGACAACCTGGTGCAGATGCTGGAGGACTACTCCTTCCAGGTGTGTTTGTTTCTCCACCTATTGTTCGCAGTTATTCAGAAGGGTTTTTGTGGCCCAGGTGTATGCGGTTTGTTGGAATGCTCGGCAGCGGAAGTATTTTTATCATAAACTCCTAGTTTTTAGTTTAAAACTTTTATGAAGACGTTTAATTCTTGTTTTATTGAGTCCGTTTTAACTTTTTCTTTTGTGTGCTGGTATGGGTCTACTTAAATTAACACTTTAACAGAACATTGTTAAAGTGTCTAGCAAAAGTGTTGGTACAACCTTGCATAAACTCACTGACCTGTATCAGGTCAGGACTTTTCATTATTAATTTATGGTTTGTTTTGTTGTTGTATGTACTGCTGGCTGAACAACAATTTCCCCTTCGGAGATTAATAAAGTTTCCCATCATCCTTTATCCTTGTCTTCTTGCATTAAAAATTTCAGCACGTCTGAGCTGAACAAAATAAAAGAGTTCCAAACTTTGTGTGTGGGAGATTTCTGTGAATGAATCTCACTGATGCTCTAACTTGCCACAAAGGTGATGGAAGCTGTAACAGATGCTGGGATGACTCAGGTGGACGACCAGGTTGTCGTGGATACAGTTGCCGTGGTTTCAGCTGCATCGATCGGCGATCAGGAGTTGGAGTCACCTACTCCCCTCAAGAAAAGACTAGTGGAAGTGGACGCAGAAGTCCGACAGAGGTAAGAACTGTTGCACACGTGAGTTCACAGCATCCTCCTTCACAAATGGGTGTAAGAATAAAAGGTATGGAAATACACGCCAGTGCACAGACTTTGTTCCTTGTTCTGCAGGTTTGAAAATAAGCTTTCTGACCTGTTCATCTGGATGAAAAAATGGAGGACGTCTACTCAAGCGCTGGCCTCCACACACCCCGAGATCACAGCAGACGCACCAGATCTGCAGGAGAAACGAAAGGTAAGACCCACAATCGTAAAAAATAAACAATTAGAACTTAACATTTGAGCATATGTTTTAAAGAATTGCATCGTAAATACGTATTAACCAATCACTGTAGGGTTTGGAGTCGGACCTCACGGCAAAGGAAGAAACAGTTACTCAAGTGATCCAGGAGGGACGTGGAATTATGGAGCAGCTGGAGAGAGGTATGAAGGATGAGGACGCACATAGACATAGATGGAGCTATACCATCACTATTCTACACATCAAATATGTTGTGATGAATTACGAGATATTCTGGCTTATATTTATAGATTCTTTGAGGCTAGATTGTACTGAACTGTTTTTGTCTTGTATGTTTTTACCACTGTCCCACAGCTGCTCAGTATTTTCTTGGTATTTAAAGGCTTACCTTTTTTTTTTCATGGTCATACGGTTTTGAATGCCAGTAATTGAACCGTGTTTGTGGATAGTAGTAAAAATCTATTAGCCCCGGAGGCTGCTGACGTCATATACCGCACTTCAACTGCACTTTGAAGAGAAAGGGAAAGGTTGTTTTTTTTGTGTTTGTTGTTACAGGCAGGAACAGTGGAAACACACTGCTAAACTTGACTAGATTTGTTAAACCTTCTATGGAATTCAACTTTCTTTATTCCCTTGAATCTGTTCTTATCTCATTTACAACCCTTATTTATATACTTATGAGGGATTCTTCCCACTAGAATCTCACCACGCTGGCTGCTCCTATATATATCTATATCTATATATCTCTATATAGATATATATATATATATATATATATCAAATGAAAAATTTTGGGTTTTAATTTTGGTTGTTTTAACTGTTTCTCAGATCTGCACTTACAAAAGTTCTTTCAAACTGTCTTTTTCTTCCATTACATACAACCATGTTAGGGATTCCTGAGTATTTTATGCTTAGCTATGTATTTTGTTTCACATGGCACGTTATCTGTGTTTGCTGCTGTGTCTCTGTCCGCAGTGGGTGTGTGTGTCGACTCGGTGAAGGCAGACATAGACCTGATCCAAACTGAGTGGGATGTTTGTGTGAGGGAGCTGCAGGCAGCCTCTGAGCGGGTTCAAACTCAGAGTCGGGTCGGGGCAGTGTCTGCGGAGCTGGCAGACCTGGACAGAGTCTTGGAAGAACAGGACGGGTGGCTGGACTCGACCTTGACTGCAGAAAATTGTGAGAATGAGACAGAGCTCAGAGTCCTGAGCGGAGAGTGCCAGGTAAGAGTAATCGATTCTGCACACATTCATCCTGACCGGAAATTCACAACAGTGATGAAGCACTTCATAAGACAGTAGAACATGAGAGCAGCCATTATGGCAAAATTGAGCATGTATTCAAAGGAAGGGACATCAGTGTTTAAGTTATTCTCCGTGTGTTGCACATATTATTAAGACAATGATTAAAAACTGCATATCTAATGCTGATACACAGATTTCTTTGTTAATCTGATCCCTGTACGGAAGGCAATATCCAGAAACAAAGTTACTCAGATGTTGCTGGTCACTATGAAGATAAAGGGACAGACTTGCCAATTTCATAAGAATTCCCTTTCTCTGTTGATTAGAATAGAAAGAACGTTATTAATCCCCACGGGGAAATTTGGGCCTTACAGCAGCTCCAAGGTTGTAAAGTGACACTAGTAAACATTAAAGACATATAAATCTGTGTACATGTAAACATACATAATTATACATACATTAATTTAAGATAAATAAGGTATAAATATGGCAAAAGAGTCCAAACTCCACTGAGAAAAAAAACAAAAAACTGAATATCCCAAATATTTCACTGTTGTGTAATAATTCTCCTCTTTGAAGAGAATTCATCTTTCCAGAAATGAACTTCTGTCTTATTCTTGTCTGTTTCAGACTCGACGTCTTCTGGTTACTGCCTTGAGTCCAAAGTTGGAGCAGCTTTCATCAGAAGTGGGGTCATTTGGGGCAATGCCCTCTCTGAAAGACCACATGGTGGTGGTGTCAGCACATCACGCCTCTACGCTGCAGCGGCTGCAGAGAAGAGAGCAGGAGGTCAACGCAGGTGCTTTCCTTTAAACATGATCAGAAAAATGTGTTGGTACCTCTTTACAATAAGACTACCACTATAAAGGCTTTATAAATGGTTCATAGGTTATTAATTTGAGTGATACCTTATTGCTGAATGATCAACTTATAGTACATTTTTCAACCACCAACACAGGTTCACTATTTGGCAAGCAACAGGTCAATGTTGCTCTTTTTATCTAATGGATTATAGCTGCTTATTAATGATTTGTAAATAGTTTACTCCTTACTTCATAGACCCTTTTATAAGTAAAGTGGTACCAAACTGTTAAACTGGTGCACAAAAACCCGTGCTCCAAAGATCTGAACCTATTCTTCGGTTCCCAGTACCTTTTTGTTTCTTGAAGGGGATGTGACAGCCCTGGGGCGTCCTTCTATTTAAGAGAGCTGCAGGACAGGAAAAATGAATTTTCAGATCCATTTCTCTCTCTTCACTTTACACGCAGCTCTTCCAGGTTTCTGAACTGATAAGAGCGAAAGCAAAGATCAGAAGAGCTCAGTCCCACGAGTGTTCCCTTAGACATCAGGCTTTGATGAACACCATGAACACCTGGCCAGCCACAGTTGATAGATAAGGTCCTTTCTCATTCTCCTATAACTGACCCATGTGTGCGCAAGCATTTCAGAGCAAGATCGTACCTCTGGAATTCACTTGCTCTCTTCTTTATCAAAAACTGAGTTTGTAAAGGAAGAATTGTATGGTCTTCTATGCTCCTGACCATCAGGGTGTGTGCATGTGTTTGTCTTGACTATGAGGATTTGGATGAGAGCCAAGGAAAGCCGTTTTGTTTCTGCTCGGGGGCCCGTCTCCATTCCAGCAAGATGTAGAGGGAAGCAAGTCTTTCCTGGTGTGTGAGCACAAGTCACAAGGGTCATAGGCAATAAAGCGTCGTACGGGGTATTAAAGTTAATGTCATCTGTAAAATCCCGAGATCAGCAGAGTCGTCACTGAAAAGATTTAAAGAGTTTTATTTTCCATTTGCACAGGCCGTACAGGTACATTGGAATTCTTGATGCAGAAATCTTTCGAGTCTGGAGTGCAGAATAGAAAAAGAGCAACAAAAAAAGGAAACAAGAAAGACAAATCATCACTGTTAAAAACAAAGATTATTAAATAAAAAGTTTAAAAAAAAGAAATGAACAAAAACAGGGTTAGGGTTAGGCCAGCCAAATTTTGGCTGAAAGGTGTGTTGTCATGGCTGCCAGAGTGGAAAAATAAAAATACCTTCCTTCTATATAGCGTGGTTGTGTGGAGCGCTATCTATCTTGAATGAATGTCACCAGTGTAAACACACAGTTAGCTAGAGAACTATAGCGATGGTGCTCCGAGAGAGTCTATTAAAGAATTCCGACACAATTAGTGACAATCTTCGCTGCAGGGGAGGGTTCGTCTTCAGACGCTGCATGCCGTCACAATATGCAGTTGGTATGCAAAACAAAAGCAGGTCGATCAACTTCTGTGTTGCTTTAGCGGAGTTTGAAGTAAAGTAGACCCTGCCAGTGACGGCTGACCTTGTTTAATTTATTTTCCGGCGTAGATTTTTATCCATATTTGGTAAGTGGTGGATGCTAATTTTGGACTCTGCTCCCCCTAACCTCCCTCACTCTCTCTCTTTCTTTGTCTCTCTCTCTCTCTCTCTCTGTGCTTTGTGTGTATAAACATAGCCAGGTTATGTAAGCATTAAATCACATGGTAATTAACATGCTGACAGGGAAAGAGTGGAGTAGAGAAACAGTGGAGGGGAGGAAAAAGGAGCAGAAAGACATGCAAGCATTCAACATAAAAGAGGCTGAAGTCGTCACAAGTGTGGGCTATTCACCTTTAGTTACATATTATAGTTGCAAGGGCATATAGGAGGTGTGTGATTTTATTTAATATTTTATTTTGAAATGAATCTGGCATGAAGCAGTTGATCAGAAGAGAGGAACTAAAACTTGGAAACCAGCCAAATGCTTGGTTTGAGAAAACCCAAACCCCTCACTGCTACCTGGAAAATATGATTCCTGAAGCTCTAACGCTACTTTCACACTGCAAGTCTTAATGCTCAATTCCGATGTTTTCTAAGATCGTATTTTTTTATGAAAATACGATCTAAGCCTATATCAGACTCAAGCATCAACAGTTCAATGCCCGAAACTGACTTTGCATTTGCATAAAAAACAATAACCTAAACCTAAAGACGCCACCTGCAGCATGCATACGGAGGCAATATGGAAGCCGAAAAAGTAAGTTTGAACGCTTTAGTTTAAAACGAGATTTGAAGCGGAGGCCAGAGAATTGAAAATAAAAGACATACAAAAAAACCAAGTGTAAAACAACTCCCGCCAGTGCAACTCTCTGACTTATTCTTTGGCATTTACAGAACCTTTTTGTAGGTTTGTAACAACGTTCTGACGATAAAAATCTGACCTGTGTCTAATTTAGGACCTAATAAATCAGACACAGCTGCTGTAATGCTTCAATATCCCCATGGAGATTAATAAAGCATGTTCCATAAATGGAAGTATCTGATGAGGAAAAATCTCTTCACCTGGTCATTTGAGGAAAGGGAACTAACTCGAGTTTTCTGTCGTCTTTCTTATATAATTGGGTTTATTACAGACAGATCTGTTATAACAGGGAAGATCCCGGCATGCTCACTGGCCAATCTCATCCCAGAATCTTGTCACTCAGATCAAGTAGGATCATTATATGCTTAAAATGTCAGGGCCAATCTACCGGGTCATGCTAACTTGGGTCTTTCAGATAAGTAGAAAAAACAAGTAGGGCAAAGGTATTACTTTCATTTCCCTAACAGTTTCTCTAATCAGAACCAAAAAGATCAGATTCCATGTTGTTTATGCTGTTCACATTGCCATGAAAAAGTCACATTTGAGCAAAAAAAAAAATCAGACCTGTGCAACATTTTTCTTACAGTGAAGTAGCCCAATTGTCTCATTATCACCACTCAGATACATTTGGGGAAAGCTCAACAGCGAAGGCTCCAGTAGAGCTACTCCGTCGTTTGAAGCCGTCCTCATGGTCCAACTCTTTCCATTAAATGAAAGTAACATTTTCTCTTCTCCACACGTCTCTTATTCCAGCTTTAGCGAAGGTCGAGGCCGACCAGATGCTACCGAACCTGGTGGAGGGCTTAGAGGCTCGCCTCGCCACTCTGAGGGAAGGAATGGTCGACCTCCCTACTGCTGAAGCGGCAGTGGAACGGGCCCAGGTGAGTGAAAGTGTTCGTGAAGGGAGACCGCCTGTCACCAAAATCATTAACTGCTAGTTGGAGTTCATCACCCCAGCTCTGTCTCTAGAGTTACTGTTTGATGGGATTTTATTTTTCTTACTTATTTAATCTTTAACAATCTGCTGTAATACAATCACATATTCTGAAAGACTGAGAAATTCCACATTGTTAACTCTGAACTTTTGTTTGGGTTTATGTGGCGATCGCAGCTGATAACACATGGGCTGTTTGACCTCTAAGCCTCAAGGAATTTCTTCTCCACAGTCCCGTTTGTTGTTTGTGTCAGCATGCTCGCACGTCTGTCAGAGTGATTGGTAATCTCTGTCTGCTGCCAGTTTTCTTTTCCAGCACACAATAGGCCCCATTATCAGCCGGCCACTTCCAACTGCTCTGTATCAAACCTCCGTGTGGGAGGAAAAGAGTGTACCCGTGTGTGTGTGTGTGTGTGTGTGTGTGTGTGTGTGTGTGTTTGTGTGTAGGTTTGTGATATGTGTGTCGTGGTGTTTTGTATATGTTACTATGTATGTTTCTGCCCTCGGTGAATGTGGCTCAGTTTCGGCCGTGGTTATCGTGTCAGATAGGAGATGCTGCTGCAGAGATTATGCAAATTCTGATCAGCGTGTACAGTACCAAGCTGCAAAACGACTTTGGGTACAGCCCAACCGCCACCAACATATACATTGTCATCACACCAATCAGCCTGGTGATACAAAGTGATATTTGAAATTTACTGCAGTGTCTATTACTGTTCATTAACCTAACCTAAGGTATTTTATGCAATTTAAATGTTGTTATAGGACCGAATTATCTGTGCAAACATTGAAGTCGGGATTTAAAGCTCATCAAAGCATTAAGACTGAATTTTTTAATGATCTTCTTTTAACTGCTGACTGTGGAAACGGTGCCATGTTGGTGCTTTTAGACCTGACCGCTGCTGCCTTTGACACGGTGGATCATATGATCCGTCTGCAGCGTCTGGAGCAGTGTGTAGGCCTCAGACGTGATTAAATGGTTTCAGTCTTATCTGTCAGACAGAAGGCATATTTTCCTGTTCTGGGGCCCCACTTTACTGCGGTGTACTCCCAGGCTCCATCTTAGGCCCAATCCCCTTTTCATTATATATGCTGCCTTTGGGTTCCATCTTTAGGAAAAAAAAACTTCAGTGTTGATGGGCAGATCTACCTGCGCATAAAAGCATTTATCCCCGTCCGGTTCAGGATTGATTTTAAAAGTGTATTATTTGTTTTATGGTTTTAAATGTGTTAGCACCACCTTATCTGTCAGATATCTGATATTTTTAAAAGTTCTGCAATGCCACTGAGGTCGTCCAGTCACTGCCTCCCCGATGTTCCAAGATCTAATCTTATAAACAAAGGTGACCGGGCCTTTGCAGTCGCTGCTCCCTGGAATAGTTTACCTGCTTTTTTAAGAACTGCTAGAGCCACAGCAACTTTTACATTTTTACTGAAGACCCAACTTTTTTCTGTCGTTTTTCATTTAATTATAATTTTACTTTTATAATGGTTTGCATTGAAAAATAGTTTTATAACTTATTGCTTTCACTTATCCTGCTGTCTGTTTTAATCTCCTGCTTTTGTCTTTTATAACCTCTGTTCAGCACTATGATCAACCTTATTCAACCTAACAACCTATTTCATTCACCTAAGAGAAAAATATTTTCTCTGTTTTTCTGAATTAACAGCTTATCTCATCATTTCAGAAAAACAGAATTTTGGGCTTTCGGTCCGAATAGCCGAAAAGTCCTCAGGTGCCTGGACAAAGTTTACAAACTAATAACCACACCCACCTATATTACTTAAAGACATGACGCTCCCAAGCCAAGAAGAAAACCCATCTGGATTAAACTTAACAAGCATAACATGATTGTTCAGGATGATGAATGAGTACACACTCAAATTAAAACCAAGTTAACAAACACAAATTGTGGGAACCAAAGACAGAAGAGAAAACATTTCTAGCAGTAATTGCTCCTGATTGAGTCCACAAAATTTGTCCTGGATAAGCCATTCTGTTAGAGTTGATACCCCGGTATTAACTCTAAAAGAAGGTATCCCTGCATCCTGGAAGAATTCTGCCCTAGCAGCGGGAGATTATTATGAGTTCTTTAATATATGATGGCATTTGGAGCAGTCCTACCGCCTCAAAGTGAATTTAGGAATCCCACTATGACCACACCACGACTATCTTACTATGGTCATGGTGTGGTCATAGTGGGATTTATGAAAAAAAACCCAACTGGTTCCATATCATCTTTTTACGTCCAGATAATCTTCAAAAACTGACCCACCTTTCAACAAATTTCACTGAATTCTTGTAGGATCATGCTGTGGATGTGCCTACCCTGTATATTGCTGGATTTTTTTATATTATATTGTGCATCAACCCAAAACATATAATCACAATGTGAGTATTAGTACAAAATTCCAGTGCAACATGACTAATCTCAGTTACGGCAATTTATTTTTTGCCATTTAAGATCATATCAACATGCCTGGTAACATTTTGGCCCAGTGGCCTTCCTCAGATCAGAACAAATAACTGGGGATCAGGCTATTCATAAGATGGTACCTCCTAAGGTCACCAAAAACTTCCATGAGCCTAGTTGGCTCCGAGGTTTTACTGAGAATCACTGAAATGTGTCATCAACTTTTTTTTGATTCATTGTTCTCACAAACACAAACGTGTACAAACAAACACAGAAACACATGGCATCAATTACATAACCAACTCCAACCATTGTTTGCTGAGCTAATGACTTAGGAGACTTTGAGTCAAAAACATTTTTGGAAAAATAAACACGACAGACACAAATCTGTACAGAACTTTTTCAATTTCGTCAAAAGCAAAGACTCAGTAAGTCCTCCAATGACTTGCTGTTAAACACGTTAATGTTGCAGCATAATGTTTATTTCCGTAGTCAGCCATTGGACGCACATCTCGGACCTGTTGTTTTTAAGTCTGAATTCTTGTTGATCCTCAGGGTCTGTGTTTGGAGATCGAGCAAACCCAGCAGGCGTCCGATCCTGCAGAACTTCAAAGATGGAGTCAACTCTCCTCTAAGGCTCGCGAGGAACTGGGCACACTGCAGTGCATCCTGGGTAGCATGAAGGACAACCAGGTATGGGGCTAGTATTTGTTGGTGACAACATACAAATGTAAACTCTGTCTTTACTGTATGTGTATGAAATAGAATTGTTGTTCATGCAGTGCTTTCTTCACCGCGGGTGATTCAGGTACAATTGGTGGAAGTGGAACGTTGGCTGGATGCGGTCGAGGAGATGCTGTCCAGTGATGCTACAGGGCTGGGCGATAAAGAGGATCTAGAGGAAGAGTTTAACCAGTGCAAGGTTAGATTACTGCAAAGAAATGTATTACTTGTAAATTTAATCACTTGCGATTATGTACGGTAAGAGATTTTGACGTTCTAAAGATAAAAACACCACAACTTTATCGCTCAAAACTAAATCACATCCTCGAAAAAGTCAGTGATATTATGGAATCATCGCTGCCACCGTAGATCCTTTGAGTTAAAGCCATAACTCAAAATGTATTTCATGCATTTTCAATGCGATGAACAACAGGGTTGATTTTGGGAATGTGGAATTGTTGTATATTTCCAACACTAGTGTGAGCTTTATCTCCAAAAGTCATTTCTCAACCTAGGTCTGATTTTGTCCAAATTTTCTATCTTGTTTACTTTTTATTTTACACATATCTTATTCTAGTAGTTCATATTTCCCTCATTTTTGGAGCACTTTTTAACTTTTTAAAATACTGTGGCAATACCATCACATTTAATTTGATGGTTTCAATTAGGTTAATCGCTTGCACAACGCAGGGGATTGGGGAATCTTTTGGTAACGTGACGACTTGACCTAAAATGTATTATTGCTGAATGGGATTTCTGGCTATCCACGTCTGCTAACCAGGAGTACGTGAATGAGATGGAGTCAGTGGAAGGTTCTCTGAAGCAGATGAGAGAGAACGTGAAGGCTATACAGTCGGCTGCAGTCCCAGGACTGGTCCACTGTGGGCAGGATAAGGTGGATAAGTGCCAGGGCAGCTGGGACACACTCAGCAAACAGGTGAGGAAGACCTCTTCTCTTTTTTGCATTGTTTCCTCAAAGTCAGGCACATACAAAATTTTCCATCTTCTGTGGTGTATCTGTATCCATTTGCTCAATTTAAAGCTTGATTACAGAAAACGTAAACGTTTGTCAATGTCTTGCCTTCAGGTGCTCAGGCATCAGGAGAAGGTGACCGAGACTCGGGAGAAGCAGGTGAATCTGAGGAAGGACTTGGCAGAGATGCAGGAATGGATGGCCCAAGTTGATGAGGAGTTTCTGATGAGAGACTTTGAGTACAAGAGTCCCGAGGAGCTGGAAGCGTCACTGGAGGAGATGAAGGTGACGGAAAAAAACACATTTTGGAACTGCAGGGAAGCATGGTGATCAAGTCCTACACAGTGATCTTGAATGCTGTGCTTCCTGTCATTCATAGAGGGCTAAAGAGGACGTGCTACAGAAAGAGGTGAAAGTAAAGATCCTGAAAGACAGCATCCACTTGCTAATGTCGAAAACAACGCCCCCTGCTGGGGGCAGCAGAAGGGAGCTGACCTCAGAGCTAGAAGGGGTCCTCGCCAACTACCACAAGCTTTGCGACCGCTTTAAGAGCAAATGTCACACTCTGGAGGTATTGTGTGTGGCTTTTTTATTTTTCTTATTTACACATGTTTTCTGACAGAAGACCCAATGTAGCTTCAGTCAAAAAAAGGTGTCTCTTGTCAAGTGCATTAAAATTGGATTTGATTTTAATCTGAAATCTTTCTTTGGGACACTAAGATGATGTTTCTTTGCATCTGTTTGCACATCTGTGTGTGTTTGGCTGCACACTTTAGGAGGTTTGGTCCTGTTGGATGGAGTTGCTCCAATACCTGGATATGGAGCAAAGTTGGCTAAACACCCTGGAAGAGAAGGTCCAAGCTACTCATAACCTACCGGAGAGTACTGAGGCCGTCAGCGAAGCCCTGGAGGTTCAAACACACGCGCACACACTCACACACACATGCTATAGACACATTTAAGTAATCTGCTTTCTGATTCTTGTCGTTTTTCTATTGCTCGATCTGTTAAATTAATTTGTAATGACAAATTAATATTTTGTTGAATGTCGCGGACGCCTTACTATACTATTATGGTCTTTTGTCGCTACTCTCAAACATCAATTGTCTTTTTCCAGTCCT
Organism: Lophius americanus; assembly: GCA_037951165.1. NCBI lineage: Eukaryota > Metazoa > Chordata > Actinopteri > Lophiiformes > Lophiidae > Lophius > Lophius americanus. The sequence continues at coordinate 7,098,722 of JBBDHG010000051.1, forward strand.
TGTTTCTCCTTTACATGTCACACCAAACACACATGTAATTACACAGCACTAATTACATGTAAAAAAAAAACCCATTATGTTAAATTGTGCAACATATTTATATGGTATAGATATAAATGAAACATGTGTCATACTGTTTATGCATAAGATGCTGCTCTATTTGAACAACAGGATCAATTTTTTGGGAAAATGCACACATTCATCCCACATTGGTTCAGGCTTGTCAACAAAGGCTGAATTAGTAGTGCGATGATTCTTAGTTCCGATTGGGCTTAGTGAGCATCCAATTTTGTATATGTTCAGCATTGTATTAATTTAATTTGGATCCTGTTCCTATTTTATAGTAGAGAGAAGCTGCTGCTTGAGTAATAGAGTGTGCCAACTTACTTTTTGGTGTCAAACAGACACGTGTGGAAACATGTTACTTCTTCATTCTGGGTCCTTTTGTTGTGAGTTTGAGTTTATGGTTATTTTCATTAACCAAACCTTTAATTTAGTTTGTGTGTTTGCAACGTTGTTGTCTTTGACACTGTTTTCCAAATTACTGCAGCTCTGCCTCTCTCTGGTGCTATATCTGTAAACTGCCGGCAGTGTGGCTGTCAAACTCAGTCTCATCAAAATGCTGCTCCTGTTACTTTATATAGCTAGGAGACTAAACTGAAGCCCCTTTAAGACTCACTTGTCCTCTCTGCCTTTGTGTTTTTTCTGGGTAAATATTTCTTGCTTTCCTTCTGGCTTTCATTCTTTTTGTCTGCCTGTCAATTTTTCTTTTTTCTCTCTTTTTCCTCTATGCGTCTCTCTCTTTTTCTCTCCCTCTCTCAATGTCCTCCGGGAATGAAAACCACTATTAATGACCCAGCATCAACAGTGACTGCATTGCCTTCATCCGATCCCACTTCTTCCTTGCAGTTATCATCTCTAGCGTCATAGATTCTACATCTCTAAATATTGCTTAGCTACTTAGTTCTTTTTCAGTCTTACACACTTGGACTTCGACTTTTCGGCTAAGACACACTGTCTTTTTTTGTATTATGTTTTGTTTTGGGGTTTATATTCCTAAAGTTAGTGATTTCTCGTTTTGTTCATTGTTTTTAACTCATTCTAGCTTTCTTTTGGTAGCTTTCAGAATTGTGAAGCAAGAATTTCTTCAAAGTTTCATTGTTATCTGGGATCTTGACTTACTTGTGATCATCTGCTCATAAATGTACCTTTTTGCCACCAGTCTTTGGAGAGTGTGCTTCGCCATCCCGGGGACAACCGCACACAAATCAGGGAGCTGGGTCAGACCCTGATAGACGGGGGAATACTGGACGAACTCATCAGTGACAAACTAGAGGTCTTCAATTCCCGCTACGAGCAGCTCAACCACCAGGTCAGCCCCGTGTTGTTGTTGTGTGTTAACAAATGCATGTCAGCCTAAAAGGAAAGGTAAAATATGCATTTCTTTTTGAAGTACGATGAGACTTGTAAATCTTTTACCTAATGAATTTCTGTTCCATCCTTTGTTATTTTGACATTGTGGTATCACCTGTTACTTTAATGAGATTTATGTTGATTATTATATCACATTTATTTGATATGTTACTCCATTAGGCATTTTTATACCTTAACTGTAAGTCAAAACATGTCTGCTAAATGTTTACATTATTAATTTGCAATTAGCAGGTGTTATTTACATCAGCGTCTCGTAATCGTTTGTGTTGAAGTAGGATTTTATGTAAATGAAAATGACATGAATATCGACGCACTTTACTGTGAACATTGAAGCCCACAACTTGATGTCCTCCAGGCCGTAAACAGGCAAATCAGCCTGGAGCAGCAGCTTCAAACTCTCAAGGAGAACGAACAGGCGCTCCAAACGCTGCAGGAATCCCTGATTCAGCTGGACCACACTCTCACCTCCTTCCTCACGGACCGCATTGATGCCTTCCAGCTCCCGCAGGAAGCACAGGTACAACATGGCTAACATGCCCAAAGGGGTTATCAAGCATGATTTGATATTTGGGCAAGCATGCAAACTTGATGGATGAAGTATCAAGTATTATACTGTTGTATGAAAGAGAATAGGAAATGATACCATAATTCGCAGTACAGATCTGATCCACACAATCACCATTAGGTCCATGAATGCTTTGAAAAGTTGACCAATCACCAGTTTTAGAACTTCTTCACATTCATACGTTGAAAAAAAATCTTTCAGATTAGTATACTTTTTTTTTTGTTGTTTAATGTAGTTCTATGTAGTAAAGAAAATGTTGTGAGTGATTAACACTCTGAAAAGACTCAACAATTGGGATATTTTTATATGAATTTACATACTGTACAAACAAAGTGCATGTTGTCTTTTTCCACGTTTCCATCAGACCATTGGGTCAGAGATCACAGCCCACGAACTGACAGTGGAAGAGATGAGGAGGAGGAACGTGGCCAACTTGCCTCCATCCACCACTGATGGCAAAGCAGCTAGAGGTGGAAGCATGCTGGACCTGCTACAGGTAACACTGCCCCCTAATGGACAAAATTACAAACTACAGGAACTGATGTCAGGCGGATTTCTACTTCAGCTACATTTAGAAATAACAAATACAGGAAATATACATGCTATGTCCTCCATGGCATTAATAATTATTTACTGATGGATGGAATTAAGTTTTTTAAGGTTAATATGGCTGTTATTTTTGAGATTTCATGGAAGTGTATCAAGTAAACTGTACATTTTATATCTTCTACAAAATAGATGAATAGATTTAACGACTTAGACTAAGACTTGGTTTATTAATCCTTAGCTGGAAAATGTACTTTAAAATGCGTTACACAAAACATAAGAATAAGATAATAACAGAGAATATAAATATAATTATAGAGAAAAATATAGTTTTTTACAGGGAAAAAAACCCTTTCCTTTTACCCCTTATACCCTCTGCAGAGGAAACTGAGGGAGATTTCAACTAAGTACCAGCTCTTCCAGAAGCCAGCCAACTTTGAGCAGCGCATGTTAGACTGTAAGAGGGTGCTGGATGGCGCCAAGGCTGAGCTGCACATTTTGGATGTGAAGGATGTTGACCCAGAAAAAATTCAGTCCCACCTCAGTGGCTGCATGGTAAGATCTATCTTTTAACAAAAATGATTTGTCTCACAACATCTCTTTAGCATACAGATTAAGAATTAAGTATGTAGACATCTGCATCTGCCATCCTTGACATCTATTAATTCACACAAATACCAAACAACTATGTATATCAAGCTAACTCATAGGCTCATTCTCTTCTACTGCACTTAATAGAAATTATATAAGATGCTCAGTGAGGTAAAGTTGGAGGTGGAAACGGTGATAAAGACAGGTCGACAGATTGTGCAGAAGCAGCAGACAGAGAACCCCAAGGCCATGGATGAACAGCTCACTGCTCTCAAACTGCTCTACAATGACCTGGGGGCACAGGTAACTTCCATTGTGAATACTTTTAAATCAAATAAAGTTGTTTTTTTTCAATAAAAAAACACTCATGTTGAATTATCAGTAGCAGTTGATATATGCCTTCATGTGTCTTCTCTTTACAGGTAACAGAGGGTAAGCAGGACCTAGAGAAAGCTCTGTCTCTGTCTCAGAAGTTTCAGAAGGAGAGCGCGGCACTGCAGGAGTGGCTGGCCACCAATGAGGCTGAACTCCAGCAGAAGAACAGCTGTGGAGACATGCCTGCTGATATCGATGCTGAGATTGCATGGGCTAATGTGAGGACCTGTAACTTTCACAAATCCCTAAATCACCAGTCCTTGTTGTTTAATACAGGAAGTCAAGTCTATGTGGATAAAATATGATGAAGTGCTACGGCTAGCTAATATGGCCATAAGTAATCAAAACATCACATTAACCTGTTTAATATAACAATGTATGCGTTTCCCCACCAGGGCCTGCTGAAGGAGACAGAGCGTCGAAAGGCTGAGCTGTCCAGCCTGATGGAGACCAGCACTGTTCTGCAAACTCTTGTGGAGGGCAGCGAGATTCATTTGGAGGACAAACTGTGTGGCCTAAATGACTCCTGGGACCGCGTTCGTACCTGGACTGAGGACTGGCTAAGTGCTGTGTTGGTGAGTGCAAATACTTAACACTGTGGGTAAGATTGTGTAGAAAAGTGTTTGGTACGTTCATCCGTTTATGTTATCTAAGTAACGATGTTCTTCCACCCGCTTTTTGCAAAGTCTTTTGGTGCCATGACCTTTACCCAACAGGAGGTCGGCTTTTTTTGACATTTTAGAAGAATGCTTTTTTTTTTAACTTGACTGCCTATAGACTTTATCTGACTGAGTTCAGATTTTATCAGCACAATCTGAAGATCTTTGTGGTGAAAAGTTATACATTTTTCAGACCCTCATTTCACAGTTTTCATCCAGGGCTGAAGAAATCTACATGTAAATTAGAGCCACCTACTGCCAACACGGTGGAGCGCCTCATGTGCCAGTCATGGCTGGATTTGCATATGTTCACAGTGTTGTGCCACTTAAACTCAGAAATAAAATCATGCAATATCAGTGGCTAGTCTTTAGCACTACACAGTGCACTCAAAAAGTGACAACGTAGACACTTGTATGCAATCCCCGTGAAAATACTCAGCTGTCTCAACTTGTCCATCTCTACCTTTGAGACTGTGGCTGCAGCTTGCCTGAAGGTGTGAGGACGGATCAATGCTGCTTACTGCTTTTATTTATGTTTTTTTATTTCCTGATGGTGAAATTGAGTCTTTTTTTTTTCATTGTGTATGTGCAGAGTCACCAGAATGAAGTAGAAATCTTTGATGAGAACTTGGCTCACATCAGCACCTGGCTCTACCAGACCCAGATCCATCTGGACGAGACTGAACGGCTTCCACTGGCAGAGAGGGAGAGGGTGGTAAAGGTAAGGCGAGGAGTCTTCACTGTGACTAAAATGAGGATGCGTTTTTTTATTCTTTTTGTTGGATGATAAGAATGAAATGATGAGACGAAATGAGGAAAGTAGAAAAAACCCATCCGATGTCTGTCTGTCAAATGATCTATTACTAACCCCTTTGCATTGAATACGAGCTGAAGCCTAAGCGTGCTTACACACCAACTTCCTGTGCTTAGCTCTTAAGTCTAAACAAAAGCTGCCCTTCCAACCAGTCTGAGAGAGAAAGACATTAATGAGCAGCTACTGTGGTTGGTCCTCAGAACATGCTGGAGGAGCTGGAGGACATCAGTCTGCGTGTGGACAACGTGAAAGACCAGGCCATCATCCTGATGACCAGCAGGGGGCCTGCTTGCCGTGATGTGGTGGAGCCCAAACTGGCGGAGCTCAACTGCAACTTTGACAAAGTATCCCAACACATCAAAACAGCCCAGGTACAAAAGTTTGTTTTATTTTAACCTAAAATCTCTGCATCAAATAATCAACATTCATCATCACTGAGAATCGAATATGATTCAACCTCAAACATTAAATACAGGTTTTAGAATAATGTCCCACTGTTTGTTCTTTGCCTTTGTGCGTTCAGATGATAACCAGTCTGGAGTCAGGGGGGGTTGATTTGAACCAGCAGGCATCCCAGCAGGTATAAAATATCAAAATAATATTATCAGTTGAACTTCAACCAAGTCGATGAGAGTTAATTCACTCATAAAATGTCTTCCAAACTACCTCTAGGTAACTACCAGGAGATTCAAGAGTAATTACTGCAAGGGTTCTATTTGCTGTCAGAGCATTCGTGTAAAATAATTACTTTCATTCTTCCTAACCTGGAGCGTGTTTTCTTTTTGTCTCATTAGGTCATTCACAGCCAGGAGATCAGAGAGGAGAGTGAGAAGCAGAGTTCCCCAACTGAGGGTCTGGTCGTCCCTGAGGTGAAAAACCTCGAGGCAGAGCTCCAGGAAACACTGAGGACTCTTCAGCAGGACCTAACTAACCTCCTGGATGACGATAAGGTACACAAATAAACTTATTTGTAGTTTTGCACCGGTTTGTTTAGTTTCTTAGACTTGATAGAAGTGGTAGTCATTGTCATTGATACACTAGAGCTGCCAACGGTACAGTAAAGCAGTGCAGGTATAAAAATACACCCGGTCCATTATTTGGTTTCCAACATGGCAATATTCCAGAGAAAGAAGAAGAAAGAAAAGAGTTTTTCCTCCTTGCTGCAGGCAATATAAAGCCGCCACCTGATAAGACACGCTCGGATTTGGCATTTCAAGGACTAACATATTCAAGCAGCTTTATCAGGGTTTGTGACGTTAAACGCGCCGTATGAAAGGTTCTGGCCACTCCAAAGCAAGGTCATCGTTCCAGCAAGGAACTTTTTTGTTGTGCTTCAAACAGTATTCTCCCATGAAGCCTCTGCAGCGTTTCCACTCTGTTTCGCAAAGGATCAACTTACAGCTAATGCCAGTTTGATAAGTTCTGTGAGTTAGTTACTTTTCTATACTAACAGTATTGGTAGTTGGTTTTAACATGTTTCAAATTGCTGTATAAAAAAAACATGATCGTATACTGAGCTCATGTGTTCTCCCCCACAGATGGATGAGGAGAAAGCTGGGGTGGAAGACTTGCTGAGAAGAGGAGAGGAGCTGGTGCAGCAGGCTTCAGACGAGGACCAGAGGGAGGAGTTGAGACTTCTGCTCCTTCGATTGCAGAGCCAATATTCTGCTCACAGGGTGAGTTGCATCTAAAACCATGTCTTCCTAAAGGAGACTTAGGTACATTCCATTTTGTGGTTGCCTTTTGTGCACTTTTGCACGTTATGTGTTCAATGTGTGTGTCCCTCTACCTGCTGTAGGAGTTGAGGTTGCTACGCCTCAGACAGGTGGAGGACTCTGTGGACTCATTGTCTTCTCCCGCCCTGACGGAGCAGACCAGAGAATTTTCAGTTGAGGTGTGATAATCAGACATACATAGGCACGTGTTTTGCACACTAGGATGCAGAATAGGATGTCATCAGTGCTGAATTGTGTTGAGTGTAGTGTTAGCGTTGCATGCTATTTAGTGGTGCAGTTCTTCTCCTTCACCCCTTTCTGCCCTTTTGTTTTTCTCCCGTTCCTGTGTGGTGTAGGAGATGTCTTCAGCGGAGCGGAGCAGTGCTCCTTCACTGAGTCCCTCTGACTACCTGTTGAACATCAACAAAGTGCTCCTCGCTATGGCTGACAACGAGTTGCTTCTGAACTCCTCTGAGCTCAATGGGGGGCTCTATGAAGACTTTTCTAACCAGGAGGACACGCTGAGGGTGGGTCGTCACTCACATGCCAAACTTCTACCATCTGGGATGTCTTTTTTTTGTTTTTTAACATTTGTTTGTGTGAGGGAGGCTGTGATTTATGCATTAATGGTTTAGTTGGTGGAAAGGACCTCAATCGCCTCTATCAGCTATTTGGTTTGTAAGTCATTTGCAAGCTGATGGTTTTTAGGTATAAGGATTAGCTTGTGCCTTCTAACTAGTAAGAGTGTGCAGGGTGTGATGGTGGCCTCTAGGCAAGAAAGGTCAAGTTATATAGAGGTGTGTCTCTCTACTCTGGTCTCTTTGTGTCACATATGTAACTAAAGTTGCAGTTGGTTTTTCTTAAGCCAGATAAAACCTTCCTGTGGGGTTATGTGGAGGTGTGGGCTTCAGAAGTCATGGCTGTGAAACAATCCAATAACTTGATTTGTCAGATTCGCTGCTTCGTCGATGATGACTGAACCTCTTCTCTGCTCCCATTTGCTGTTTTACCCAGCCGCTGCCGTTCTCTTTAGCCAGGGAGGCACATTGACTGTAAAACAATAATGTGTGTATTTGCATTGTGATCTGCCCTTCTGACTTTAATGAGCCTTTGCTTAGCCCAAGCTACAAGTTTCCACGTCGTTCTTCTGTAATCCTGCTGACAAATGGATAAACAAGCCTGGCTGACAACATAACCTTCCTGGTGGAGGTGCATTATTTTTATAGGACGCTTTAACGCTTTAGTTTTGCACAATGACGAAGGCCGTTGATTAGACGTGACAAGACTGGCTCAAAATCTATCATTGTTTTTTTTAAGCGTCACCAGAAAGTTAAAGTCAGTCTACAGCCAACAAAACTCAATCAATCAATCTTTATTTATAAAGCGCCAATTCACAACAACAGTTGTCTCAAGGTGCTTTCCAGAAAGAGCAGGTCCAGACCCAACTCTTTAAACTACAGGGCACTCGTGGACTCGTAGACACGTCCACTACTCTGCCTCTGATTGGCCTGGCAGGAAGTGTTATGGTGTCGCCATAGTAAGATTCATTGCAGGTCTTCGAGATCAGCCTCAAAACCTCTGCCCTGTGCCTCATCCTGCTTTCAAACACAACACAGACAATCTCCTTCATCTCCTTCGAAGGAGTAGTGATGATTGAATCAATCTTTCTGTTCCGTGCCATTTAACTTCCTAATTGTGATGGGACCCATTAAGCCTCTATTTTAATTCAGCCTTCCCTCTTGCCTTCTTTTTTTGCCGACCACTTCATCTCACATTTACCTTTTTTTAGAATATCAAAGAGAATCTGGAGCGCCTCGGGGAGCAGGTCACAGAGATCCACGAATGCCAGCCTGAAGTCATCCAAGATGCCGCGCCGGCTGAAGTCGCAAAGATGGGCGACGCCCTCACAGAGCTCAATGCCGAGTGGGACCGCATCAACCGCATGTACAACCACCGCAAAGGGTACGTGCACCAATGTCACACACACAGGTCACACAGGATGTATTCGTTCCTCAACCTGTGGTGAGGTGTGAAATAAACCTGGATAGTTCTTTCACAGAGAATGTTGCTACCACGAAAAGAAGCAGAGGGAGTAGGGAGCTGCAAATTTCAAATGTTAGTGTGTGTGTATCAGGATATGTGGTCTAATCTGCTGAGACATTCACTGCCAGTTGTCTGTTAGGCAGGAGGCACCGATAAAGGGCATAGGGCTCAGGATTGAGCCCCTGACACAGACACATTGACCTTGATCACTATCAGAATAATTCCTTGGGCATAATATTCTCAAAGCCTACTCGCATATCAACTTTCTCACCCACCCACGCACACTCACACACCCACACAAACAAACACACACTAGCATACATACACACACACACACCCACATTCCTGTACGTAATGCTTAGTGAGGGTCGGGTAAAAAGACCAGGTAGGACATCAAGCCTGCTGTTCACCTTACACACACACACACACACACACACACACACACACACACACACACACACACACACACACACACACACACACACACACACACACACACACACACACACACACACTTACACACACACACACACACACACACACACACACACACACAGGGTCACCTGGACTACCGTCATCACAGTTCCCTGGGCATAAACGGTCTACACTCGCTAAGCCCAGTATGCGCACATGCTTGAATAATCGAGTAAGCAAATTTTGAAGAGAGACTAAATCCGGAATATACCGTCTGCAATTACAATAACCTCTGGCCGCCATTAAAACCACAGAACAGGGTATATTTTGCAGAACTATAAAGCTCTTGTCCTTATTTGGTCTCGCTCATCAAATTTTTGGCGCTCCGAGCAACGCTGTGTGAAGAACTAGAGCTTGTGTCAACCATTAAATCGATATATGTTTTATTTATTGAACATTTAAAGTAATTAATCTTTCAGCCGCCAGTGATTTATTTATTTAATGGTGTCTGTTTTTTGTGCTTCCCAATTGAAATGACAATTTTTACAGCTTTGTTGCTGTTGCTGATTACGAACAATGAGAAGTCCCAGTGGGTCACCATTGATTGTATGATAAGAAAATAAGATTCCTCCCTCCCCTCATCCATTTGGTCGATTTTGACCCATTTCGGCCTTAAATAAGAACAAAGATTACATACGTATTTAAATTGGGTTGCTCTACTCACCTCAAGCGCTCTACAGAAAGAAGTGAGCTTCTAGTCAAAGATAGTATTTTAATAATGTGATGGGTGCTTGTCTGGATTTGTGTCTGGTTGACTTCCACTTTTTCAGCGACACCTTTTCTCCACTTGAATATTATCTTCTGCGGAAATCCTATGCACAATAGCAATCATAACATATCTTTATACAAACATCAACATCATTCAGTAGTAGTCATTGTCCGTAGTGTAATACACACACACACACACACACACACACACACACAAACGCATCAGCTGGAGATATCAAGACACAGACGTTTGAGCTGTGTTAAGGTATGCCTTCATTTGTTCCATTCACTATCTTTGTACTGGCAGAAGGAAAAAAAAAAAAGTAGTGGAAAGAAGGAAGAAAAACTCTGTGACTAATAACAAAGATAAATGCAATATACAGTTTCAAGGTATCTAAAGATTAGGCATGGATTTGTTTGCCTTCGGCTCTTGCTTCTGCCTGCTGTAATCACTCCTCTTGTTGAGTATTCCCTCCTGCTTGTTGCTTTGATGCAGGAGTTTTGACCGCTCCGTGGAGGAGTGGAGGCAGTTCCACTGTGACATGAATGACCTCAGCCAATGGCTGACTGACACAGAGACACTGCTGTCCGAGAGCATTGGCCATGATGGCCGGTTGGACCTGGACTCTGCACGACAGCACCAAGAGGTCAGTGGAAAGCGAAGGAAAAAGTGGAAAAGGTTTTACTTGCGTCATTATAAATACTGATTAGTCAATTAAAATACACACATTCGAATATGTTTAAAAGGTCAAAGCAAGGTTATGGATACCCAGCACACAGTCGTTATGTTTTAAATATAAACAGCTTATATTGTGGGACATTTTAGAAAGTATGTGACTGCCTTCTCTTCCCACGGGGAGGAATGGTTTCATTCTGTACCTTGTAGACACTCTATATATCTTATTGTTCATTATGCAGAGCAAGAAATGGGCCTGTGATTCTGATTAGTTTTGTTTATAAAGCGGTGATGTCCTTTCCAAGATGAATGCAATTCTCTGAAGTGTCTGCTTTATTGCTGACATCATCCCCGCCATTAACAACTTTTTCTAGTTTGATTTGCAACGTTCAATCTGCACTTCCTCGTTCCAGCCCTTAAGTGTGTTTTCACAGTCGCTGTGAGTAAGATGGGCCATCCGCTGGATGGAAATTGAGAGATCAATTAGCTGACTCACCTCTTAGCAGACTTAACAATCACTCAACCCACTTTATGTCTCTGTCTTGGCAAATTCGTAACTTTTCTTCACAGAAGCAGAGGTTTAGCAGCTTAAATGTTGATGTTCCACAAATCTTGCCAAATGGTCGATCACAGATTTGCTCAGAGGTGGACTTGAGCCAGGGGATTTGGCCTTGAGGGATTTGGCTTATGCTGTTTGATTGATCCCCTATTCCAAATTGTTTTGTAGGTTTTTCAGCATTCTCTGTCCCTCACGCTCTCCTGTCAATCATTTATACACATAGGAGCTGGAGGAAGGTCTTGCTAACCATCAGCCTGTCATGGCCGTGGTGACTCGCACAGGGGAGGAGATAATCGGGCAGCTGTCATCCCCTGACGGATCCCTGTTTGAAGAGAAGCTAGACACCCTCAGTCAGCGTTGGAAGGTTGTCAATTGCCAAGTCCTTGAGAGACGGAACAGGTGACATAACCTCGAAAGATGCTACTTCAAATGTGAATTGGAAAGATTTATATATATATACATTTATATATATGTGTATGTATGTATATATATATATATGTGTGTGTGTGTGTGTATCTGTATCTTTATCTGTTTTTGGCAGGTTTGTAAATCTGTCTGCAGGACTCATTTAAATGTAAATTTCAGGATTAGGCCTGAACCTGTGGAGGAGTGGAGATCCTTATCTGAGTACATAATGTGTGTGTTTGTGTTTTGTGTAGATTGGCTGGAGAGGACACAGCCTTGTCAGACGTGATGAGGAGATGCGAGACGCTGGCTACGTGGCTGGAGCAGGCAGAAAACGCTGTCTCCTCCTTACCCGTTTCTGCCACTGACAAAAACCTGAAAGAGCTGAAGGTACAGCTGTCTCAAAGCATGTTCGAGTTAGTCTGGTTCATGTGAAAGCCGAGTCCTACTCTCGCTTCTGAGACGGTCAGATTTTGCCCAACTGAGACTGTGATGCAATTCCTTTGTTCTTTTTCTTGCCTTGTTACACAACAAGTTGCTCTATGTAGCTCAAACTTAAGAAACAACTTATACGGCAAAGACCCACAGAAAAAAAGACAAGTCTCATATCCCTTGTTTTTCGAACAATATCTCTTCTTGAAGTAATTAACATCACTCAATGTTTTGTGTCTTCATTCCCTCCTGAGAACAACCTCAGACAGGCAAAATGGAAATAGATTGAAAAAGAGCTCCCCCATTATATTACTGTCATTTGTGAAATTGTTGCCAAAATCAGTCCATATTTTTAGACTTACGGTCGGTGTTTTGTCTGACCTTGAAGGCCCTTGCCGAAGAAATGGATTCTCATAATCAACGTCTTGGATGGCTCAACAAGCACGCACCTCAAATCCTTGCCAGTTTGAGGGTCAGCCCCCAGAGCAGAGACCAGCACGTTGGTAAACTGAGAGCCATCAACCTAAACTGGGGCAAGGTATCCACACGACATCCAATCTGATCACCCTCACATTAACAAAGTCACTTAGCTTCCCTGCTTCTCTGTCAACCCCCCCCCCCCCCCCTTTCCCCTCACATTCATTCTTTATTTCCACTGTCCTCTACAGGTGACCCATGAGTTGCTGGATAAAGTGGAGGAGGTAGAGGTTAACCTGCAAAGTTATGACCAGTTCCAGGACCGAATGAACAGACTCACCGACTGGATTATCGTCACACACCAGACAATCGTGACCAGAGGACTTAACCCTGTCCAGGCACAGGTAGAGCGTCTGAATGCGTCACAAGAACCAACACATATCCCTTTGTTGGAAATCCGTTTGTCACAGACATAACTTTGGTACCTCTTGTAGGCTTTGGATGCTTCAATGAAAGACCGGAAGCAGGACCTGGAGGACCTTTTGGCTCATTCTGTTGAACTACAGAGACGACAGCAGCTGTTGCCTCTTGAGAAGGTTGTTGTGTTGATAAGATCTTGTCACATACCTACTACACGTTACTGAGTATCCCATCATTTTTTGGATGTTTTTCAGATATTCTGTACCCACTCTTTAATCATATATATTTTCTCCGTTTGAGTAGAGTAAGGTGGAGCAGCTTGCTTGTGATTGGAAAGCTCTGGATGTCCAACTGAGAGATTCTCTCCAGCCCCCAGTGTCTCCGAGGGCACCGCATCCCCCCAACATGCAACATCAGCAGCTGGGTAACGACGTCGACGAATGCACCTCTTTAAATTCATGATCATGCTAGCTGTGTTTGTAATGCATCAATGTTGCACGGAAAAGTCTCACGACGGTCCCGGTGAAGCATTGGGACTTTAATGAGACAGTAAATTAGAGATATCGGGGCTTTAAAGGGGAACGATAAAAAAAGAATAATGTACTTGTATTAGAGGAAGGGAGTGCTCCGCTGGCAGATTTGGAATTTATTGTCTTGATCTAATAAGGATGATGAGAATGCATGAAGAGATAAAAGGTGTGAACCAAACGTCCTGGTTGTGTACCATTACAGGAGTTCATTCAACATGATTAAGTGTGAAGCCATTTGATAGAGCCTTTCCTACTTCAACCTCGTCATCGTAAAATATATCATTTCTATACGTCTCTCTATGTCGGCCTGTCATGCCATTTTTTTTTTTTACCCCTCTTCCAGTGTCTGCGGTGCCCTCAGCTGTGCAACTTGCCAGTTTGGTGAGTGAGGACCCCCACCACCAAACCCCACATACTCCGGACTCGGTGGCCCCCACGGATCTCAACGAAACGGCCACCGAACTCGCCGACTGGCTCCTCCTCATCACACAGATGCTAAAGTCCAATATTGTCACTGTGGGAGATACAGAGGAGATCAAGACCACTATGGGACGTCTTGAGGTGAGAGGAGGGAATAGACGAAGCAGGTGGGAGAGATGATAGAACAAGTAGAATAGAGAGAACTTTATTAATCCCCATGAGGGAAATTTGGTTGTTAAAGCAGTTCCGGCATTGTAAAGTGACATTAGAAAAAAACAAGACGTATTAACCTTTGTTTATGTAAGCATACATTAATAGTCATATATGAAATGTATATCAATAATGTATATGTATAAATATATAATATATAATAATATTTAAATATAGAGTCCAAACTCCAGGAAGAATAACAGATGTAAAGTAAAAGTTGTCCAGTGCAGTTGTGCAATAGTGTATTTACTGTGATGTACATGAATGATCAAAGAGTTCATCAATCTCTAACGTTGTCATAGAATACGATCAATAAGTATACATAATGTATATCATACTTCAGGTGACAAAGAGCGACCTGGAACAGCGGCACCCTCAGCTAGAGGACATTTTCACCCTGGCACAGAACATCAAAAACAAGACATCTAATCTGGATATTCGCACATCTATAACTGAGAAATGTATGTGCAACTCAGGATGTGCCCAGTTTGACAAAAAAATCTAATATAATCTTATCAAACAGCATTTGTATTTATGCTCATCCCTTTTCAATCTGTCTCCGTCTCTAGTGGAGAAGGTACGCAGCCAGTGGGACAGCACCCAACATGGTGTGGAGGCACGGCTTCAGCAGCTGGACAACATGATTGGTCACAGCAACCAGTGGGAGGAGCAGAGGAAGGAGGTGAAGGCTGTCATAGGCCACAACGAAGGGCGATTCCACAACCTTCTTCAGCAGTCCAGAGACCCCCTGACTAAACAGCTGGTCGACAGCAAGGTTGGGGAAAAGTTTCTCTGCTAAACTCTCTGTGTCCCCCGGGCCTCTAGTGCCTGTCCTTCCTGAGGTTATTCTCTCTGAAAGTCAATCTTTCATTACTGCAGACCAGACATTTACTCCAGGTAATGTGTCTGTTAGAGAGAGAGAGAGAGAGAGAGAGACAGACAGACAGACCCTCAAAAGTCTGTGTTTTCTTTTTTACAGCTGTAGAAGTCTGTTCAAGCTGGGAATGAATATATTGCCTCACTTCTATATGACTTTTCAGCTGAATAACATTCGCACACCAACGCCGCGCATTACTTTAATCCCAGATAAAGACTTGGCTGTGAGTTTTTCTGCCTGATGAGTGTTTCTGACTCGTTACAGGAAGTTAACACTAGAGGGCAAATGAGTTTAACAGAATCCAGTATTTTGAGCACAGGGGCATTCATTGGCTGCTGGCTTGTGTGGTCTCTTGGTAAGGATGAGTAATAGCCTGTTGTAAATACTGAAGTACACCTTTTTACGAAAAGAACCTTAGGTTCAGATGTGGATGGTATCATTTGCTAATGCATCATTTGAAATAATAGCCCAGCCTCATGAATTGCACTCGGCCGTTATGTAACCTGATGGATTAAATAGAGTTTTCGGTCTTTGATTTATTTCCCGTCGAGGAAAAGTGACCGCTTCAGTCAGTTTTGTTTGCTTTGTCTGTCCGTTAGCATGATTAAGCACGAGCTACTTGAGAGATTTTCCTGAAACTTGGCCGGAAGACCGGGCATGCGGCAGAGGAAAACCCATTGGGTTTTGAAGAGGAAGAAAAAAAGAGTAGAAAAAAATAAAGATAAACTTTTTTTTTAACAACAAATTCAAAATATTACTAACTTAAGTATTACATGCTATTAGAGCCCAAGAGATTTGTATGAAGCTCGGTAGAATGGTAGAATGAGTTGGACATCTTGTATGAAAAACCCCTTGAATTTTCAGTGGATCCTGGTTGAACTTGTGGATTGAAGATTTTTTTTTCCTCACAGTTTCTCACACATTTTTGGACTTTTTGTTCAATTACGCTTTAACTACTCAGTAGATTACCATAAAGGTGGTTTGAAGAGTGGACAGTCTCCGTGACTCTCAGAATTTTGGAGTACATCGGGATAAAAAAGTGGATCCCTGATTGTATTCAATCAGTACCATTTTGATGAATCATATATCTTAACTGCTTGGCGGAGCTTTGTAAGTTTATTTTTCACTTGTTTCTAAGTTGAACAGAATGAAAGGACTATGATATTTTCGCAAAATGATGCAAATTAATAATATGTTTAATGGACAAAAACCATAACATCTGTATATCAAAAAAACTGGACCATGTTATTTTGCACCAACCATTATTCTTTCACAAAACTTTAGTTATTTAATATCTGTTGATTCTTGTTTATATCAGTTCTCTCTTCCAATGCACACTTTACCAAACCGTTATGCATCTTATCCTATTTAGCTCATTTTTACTGTTCTCTTTAAAGTTATTTATCAGAGATCTAGCCCTCAATTTTAACTTTTGGGAATTCACTTTATTTCACTTTTCTTAATTTAGTTTTTGCTTATTTTTCCACTTATCGTTCACACTTGAATGTAGCTGCTGCATTAGAAAAATTCCTGTAAAGGATCAATAAAGTTTCTTTCTTATCTTATTTCCAACAGAGCCTTTCACATTGAAACATGATGGCTAGTCCCATCTTTGACATCCGTCCCGATTTTCCTTTACAGGCGTTTCTCCAAGACCTGGGTCGAGGCCAAGCTACAGTTGTGGCCTTCAACGAGCTCTCCAACCATCTTCTGCTGGAGTATTCTACTGATGACACGAGGAGGATCAAGGAAGTCACAGATAAACACAATTCTGCATGGAACAGCATCAACAATAGGTGAACTTAAACTCATCCCTAACCCCACACGTATTCTGCTTGTGTCCCACGAGGAACGGAAAATGACGTTGGTGCAGTCATTAAACCCATGAATTATGTGCTTTTTACGTATGGTCACGCATTTGACTCATGGATTTTGATTGGCAGGCCGAGTGACCGTCATGCCCAGCTGGACGGTGAGCTGAAAGCTCTGCAGGTGTCTCTCAGGGAGTTGGAGTCCTTCCTTAAATGGCTCCAGGAGGCGGAGACTACGGTCAACGTTCTGGCTGACGCCTCCCAGAGGGAAGACCTGTCGCAGGACTCCGCCCATGCGAAGGAGCTGAGGAGACAACTAGAGGTGGGGCACCCCGGACAAACTGTGTTTAAAATCCTTGCACAGGTGCTATCCTGTTGTTTCCGTGTCACCTTTACTTAAAGTGCATTCGTCAATGGTACCTAGGAAAAGGTGCGTTTGGATGCATCCACGTGTAAGCTGCTGGTTAAGGGTCTGTGAATATTAGGGTGTCCAGAGGGCGCTTCAGTGCTTGTATGCATTTAGTGCAGCTCATTCATCCTCTTGTTCTACGCTGCTTAGGAATTCAGCATGTGAATGCGCGCGTGTTTGTGCGTGTGTGTCTGTGTGTGCCTCTTCTCCCCAGCTTGCCATTTACCCAGACCTCCCCTCAGGGAACACTCATCATTTTATGCTTTATGCAATGTTTTATTCCCCAAATTACTTCACCTCATTCTTTCCACAGATAAAAAAAAGGCACTGTTTTTATTTAAGCCAAGAAAAATGGTATTTTTTAAAATGCTCACCCTGAGGGGCTTTAATTTGCACAGCTTCATTTTTGTTTTTGTTTTGAGAAATGGAATATTAGCTTCTGGTTGCTCTTCAGATAGACTTCCGGTCCCCTAAAATGATGCAGCGTTGTGCTTTAGAACAGCTCTATCATTCTTGAATGATGAGGAATAACTGCTATAATAGCCACAAATATTCTAGGAATTCACAAACTTTGTTTTACAGCTCACTTTTTTTTTTTGCTGAGGCCCATTTGGGTTTTGTCTTGAAATGAAAATTAGCTGCCATTACAGTTACTTTTTTTTTTTAGTATCATTATTAGTACCTCTAGTTTTCCAAATGACTAACATTAAATACTATTGGGATTTATTCTGAAAATAGTCTGGCAGGTCAAATGCAAGTCTCCTATGGGAAAGTTAAGCATCGATCAAAGGCTAATATCTTAAATGCTGAAGCACTTCCTTATCTATTTCTGAATCTGTCATCGTCTTCACTTTTAAACCACTTTATCCTCTTTCATTCTTTTGTTTCCATCCCTCTGTCTCAGAGTTCAGATTGATGAGAGGCACTCGAGCAGAAAGAAGGATAATGAAACCGACACTTATAGCCTTAGAGGACTAGTGTTGACGTATAGAGTTGTCCAACCAACTCTGCTGTGGATTATTTTCTTGAAATGCGCGAGACCAAAGTTATATATCCAGTCTCGTCATATAGCTGGGGTCTCATTATTGGCCACAGTTGGGACATTAAAGGGATAATTACCGGGGTCTGTGACGAGGATATCATGCTCTCTGGTGATATATTACATACTAAAAAAACAGACTGCTCTGAGAACGTGTGCAGACTGCAAACATTGACGCATTCTGGGGCAATAATGGCATCAAAGAGAGAATATCAGCAGGAGCTGCTTTGATGTCATTAGAAGTGTTCATATGTCTGCCTGTGTGTATGTTTGTTGTCCATGTGAAATGTGAGCAGCCGGGACGAAAATGCCTTTTACATCCTCCTAGTGAAGACCTGGTAGTGTCAGCGCCATTAAGACCAACATACTTCTTTGTAGTTCCATGTGAAGCCCAGTCAATGCTCTGAAAACGGAAGCTGGAGCCGGTTAAACCTTGTCTAAACGAAGCCCTCCACTAATCTCATCTTCATCCCCTGTCCTTGTGGCTGTGAATATATACCTTTGCATGCACAAAGAAGTAAAAAAATGCCATTAGATGGCACTGTAGATGAGCAGAAATGTCCACTGACCAGCCATGGCTTTATAAGCACTGATGGGTCAGGTCAGAATTACATTGATCTAATTTCTTACAATGGCACCTGAACATTTTTTCCTAAAAGTTGATGTGTGAGAGGCTGAAAATATGGGCTATCATAACAATCTGTGCTGAGTCCACATGAGCCAAATTGTAAAGGCAAGACAACTGGGTCAGAGGATCTCTAGACTTGCTGGTATTGCTAGGTGTTCCCAGTCTGCACTGGTTCGCACCAACCAAAGTGATCTAAGGAAAGACGCCTGGAGAACATATGGTTGAATGCTGGCTCACAATAGAAAGCGCTTTAAGTGGTTGTGCAGACGAGAAAAGTGCTCTATAAGTACAGTCCATTGACCATTTACTTTTGCTCCAAAGATCTTGCAGCTTTTTACCTTGATAAATAATGCTGGATACCTTTTTAACTGCACTTGACCTTTTCCTTGTACTTTCTCTCTTCCTGGACTTCTTTCGTCACACTGGGGACTTTTTCCTCACCATTTATCTGCACTAAGGTTTCCTCTGAGATTTCCTTCTTTTCAGTTTATCTTTTAAAAGACGAACCCCTTACACCTCTCTCCCTCTCTCTCTCTTTCGCTCTGTCTCTCTCTCTCTCTCTCTCTCTCTCTCTCTTTTTTTTATTTCTTTCTCTCTAGAAAGATTGAGTTCCATTATTATTGGTAAATAATAATATAGATGTAGCTGCGTTGGGAGGAAAAATATTTTTACATTCCTCCCTTTCTTATATTAACTTTTGTTGGAGGAAGCTTTTATTGGTTTATTATGCCACATCATTGTAATCATGAAACTTAATCACCCTCAGAGAATGCATAATCATAGTCACAATAAGGAGGAGGCTCTTGGACTGTGTTTGCTCTTTTGGGTAACTGCTTGTACCTCGTTACCGGCCTTCTTCTTCTTCTTCTTCTTTTGGCTGTTCCTTTTAGGAGTCGCCAACGCAGAAGAACTGCTTCCATCTTGCCTTGTCCTATGCATATCCTTCTGCCAAAGTTCTACCTGGTTCTGATAGAAAGGAATCTGAGAACATAGTGGATACCAGACCTGTTTTAGTGATGGCAAGTGACCCACATTATGTTAGCCAACTAAAGATCCACTTTAGTACATCTCCCATCATTCCACTCTGAATAAAATCTGTTGAATTGTCACCGAGGTAGTTCAGGAGTCTCCCTGAGGCAAATAGTGACTACCAAATCTGCTGAAGAACACCGAAGTTGAAATTGCAGAAAAGTAATTAACTGCTGGATTTGTTGTCGGAGTGCTTTTACAAGTGTTTGCTATAGTGTCTGAGCAGTCAAGTGTAATTTTGTTCCTAATTTGGTACAGAGAATTACTTGAGAAGAATGACACCCTTGAGCAAAGCTGCCACTACTATAAAGAGCAGGTCTGTCATCAGAGCTGGAGCCAATTAAAACAGCTTATATTATTACTCCAATGAATTACACTTTATATATGACAAAGCTTGATTTTTGTTTTTTTCAACATGTCTTTATTAACAGACCCATATGAAATCTAAGCTCTATGATTGGACTTCTAACCAAAGCTTCCTTTTTGACTGGTCTATGTGAATACACACCGGCTCTCTATCAAGTAAACACCTGTTTTCCAATACACAATCAGCTTTGGGACCTTTGATTCAAATGAGTTTCATATCCAGCCAAGCTGTGGAAATGTTGCACTAATAGTGCCAAGACAGAAAATGATTGCCACATTTTTACTTCCAGGAAACCTAGATGCTTGAAATAACTCCTCCCTTTTCTCAGAGCTATTGTGTATGTGCATCTCATTAGTTCGCTGAATTCTCGTCGCAGAGTCTCTCCCTCTCTCTCCCTCTCTCTCTCCCTCTTTGTCTTTTTCTCGCTCACTGATTTATCAGTTGCTTTGTAATGACATTTTTCTTTTATGGTAGATATAGTGTTTGTCATCCCTCATTCTGCTGCTTTTCATCTCTTTTTCGCTCTCTCGCTCACTATTTCACCCTCTCCTTATTGCCCTCGCTATCTCTCACTCATTCCATCTGGTACTCTCTACGGATCGGCGACAGTAAAAAGTCAACTGGTTACATTCAGCTCGCTCCTCTCCATCACCACGCGTTCCTCTTCTCTCCTCCTCTCCTTCCTAGCCGGCACTTTCCACCCGTCCTCTTTGCACTTGATTTTGTTTTCCTCCTGTCTATTACCTTAATCATTTCATCTTCCTCCGTCAGCCCCCCTCTAACTCTGCAGGGGGCCAGCATAAGTGATTTGTTAGATTGTCTCCTGACTCTGCGGTCAGCCTGTCAATGTCCGCGTGGAGGAGAAAGTGAGTGACTCGCCTTGTCCTGCTCACTCGCATCATTGTGTGTGTGTGCATGGCGAGCGCTGTGAGTGACTGTTTATAAAGAGAAAGAGAGAGGAGCTGTGTGTGGCTGCACTCACTATTTGTAGCGGGTGTGTATATGTGTGACGAAACATGGGGGCACGCTGAGTACGCCTGCAAGTGTGTGTATGTGCTTTCTCTCCCGCCCTCTCTCTTTCTCTCTTTCGCTGTCTGTGTGTGCATGTGTGTGTGTGTGAGGGCATCACGTCAGCTCGGCTGGAGTCTGGTCGACTGCCTAGGGAGAGGGAGAACAATGTGAGCGGGGTAGGGCATTGCTAGCATGCGGATGAACAGCAGGCTGCTAGAGACTTGTAGCGGTCTTAAGATGATGGCCATGGTCCGGACCTCCCTCCAGAAAGTGGTGGTCTTCTTACACAGGCTCCAGAGGATGGCAATCTCGTCGCCACGTTACCAAAAACTCTGCAAGGTACGTGGGACTCCAGGAATACGTGGCAATTTCTGCTGTTTTTTTTTATTTAATGCAACTAAATTGTACAGATGACCGCGTAACGTTTTCTGGATTTGTTTTTGTTTTTCACTCGTAAAAAGGCTTTTTTTTTTTTCCCTGTCTGCTTTCTAGTTTTCACTTGTTTTGCTTTTTTGTGAAAGTACATCTTTTTTACTCAAAAGTAAAAAGTGGGTTGCAAAGCGCTCCATCTTGGACTCATTCATCGTCTTCTCCTCTATTTTTTGGTCTCATATTTCGAGTGATTGTTTCGTCGTGATGACATTATTTTCCGCTGACCCGTTGTTTCTGCCTAACGTATACTTCCAGCTGTGCACCCCTGTTGTAGTGTGCATGTTTGACACGGTGTGTGTTTGTGTGTACTTCATATTTCTGCACAGTTCACTGCCAGTTTTATGACTTTCTGATGATACTGGCACAAACAGACTTACCAGGTAGAGAAGAATATGTCTTGTTTTGCCCTGCATCGAACTTATACAGTGTATTTTTTATGATTTGAACTTGTCGAAGGTATACGGACAGAATGTATTGTGTTTATTCAGAGAGACTTCCATCCAAAGGATTAATGGGCGAGTTTGCTCCATAATCGCTGTAGCATAATTGCCTAAGTTTGTCATGCTGTGGATATCAAACTCTAGACGTTTTATGAAAACAACAAAGTCAGCGGAATTGCTTTGTAACCCGTTACAGCTGTTTGTCACCTCTATTGATTTTACTTTAGAGGAAACAACTACCGCTATGTGGTGGAACTGGTGTCATCTTGTATCACTGTTGGTCATTGATTGCGTTTCTTCGTGTTGTCTATCCTGCCTTGCACGGTATTGAGCTGCTCTCAGTCAGAGGGCAGAGGGGGGCCAGCTGTTCAGAGCTGACAGTGAATGTGACCAGCTCCTGATTGCTTGCCAGCTTCAATAATGCCTCAGCAAACATGAGGAGGTTCGACTTAAACCGTCCCTAATCCATAAATCCATCACTCTTAATAACCCACCCCTCCGTCGACGCCATGTGTTTTTGTCTGCCTACGAGGGATCAAGGCAAACGTCGGTACATACTGTATTTCACAGCCTCCACTAACCTCTCTACTCTGAATTGAAATGAAGAAATAGAAATGCAGTGGAAATAGAGAATTTGCCAAAAATAAAGGGGGGGGGGGTAGATATAGCAGAAAATGATGCATAAATAAATGTCCTGGCTTTCCTCAGTTACTCTTCTTTAGACATTTTGGTTTTTCTCTTCTGCTTCTTAACGGAGTTGTGGATAGAACACGAGTCATCAAAGGCTTCCTGCGACTTAACAGGTGCACAAATGCTTTTTCCTCTTTTTCAAACCTATTCTCTCTAGAGTTTAATCTTTCATTTGGCTCCACTCAGCATCTTCATAGGCCAGACCTTGCTGAATGCCGTCTCTACCTGTGGAAGGCATCGGTCATTCCACACTCAATGACCTTCCTGTGGGTTGCATTAGTCATTCTTGCTTTGTTTGGCCTTCCCTTGGGGGAATCACTGATAGCGGGCCTCTCCTCCCTCTCTGGGCTCCGCAAATCAGCTTTTCAATGACATCTTTGGTGGTTGTAGACATTTTTGGTGGGTCCAGTCATTCTCTGAAGGTCAAGCCATGCATGTTGGGTCTTACTTTTCTCTGAGGGTCAAGCCATTCTCCGAGGGTCTAGCTATTCTTCTTGCTTCATGAGAGCGCTGGATATAAAATTAAAATATGCATTGATTAAAACTGAGTTTTACCACTGTAAATGATGCCAGTTTGGCAATTACCTTAAGAAAACAAAGTCATCTAATTAAATATATTTTTTATGACTATGCTTTATTTATACTATACCAGCTTCTAAAAAAGCAAAAATAAATAAATAAAGCTGGTTCATATGAAAGCTGTAAATCACATCCAAGTTCTATTTTACCGTCCTCTGTCCAATTAAGATGGAAAACCCAGTTTATCCTCCGAAATATTGGCTTACATCGTATTGGCCCGCGCTATTTATTAAAAGTGGCAGAATAGAGAAAAGTCAACGGGACGCCAGCTCAGATACTAATGATGGAAAGTTATCATTATATACTGAGCCGTAACCCCATGGGTGTATTTTTCTGTTATGCTGGTCTCTCACTGTCGGAGAAATGGGCCGATATCATCCTGGTTCATCCCTCAAGGCAATCAAAGGAGATCAACCCCCACACCATCCCGATCGGCTCGTGGATAATGTTTGAAAGCTTATTGTAAGAGGATAAACCCCCTGAGATTAAATCATTTAGTTTAAAGGGGGGGCCTCAAAAAACAAATCAACAACAATAATAAAAGAAAACCAAAACAACTTAACTAAAAGAGACAAACAGACACATTAATACATCACAAACTAAAGCGGCCCCCCGGTGTATATTGTAGACTTTGTCTTACAGAAGCTAGCGTTAAATCTCACTTCTTGTTCTTGCTGAGGAATAGGCAATCCAAGTTGGCTGCCTCTTCCTAATCACTCCCTCAATCACACGTACTCGCCCACGGAATGAGAATGTTAATAAAATCACGTGGTGTGTAATGGCCCATGATTTCCAAATTTTCTAACATGTGTACACTTGGGATTCGAGAGAATCATGGGAAATTCTTCTGTTTCATGAAAGCAGATTTCAAATGCGGTTTAGAGTTTAAAACCCCTGCAGTTTTACCCACGTGCTTTGGAAGTATGTATTGAAGGTATGTGTGCTTACATGTCCCTTTAATGGCACTCGTTGCATTGATGTTGAATACTCAGCTTTGCAGTCTTTGAGAGCAGTAGCCAATTAACTTTAACTGTTTTTAGAATTGCCTCTGTTATTTCTTTACCAATTCAAAACAGTAATGCTGAATGAAGTTGTGGGCTATTAGGGAATCCACTGAGCCTTTACGTGTGAGGGCCTGCAATGCATTGTTCCCACTCACAGAAATCACTATATCTCGCATAAAGATATCAGCTAATTGGCGGGAAAATCTGCAACATAATGTCCATGTAACTTCTTTATTTCCTCTTGGCTTGAGCCCTTGCTTTTTTAATGGTTCTCGCTTCTTTGCATGCATGTTTGTGACCAGTACTTTACCTGTAAAGAGGAATTTTGAGTAGCATGCCTGGCCTACACATGGTGATGGCAGCTCATTTACTCTCCTCACTTTTGCTCTGCTCCATCTCTCTGAATTAGTTAGCTGAAATTTGGTCGGAGATACAACCTCTCTCCTGAGGAGTGACCTCTTACTCTCGGTTCTGTGACACTGCCTCTTTGTATGTGTGTGTGTGTGTGTGTGTGTGTGTGCGTGGATGGGTGTCAAGGCAAAACCCATTTTAGAAACGGCCTTAAAGCTTTGACAATGTGGTGTTATGCTTTATCTTTCCTCCTATTCGGCTTGCAAATATTTTTTATTTCGAGATCCACATTCCATCTGTTCTTGCTTAAGGCTCACTGCTACCCCGCCACAGATGACTCAGGCAGGTGCATGCCCTGATGTCTGACCTCCCATTACTGGCAAGTGTTAGCATTAGCAGCTAGAGGCCTAGTAGTAGGCCCCCTCACTTCTCCCCTTTATAACCTGGCTGTCTTCTTTAATGCATGCTTATACGTATTAAGTCTACACACACACATATGTCCACGATGCATTTTTTTCCCTTCAGCATAATAACACACATACACGC
This sequence comes from Lophius americanus, assembly GCA_037951165.1. Classification (NCBI taxonomy): domain Eukaryota; kingdom Metazoa; phylum Chordata; class Actinopteri; order Lophiiformes; family Lophiidae; genus Lophius; species Lophius americanus. Next base: position 7,123,928 of record JBBDHG010000051.1, read on the forward strand.
ATCCTTTTATTTACTCAATCAAGCTCAACATGTACATGTACATACTGTCTCACTAGCCCGATGCGTCACAGGCTGTAGAAACGGAAGCATTAATGCAGATCATTTAAATTAATCAAGATTTTGTATGGAGAGAGCTGTGGGATTACAATAAATGAGGACAGGATCCCGCTCCAAGTCCAAATTACATGCAAATCACAATAAGTAGACTTACTATTGGCAGTAGTGGTGATTTGAAGTAGTACTTCAATCACTGAGTTCCTCCTGCGCTGTATTTCTGCTGCTGCGGCGAGTGGCCATTTAATTAGAGGGAGGTGATCAGAAACTTGTCGTGTCACATTCGCCATGCTGGGATTAGATGAAATATGTAATGAACTATATTTTATGTAATAAGATGGAAATGAAAATGGAAGATCTCTCTATCCATGTCCCTCTACTTTTTCTATCCCAAATCCTCATCCAGTAAAAGGATTTATTGAGCCACTAATGCACTCATCTGTGAGTGTTTTTGTGCGCTCTATATATGGACTTTGTGCGCACATTTCCATAAGTGGCTTCCATGCGAAGCAACCTTAATCGGCTACGTCTATGTGGTTTACCATCACAGAGACTTAATGGTGCTGTAAAGGTCTGTCATTTCCTGCCGCTCATCATGTGGTCAGGTCATACTATCCACGGATAATCACATGTGCATTTATAATAAATTGTGAATGCATTAATATTTCTTCAACAACAGTCTCAACTTTCATGAATCTACGTATTTTTAAGTTTTTTTTTTTTTTTTTAATTATCAGTTGTTATCACAGTCCTGTTTTTATTCATTTATTGGTTAACATGTTTTTGTTGTTTTTTTCATATGATGGATGGTCTCGGTTCGTAACTGGAGACACAGAGTGATTGCCTGAGCACAATGTCTGGAAGCATGGGAAAACGAATGACTTGGATCTCTCCAAATAAAAACAAACAAACAACAAATCCCCATCAGCACCTCTGAAATGAATTCTAACTGTTTTATCATAGATTTTTAATCTGTATCTAAGCAAAAATGCTTTTAGTTGAGTTGCCTGACATGACATTTTCTGAGTCTCTGCAAAAATTAAACCAAACTTCAGTTCATCAATTATGAGATAACATAAATCAGGAAATATCAGATCGAAGAATGTGCAAATTAGAAAAGCAATCAATGCTAACTTTGAACACAGATTATATATTTTTTACTTGCTTAAACACATTTCAAGTGGAACGAATGTTTAATAACCCGCAAAACCTTTGACACGTGCTTGGCCTGATCTCCTGACTCCTCTGACATCGTGATCTATGGCCATTCCAGTGTTCTTGTGCTGAACAGCACCAACACACAGACTTGCTGTAAAATTAGCATTAAAATTGCAGAGACATTTCGAAAAGATTGGAAAGAGAAAAAGGGGACACTTCCACCTGGTAGCTGTTGACAACTTCGAGTCCCTCTGACCTTCCAGCTCTTCTTACCCCTTCCTTCTCTGTCACCTACACTCAGCAAGGGTCTGATCTCCAAGGTTACCAACATGCAATCGTAAATCCTTGTCTGTACCTCCGCAGAATTGACCGAAATACAAATGAAAAGTTTCAGATCGTAGGAGGGATTAAACTCGACATCGTTGGCCAAATACACCCAAACACATAGTGACCTTGTCTCAATCAACATTAATCACACAATCAATAGCATTAAGTTACAAAAATAATTGTATATTAATCTATGAATCATACTGGCCTTTTCTCCTCGCACCTTTACTTCCTGTTATTTCTCTCCGCTGTTCTCCGCCAGTTGTCTCGCCGTTTACACCTTGACCTGGACACTCACTGACTCATTTCCTCTTTATGATTTTCTCCTTCTTGCCATTCATCATCCCTTGTCCAGTGTAATGAATTCCTTGAAAAGAAGTGGTAACCTCTGCTCTTCCTAAGTCTCAGTAGTTTGGTGTTTTATTTCTGTGTTGCTCAAATTAATCTGTATCTCCTCTGTTTGGTGGAACATTTTAACGCAATTAATCTTTCATTCATTTCAGAGCTTAAGTCTTTGTAATGCTGCCATGTGGTCTCTGAAGGTTGTCCTTTCTGAAGAGACAAAAATCTTCTGATTATAATCACACACACAACAATAAAAGAACTAGGATGGAACTAGGACATTTTTTTTCAAGTAGGAAGCCTCATTAATTTATGTTTGTGTACCTGTGTGCTTCCTCTGATAATGCGACCGATTTGCTTAATGCGTAATACTGTGTTAAGCAGAAAGTTACCCTACATTCTGACTCATATCCTCTTTTCTATTTATGCCTTCATCTTCTCTTTACATGCTACTCTTAAATCATTCATGCTTTCCCACTTTTCCTCCCGTCCTGCTAGAACCTTCTGCCAGTCTTTTCCCCAAGTCTAAGACGGATGGCTTTCATGCTACTCGAGGCTGCCTTGATATAGTGCTTATGAAGCAGATTATTACATGCTGCTTAAACATTGATCAAACCTGACAGGACAACGTTTCAGTGTCCGGTCATCTCAAGTATGCATGGTCCGATCCTCGGAGGCCCAGCCCTCATCCACTCACACATCACCTCAGCTGCTCAAGCTTGGATGAAGGTTAATGTTTGTGTCTGAGTGCATGTGTATGTGCAAGTTTGTGTATGCGTGTGTTCTCCATTTTTTATTGTTTGTGAGACTTAATTCTTATGAAGCACGTGTCAAAGGCCCATCAAATAACTTCTGATGAGATCATCGTATTTAGTGAGATAACAATTTTCAGGCAAGACTTTGATAACCTTGAGTCACCTGACGACATTGTGATTGAAGAGATTGTTATTTGTTTAATTTTTAGTCCTCTGAGCTGACATACAACTGATAGCCTCTGGTGGCTCCTTTTTTGGGTATCTGTTACATGCTGGTAAAAAAAAACTGAGTTGGTTGTTTAATGTGCCTCAAACATTTGAAGTATTGAAAGATTTTGACGGATTGGCTTTTGATGATGACGGCTATCTGAGGTGAGGTGTGGCCGATTATCATTTCTGTTGTTTAATGATGTTGAGGTTGAGGTCTGTTTAAGAATGCACACAAGTATGAAACGACCGTTCATAGAAGAGTTTTGTAGATGAAAGGAAATCTGTGTGGTCACTCAGCTGCAGCATATAAAGTGCAATCATGTGTAAGATGTCCACATCCATTGACATAGCTCAAGGTACAATGAGAGTGTCCAGAGACCGCCAACAGTTCGCAGACACACCCAGGCACGACACATCAACATAGACCAGTAGAGGCAAAAATGTTGACAAACAGGATACTTTCTTGCGCTAAAAGAAAAGCAGGATTTAATCCTATAGTAGAAACCCGGGTTCAACCTGTGCTTGGAGACCAGATTCACTATATGTCACTTAAAAAACAAGTGGTGAACAATAAGAAAACCCAATTCATTGTAACTTGTCCAATTCAATTTATTTACCTTGAAAAGTTAAAAGAGAACAGTATAGATCCTAGCACAGAACCCTGGGGCACACCCTTTGACACTGTCAAGAAAGAGAAGGCGGGACCAGCCTACTGAAAACATTGTGTTCTAGCAGGCAAAAGTTGGCAAACCAAGATACTGCTTGTTTTAACACAGCAGTGTGATGTAGTGGGTTAATTAATGAGCTATGATTAACTGTATCAAATGCTTTTGATAAATCAATAAAAAGGACTAAAACTAATTTTTGCAAATAAAATGTTATACCGAAATTCGTTTTTTCCCCCTACTGAAATCAGTGTTGATATGTTGGGTTTTAAAATTTCCTGTAGTCCACTTCAAATAGATGATTTTGAAATTTTTAACGGTGCAAATGCACCAGGAAACTGGAACAGCAGTAAACCGCATGGACGTCAGTGGAAATGTTATGATGGTGGCTTTAACTTAACACTGACTGAATCACGGCACTGCTTGAACTAAAGAAGGAAATCTGTTTACACGCCAATATCTAGTACTTCATCATATGTCATAGCGGGGGAGAGAAATTGGTGTGTCCAGCTGGGTGTCATGAAGAAAAGAGCTAAGGCATATCAACTGTCATTTGATCCTGGAATGAAAACTGATTTGCCACTGAAGGGAAAAAAGCCAAACAGAAAAAACAGCTGAGGTTAGTGAGTTTTTTTGTCCGGTGTGATACGGGTGTCAGGTACGCTCTCAGAAAATTAAATTTCCCCTTGAATTCTGAAAGGATACCTCTGCATTTTGTCTTAAATGGCTAGACGCCTGACTTGACTGTCAGTGGAGGAAGAAATAATGGAACAAAAATTACGCCAAGGAGAAAGATGGAACAAAACAAACATACACGACGGTTAACGGAGGAGCATCGTCCACTAGGCATGACCTCTGAGATAAACACTGTGACGTGGCAAAAACCAGAGTAAGTGAAAATGGTTTTCATTGTTGCATTACAGCGAGAGAAAAGATAAACTTTGCTATATATAGCATACGCAAACAGAGCCAGAGTCAAATGCCAATTGCCAATTTCTGTGGAGACATTCTCAGCATTCTAATGCTCTTAATGGTTAGAGCGAATCAGAGAAGTCTTTGAATAGCCTTTGGTGGAACAAAAAAATAAATCACAAATACCTTTTCATACAATATAGTTACAAGATGAGTCAAGAAACTGATCCATCAAATGCAATATTCAAAGGAATTGAGAAAGGGATCCAAAATGACAGAAGATCAGTGTGAGCGATGAAAAACACCCCAAAACAGTCCGACATAAGCTTTAACTCCGTTTGAATGGCGCTCTCACGTCAGACCGTAGACATCAAAGAAAATTCAGTGCTCTTAGATGTTACGAGGAATCAGATTAGATTTACTACATTGCGGCAAGTGTGGGTGTTCATCGGTTCAGCATATTTCACAGTTATTACCGAGATGTCTGAAAAGAGGGACGTTTTCACTCAACACACTGGAGGAGATGAGTCTGGATTCTTAAAAAGAAGCACTGAGGGTGACTCAAAAGGCAGAAGAGTAAGAAAAACATGTCATAACAGAAAGAAATGTGGGGGAAAGAGAATTGGAAACATTGTGGATGGGCAAAACATAGAATAAGAGTCAAGTTGCGAATAGAGTGAGCGGGTAAGTGGTGTGTAACATGGAGAGATGGTGGAAAAAGAAACATTTGGGGGATGAGAATCCCGACTGAAGAACAAGATAGAAGAAATGATGGATAGGAATTTACAATTACTATTTCTATCTTGGGGGATTGAAGGGCTTGTGTGAGGGTCACAGGAGAGGCAATTACATTCACACCAACGGACACTGAATTGGTCAGTGCTTTTATTTTCTATGGAACGGCTGTATTCCTATTGAGTAAAGAGCGGAAATGAATTTATTGCCTCAGTACATGGATGACTATGAATCTATGCATACAAACAAAGCCTGTTGGATGTTTGTGCAGTTTAGAGCATGGTCGGTATTGTTGAACGCTTCTATCTCACTTCCTGTCTGTCACCTCTTCAGTGAATTTGCTAGTTTGATTCTGCCAAATATCGCCGGGATTAGAGCCGGGGGCTTAATTAAAAAGCAATTACCTTTGGTCGTGGGTGATGCTTCCCTGAGAGTAACTCAACTAATCTTGTGACTGGAGTGAGGGACCCTTAGCATGCAGCGCATCCACAAACACGCACACACATTGTGCAATTGTCTGCAAATTTAAAGGAGGATTAACACAATTAATAATTAGTAAGGAAGGATGAAGGCTAAGAGGGTAGGGGAGGTTCTGTGGGTCCAGGCACACGCTGTACACTCTGCTTCTCACAGACTGTGTGTTTATTCCGGAAGTTAAAAGGCCTAATGATATTCCCAGTATTCAAGTCATTTTCTGTGCGTGGCTACTGAGCCCGTTTGTCCGTCTCTCTCTCTCTCTCTCCTCGTGCCCTTTTTTTTTTTTGCTCTCCCAGGCCCTAAAATAGGTTACCTAAGTTAGTACGACAGCTAATATTTAAATTTGCATGCCCCAGTTAGATGTTACTAATGAGAATAATTAGATTGTCTCCCCGTCGGGTGCCCTTGAATAAAAGCCTTTTTGCCAGAGATCCAGGGCTTTTGATAATACAAATGGAAATAATCAGAATTTAATCTAAGGTGAGGTTTTTAGTAGAGTCCAGGGGTTAAATTATGTTCACTGAGGGTAAAGTCCAGGGACTGCAGATGGAAAATAGCCTTTTGGCTAACTCGGTCAAAAAGGTCATAAAATCGACGTGGTTCTGGCCTACTGGCCAAAAACCAAGTGCTTTTATGAACCCGATCCGTACCTGCTTCTTTCAGACCCAACCTGTTAATACCAGCCTGTTGTGGCTGGTACAACGTGACTTTCTTGGCTCTGTCTCACGTCGCAGTGGCTAATGCAGCCAGAACCACACTTATCACCTGATCAGTCCGTACCTGCTTGGCTCCTGTCAAGCTAATGATGCTGATTTTCTTGTTTTTCATCAGTTTTCATCTCCTGGTATCATAGCTTTCCATTGTCCTATGTCCATCCATCCATCCTTGCTCTATCTATAGCTTCACCAAGGCAGGTGCTGCTTCGACAACAAAATGATTGACAAGCCAATCGATAAGTCTTCTTGTTCCATTTGGCGCTCTCTTCCCTCCGGTTGACCTTCTGACTGACCGTTGGACTTCGGTCTGCACAGACTCTGTTTATGATCCTAACTCCGTTTGGATGACCTTAAACCCCGCTGCTGAACGTCCTCTTGCACAGAGAGATAGAGCGCCCAACTCACCTGGCGGGGATGCGGGTCATAAAACAGTTTCACTTACAAACTACATTTACTGCACTCTTAGTTTATGTGCTAAGCCTTTAAATATAGCTGATGTTCCTTTATAGTAGTAGAGGTGGCACTCTAGAGTTGTAGAGCAAACATTTGTCTTTGTTCTGAAATTAAGAACAAAATATCCATTATACAGCATAGTTTAGGATTAGTCAGAAATTAGTTAAATTCACTGCATATAGTATATTTACGCTGCAGATGTACTGTATTTCCATCAAGCTGTATTTTCTTAAATTTCATAGAAATTCGTCCAAATGAATTACAATCCTTTTCGGATGTCGACACCATTAGCAGTCAACTATGCCAAATTAATAAAAGGTTGTGTTACATTTGCAAAAACTGACAGAAACTAAAACTTTAACAGATTATCATCAACGCACTGTTCCAAAGCCCTCTTTAGAAAGTGCAATGCAAACATTAAAAAAAGGTAGTCATGAAGTCCAATCCCAGGAAGTACAGGCAGGTGGTCTGTAAAAACCTTCAAATTGAATAAAACAAATTAACCCTGGATTTTTTTTTTACATTTCTTGAGACGCCATTATGCTAAATTTAAATTGATTTTCATAGACTCCTAAATTACATTTTAGAAACACAGTGGCAAAATATTTAAACCTTTTTTATGTTAAAGTAAAGCTTTTTAAGGCTATCGTCTTTGTGACTTGAGTTCTTCAGCCTCTCCTATTCTGCTCGGAATCAGCCTCTCCTATTCCGTTTTATATTTCCTACACTAGGGGGAGCTTTAGCTTGAAAAGTTTTCGTCCCATAATTTTCTCAGCATTTGGTCAATGAATGGACTCGCAGAGATTGATCTTGGATACATATTATATTTTACTCTAATGGTTCAGATTTTACACACCGGTTGAGCCTTTTTAAGATTAACACTGATTTTCTGCCATAACTTCCTATTGATTTGTCCGATTTAGTCCAACTTTGGTGAATGTCAATCAACTCAAGTATATATCATATTTTACTCACTTTCTTTACAGAACAGAGTTTTTTCAGACATAACTTCACATTTAATTTGAGGAGTTCAATAAGGGGGATTGCTTGTACGACACAGGCGATTGGGGACTTTTTAGGGATCTACCCTTGCTGTCGGGGACGACAGGATAGGTCTAGTTTACTCTTTAGTTTGCTGCATCTTTGATTGCCTATCACTTAAGAAGAGGAGCACTTCAGCTGGTCTTCATTTGGTGGAAATGTCTACTAAAGGTTTTATCACTCCAGAGTGAACCAAATGGCTTTACCCCACAGTTAGAATAAAGAAATATAAACATGCAGGAAAAGGCTTTAAGATGGTGCTTAATCGCTTTGCCTGTGTCACCTTCCCGACTCTCCCGCTTTATCCCCTGTCTTTAACTCACTTTAACTTTTTCTCTCTCTCTCTCCTCTCTCTCTCTCTCTCTCTCTCTCTTTCTCTTTCTCTTTCTCTTTCTCTCTCTCTCTCTCTCTCAAGCTAAGTGGTTGCTAAAGTGGGAATTAGGAAATCTGTAAAACAAGGAGTACGGTCTACACACAGTGCCATGAGATGAATAAAATTGACTGCACTTGATTTTGCGAGGACCTTAAGCTCCTGACCTTAAGTTGACCTTCCAATCCACCCCACAAGCTGCCTGAGCGGCACTGAAATCTGTTTTTTTGCTTCCCTCAAATATTTCCTCTCCAAAATGTTTTCATAAAATAAAGGCCTACGACACAAAGCCCACCCTTCTGTTCACCTTGACAGTATGATACAGCATCAATTTGTCATGTAGACACTAGAAATGACTTTGCATCTACCTTATCTATTCCATTTTGTTTGCCTTTCACTTCAGGTGACCCACTCCAAAAATGTATTGCTATGAAACCATATGGAAACTCCTCGTGTGACCTATGAGTGAGGAGGCAGAGTCCATAGAGATCAGGAGAAAAGGGACTTGAAAATATGAAATCGATCTAAGTTGTACAGGAAAGTCTCCATTTTAATATAAACCTAAAAGGACCACACTTGAAAGTGTTTTTAGCCTACTTGTTAATTTATGGTCAGGCTCCAAGATGTTGTTCATTGTTCTTTCCAAACTGTTCAAATGACTGGGAAATATATTTGAATGGTTTCAATTATGTCAAAACTGGCTTGCGTTGAATAGCATAAGCCTGTGACTTTTTTTGATGGAACTGGCTTTTGATCCAATCAAACATTGCTCAGACTTAATCTTTGATAAAAATTAATAAGGGACCTTTGCGGTGCAGTTATGAAAAAAAATGTAGTAATTAAAAAAAGTTAGAAAGAAATATAAGCTAAGGAAGACGTAATGCACTTTGATTTTATTCACACAGAATCTCGATGTACTGGCAAAACTCTCGTGGGGACCGCTGGCAACCTTGCTGTCACAATGCAGTTTTATAATATAAAACAGTTGGAGATGTGATTAGATTGGTTCCAAACCCCGTAAGTGTACATTCCCAGTAGTATTATGCAGTGTTTTGCTGAATTGCTTCAGGAAACAGCATGTGTTTTGAGGGTACAAATAGTCACTGTAATGGAAGGTAGCCGTAGGACCAGTTAGTGGTTTGACTCGGGCTTTTGTGGGTTTTATATTTATTTCTATTCCTACTTTCCAGTCTTGAGTCATTATAGACAGTATCATAGTTTTTCCTCTATTTCATCTCTATGTTCAACAATTTCTATTTAAGCTGAAGGTCTGATTGGATTTGACGAGAAAACCAAACCTTTCTTCTGTCTATACCTGCTTGTTTCAGTTCTGCACTTGGCACTGACGGGCCTGAGCCTGAAGCAGAGTCTCTGCAGACATTACACTCATTACCTACTTTTACCTCAATTCCCTAGAACTACCTAAAATAACTGCCACACACACACACACACAGATAAATGGCTCTAACAATGCAACATTGTTGAACCTTCATTTGGTTTGGATCGCTTTCAAACTTCACTTTGTCAAACGAGCCACACCTTCTGAGCAAGGTCTCACAGTCGTAACACCTGCTCGTCTGTGACGGGAATTAACCAATAAACACCAAAGAAGACTAGGGAGAAAAACGCTTTTTTATTCTACGGAACACGGAACCGAAGTCGCCCCCCTCTCTCCGGCTATGTGTTGTCCTGGGTACACGGATGCTGAGCAAGGCATTCACATGGATTTGAACATATTCAATCACATGTTTGCTCCACTTCCTACCGTTGGTTTATATCTTGGTCCGCCTTGCTTTCACACCATCGCACCATGGTTCACTTGGACGGAAACGAGGCTCTCGTTTTCGAGTTGACCAGAGTTCTCATCCTTATTCGGCACCAGAGTTCAGTGAGCTTTTCACACCACCTCAAAACGTACCAGACTATCCAAGGAAAGGCAACAGGGTTTGTTGAAAGTGGACTTAACAGCTCTGGTGTGAAAGCGACCTCTGTCTCTATCTCTCCATTTCCATCATTTTTCTTCCTCTTGACTCCACCTCACCCTCTGTACCAAGTGCTTTGTTAAAGCTCATCTGACATCAATGATCGTTGATCACTAAGATGGTTATAATATTCTAGTAATCCATCGCTTTTACTGCTTCTCCCATCAGTGTTTTTTTTTTTGTCCTCGATTCAGTGTCTCGTACTGAGAAAATGATGCATTTTTCTCTCAATGCGATGTTAGTGTTGGCTTTTGAAACCCTTGTGATCACTTGCAAGTGTATTTAGCCGACTTGCTAATTTTATAGTCTGCCTTCATGAGGCTGTCCATTGTTCTTCCCAAGCCTCTCAGATCTCTAGGAAAGACATTTTAATTACTTCAATCATAATAAAAGTGGTTTGCATGAAATTGAATGCATTAAATGAATTGTATCTGGCATCAGTAGGTTTATAATCACTCTATTAGTTGTCCGAGAAGCCAAAACGTGCATATTAATGACATTTTGTGGTTTTCTAACCATATGATCTGTGTTACCAGTGATGTGAAATGTGTTCTTTTGAAACTGTCGTGATTAAATTACACTTTGTAAATGTGATTTTAAAATCCACATTGCTTTATATTCCATTCGGAGAAAAAATCCTTGAGGAAAGAAGAACCCAAACGAAGAAGATAAATGTAGTATTCACCGTCCAGAATTAGTTTTATGTGAAAGAAAGTCTATTTAGCTTTAGCTTATTGTTGCTACACACTTATTACATAAGTGCATTTATCTCCTATATGTAGACCATAATACCGGGACTAAAGACCCCTTTTGTTCAACATGTTATAGAATTTGCTTGTTAGAGTTAATCGTCCAGCTTATTCCGTGAACCTTTACTCAGACTTCCTAACCCAATTCCCCTTTCCCTCTAAGTAGAGGGTTTCTTTTTTTAAATGATGTGCTTTAGGGAAAATATCAGAATTATTCCCACATTTATTATTGACGGTGAAAACTGAGTTTGGGTGAGAGTCCTTGTCAGGCTGCCTTACGGTGGCATTTTGTTTTATTGATGCATTCTAGATTTATGAGATGACATTTATAATATTATTACCCATTCCATATTTCTCTTGGCAGTTCACTTGCTAAGTCAGTGATTTTTTAATATTTTCAGACCAGCTGAAGATCACTTGCTTGCTCATCTGCACATTGAGACTCTGATCTCTGATGCTTGAAACCTTTTCAGCGCTGATAGAATATTAGATAATATCAGAACTGTGTTGCAATCAAGCTGCAAATAGTAATAGGCTGGTGAGTCTTGAAAAGCTGAGAATTTCATTTTTGAAGGTTCTGTATTGATGGCTAAGAAATACAGTCAGGATTAAGGCTTTTTAGAATTGGTGTTGGAAACATTCAGTTAAGTTTCGTACATCTGAAGAAAAATAGCATACACGTCCTTTCATGTTTGGACACCAATAACAATTAGACAACAATATTCTCAATTATGTCTGATATCCCAGAACTGCAAGGTTATTTTTTTAAATACATCTTGATAAATCCAAAAATGTTATTGTGTCATCATCAATCATAATCAACCTGGCATTTTAAAAAGCAGATGGCCATAAAGAACAAGATGTTTTGATGGCTACCTTTACCTTTTTACTTAATCAACATATACATAAACACCCTACATAAATAACACATGCACAATGCAGCAGCCTATAAACAACTAGATAAAGCACCCAGAGAGCACAAACCTCTGCCATGGCACAAGGAGAACCCTGGATATTAGAAATACTCATGTAGATTCCTCAATTAATGTCTTGGGTTATTGCCAGCCTGTAAATCTACCGACAACTCTAACAAACAATCTAAGTATCTCTCAAATACTCTGCAGCCACTCATCCTTCCAGTTCAGCCTCTCTGTTCAGCCCACTGACCCCCATCTCCACCCCCAAAGGAACAACAAAGGAAACAAAAGAACAATAGCCACATTGTGATGTCAAAACTCCCAAACAGCCCATTATTTTATGGTATATGCTGCGAAATACTTAACTTTTACAAAATGTATTCACCTCTAGGATTTGACAAAACCGACTTCTGGCTAGAATTTCATGCCAATTTGTCCTGCAGTCTTTCTGTAATCCTGCTGACAACAAACACAGAAATATGGGTGAAAACATAACCTCCTTCCTTGGCGTAGGTAATAAAAGACAGCACATACATCAATGTGGCACCAAGCCAGTCAAATGGTTGTAATTCTTTTCAAAGGGGACATTCTCATTTTTCACATTTTTGCATATTTCTTCACTGTCGTGGAGCATAATATTTCATCTCGTTATCAATACGTTGATTTTTGCTTCGACTACATCATTTTTTTTGCCATTTGTAATTAGTTCGGAACCAGTTAAATCCTCAGTTTTGAGGCGATGTGGCTAATATGGGGGTGAAGAAAGTTTTGCAACTTGTTTTAAAGCTGATGACTACATCAGCATTCTTCACAGTCAGTGTTAAATGGACCCACAGAGAGAGAGATACAAACTTGCTTGTAAAACCATGATTCATTCGTTAATGTTGTTTTTTTGAAGCCTCCATCAGGTTCTTAAGTGCAGATAAAGTCACTGGTAAGACTTTTTCTTGTGTGGGTCCGGTGCTTGTTCTGTTTTCAGCCGACCTGCTTTAAGGCTATGACACATTAAATACAAAATTTGAAAATCAATTCTGTCGGTAAACATCTATCAAAAGATTGTCCTGGATTCTTTACAGGATATTATCATTTTATTATTTCAAGTCCGGAAAAAATGGGTTCTAAGCCACACGCTAAGGGAAAAAATCCGAGGCTGGCATCACGGGGGAGGATGGCTCAGCAGTTGGAGCTTCATTATAAAGGGCAACATTATGAAGACTCTTTTAGCACCGTCAGTCAGAAACCTGCATATATTTATATAGACCACATATATCCTCAGCTCTAAGAAAAATGTGTTTGCTCACTTCTGAAAAGAAAATAATCCTTTTTCTTTTGTGCCCAGTAATAGTACATTGAGTTAAGATAGAGGATTAGTCCCCTCACTTGAGAATGGAAGGCTGAACTAGAAGCAACTGGACTTCTTCTTTAATTCGGAGGGGTCTCACGTCTAATCCAAGGGGCATACCTAGTTCTAACCAGGAAGGCCAGGAGCTAAATATTTCACTTCCTTTAAGGCGATTGGTACTTGGAGAGTCGTGTGGGCTTGTTAGGGTCATTGGGGACCCAGATGTCTTTATTATCTACTGGAGCATCACTTGAGTCATTAGCATAACATGATTCAAAGAATGAATTCTGAGGAAACTGTCTGAGGAGGGATGTTGAGAACTTCATCGTATGTGGATGGTATATAGTCGCTTTAGGGAGGGAACGTTATTTTAGTTTTTTTTCCATAAAGGAATGCTATTGGTCAGCTTCTGTGTCTGTAGAAGCTATTCAACCAATGCAGTGTATTCAAAATAGCATGTGACCAAATCTTCTGGTCCCATTGAGTCAAAAGATGTTTGCAAAATTTCAAGAAGCGGAATATAAAATTAGTGTTTTTTTTTCCATCAAGACATGGAAGCAGAAAAGAAAACAGGAAGATTGTGGCAAGTTGGTGTTAAGTTTTGGTGAGCAATGCTGTATATTCAGAACCAATAGTGTTTTTAAGTGGCTTTCAATTGATCTTAATCTTTAAGGACACTATTTTTGGTTAAAACTGGTAAAACTGAAAGCACACATAGTGTCAGTAAACGTTGTAGGCTTTAAGTTCATGACCGAGTAACACAATGTGCTTCCTGCTTCACACTCTGATCAATGATAGAAAAAAACATGCACCTCAAAAACTTTTTACTTTGATTTCAGCAAAGTATCAATAATGCAGCAATACATCCAAGTATCCGAGGGCATTTAAAGACCCCAGGCCAACTTTTGAAGATGCTGTATGCAGTTATTTAAAAAACACACCTTTTTATTTCCTGAAAAGTAACTCTTTGGAGATGCAAGGTTTGTGCCTGACAGCAAAGATATGGCTCATAGATATTCTCATAGAATCACACCTCTTTGAAAAGATGGCACTTCTCATTTGACACAGACGGCTTTCTTCGCTCCTCTCTCAAACCATCTGTCCTCTTTTTCCAGAATGTTGACATTGTTGGGAGCGTTCCTTGTCCTTCAGACGCAAAGCAGTGTGGCATGTCTGCTGTCCTATGTTAGGAATGTTAGGTGTCCCCTGTAAACACATCGGATCGGTGAACTCCTCGATGCGTGACCCGGATGAATGAAAATTCTACACAAACATTTATTTTCTTCTCTCTGCTCTCTACTGTGACTGATCATGTGTCTGATAAAGGTCTGTTTTTTGGTGATATCTTGCAGCCTTATAATTGACATCCTTTCTTGTTTTCATTTCTTCATTCTTGTTTTACCGTAGGCAGCGGAGTCAGTCAAGGCACTTTTATTTTTAGCTTGAATGAGTCGTGCTCCTCTCTTTTCTTCATCACAACATAGCTATCAAATGTATTGTGGGTTTGAGTCAGGTTAATTGGATATCAAAAGGTGAGCAGCTGCTGACACAACTCACACCCACGACCATTTAGCATATGAAAATAATAGGCATGAAAATGGATCTTTATGATCGTATTGCACTTTTCCCCTGGCACGTATTACAGCCGTTTAACTGATATGCATTAAAAATGATGTTGCGTCTCATAATATGTCCTGTATTAAAGAATCATTGTTGCTGCTGAAAATGTATTTCAATCATGGTGTTAGGCCAATTTGGAAGGAGGATTCAACATTGCAAATTGAGCATTTGCCTTGAATTTAGCAGTTTATGTTTTTAGTCCGGTGAATTTGTCTGTTTGTCTGTTTGTACGTCTCTTTGTCTGTGGTTAGGATAACCAAAAATCTAAAGGACGGATTTGCAAAATTTTTTACCCAGAGGTAGAAATTGGCATATCCTAGAGGTGTTTGAATTTCTGTGACGTTAAATGTTTCACAGCATTTAAGATGGAAATAAAATCAAATAATAATCAGTTTGGAGTAGTGAAATCAGAATGTGGCTAATGCTGCCTCTGAACCTTCCTTTGGAGCGGAGCTGGAAGCTCGGCTTTGAGAGTTCCTTTCATTACCTTGATGCTCCTTTGTGGGGGGAGCTGGAGGCTCAGTGGGCTGAACAGAGACACTGAAATGGAAGGTGCAGGAAAGAAGCGTCTACAGAGTATTTGAGAGATACTGTCAGTCTGTGCCTTTGAATTCGTAAAATCAAATGCAGAAAGTCATTTTAAAGCAGGGGTGTTTTAGATGTCAGTGACAACTGCTGTCCTAATTGTATTGAACCAACCATGAAAATGATTAGAAGCTAATAAGTAATCTGTAAAATCCAATCGAATAAAGAACAATATATTGAAGTTGACCATCATACGTATATGATGTACGCATGTGATGTGATGCAGCGCAACTCTACTTAAAGGTAAAATTTAACAGGGCTTTTTTTTTAGTGCCATATTTAAGTGGCTCTGACTGTGTGTGTTCATATCCTGGTATAATACCGTTTTTTATTGTAGGGTGTTTGAACCCCCCCCACCTACATTAGTTATCATTTCTCCTTGTTTGATATTCCTTACTTGGATTCTTGCAGTTTTACTTTCTGTGTGTTGCTTTCAGTTACAGTCAAAATGTTCTACATTAATCACGTTTTTTTTAATCTCCATATGAATGATTAACAAGATTTAATTAATGTATTCCTGATGCTTTCCTTCTTCTGCGTTGGCGTAAATTTGTTGGCTTATGGACTTCTCGCAGTACATCAAGCTAATGCGTACAAGTGTTTATTAACCACTGCATATTTAAGGGATCGCTTTAGTTCGCAATAATTGGACAGGCCTTTCATCTCATGCTCTGGCTGCTGTTGAAGATGCGTTTCCTCATCCCTGCAGATCAAAGGCATGACTTCCAGATTAAAACGAAAGACACTAATAAATAAGTGTGTGTGTGTGTGTGAAAACTCATGAAAAGAATATCTGACAGAAACACTGATATCAACCCCCTAGTTTTTGTGTTTATCACTTTATCTATTATCCCAATCCTCGTCTAACTGAACCGCACGGAGACGGTCCTGAATTATCATACACATCTGGAACAATCTTTCATTGCATAGTTGGAGAGTTTTGACTGTCAGGCGTTTTAAAGATCTCGCGTGTTAAAATTAGGCGAGACAATGAATTGGGTTAGTTGGTAATAGATCTCAGGAGTTTATTTCTGCTTGTAGGAAGTGGTTTTGCAAATGCAGGTAAAGACAGTGATTTAAAGAAATCGTTAGACGGTTCACATGATAATCATGTTATAACCATAATCAATCATTTTCTGTTATCCGTGATAATTTCAAGGGATGTTGAGAAATTTTATAAACGTCTGAAATGGTAATAATTTCTCTAAATCCAATTATCCAGGCCTTCTTTTCCCATTATTTACTCGTGAATCTATTAATAGATTTTTAACGGATTCTGGAAGACCAGGAACATTGTAGCAAAGGGGTGTCTAATGTTTGGCTGTGGAACACGATTTTTCGTTGAATGGGCAGTAGTTAGTCTAACGCAATTCTAGAGTCATTCTGAGCAATAACATATTGTATTTATCACATATACAGTCTTTCCCACCAATTTTTTTATAACATTGCATCCCGCCACATATTCTTAAAGTTAGCTTTTAACTTTAAGACCCCCCCGGTTGCTGCACAAGTACTCTTATTCTATCCAATTATTACAGTTATCCAGCAGTCCGGACATAATCTTATCACCACCGATGTAGGCTGGTAGGAAAAGAAGTTAGAATTTGACATTAACATGAACTAAGTTGGTTAATGTTAACGTAATGTAATGGTAATGATAATAAAGTTCAATTATCGCTGCTGTTTTAAGGTAGATGGGTAGCAGGGGAGAAAGGCTCCTCTGGGGAACGAGCAGATGGTGAGATTTAACAGCAGGGAAAGGCACAGAATGTCAAAGAAGTGAAGTAGTCCCTGGATGTATGTTGGAAATATTTTTGTTTTTATGCCATTGAGGCGCAGGTAAACACCAGAAATCAGTGAGAGTCCTGAATTAATTTCTAAAAAAATCAACCACTCCAACAGAGGTAACCAGCTTTGAGCTGTTCATCTGTTTGTTTGATGGCTCAAACATATACCATACTCCAGTCAATTCTTATTAGAATTATTTTATTCAATCATTATGTGTTTACTGTGTTTAATTTCGTTTATCATGCGTTCTAAGTGTGACTCTTTGTTAATTCCTATCAATACAGATGAGATTGTTTAATGGATTGAAAGACCAATCTGGTCATAGCTTTTGCCTCTTTATCATGCTCTCAGAGTGCACAAGATTGGTGCCTCTAACTTTAAAAGTTAGAGCCCCCCCCCCCCCCCCCCCCCCCCACACACACACACACAGAACATGCATGGTTATTTATTCGATTAAAAAGTCTCTCTGTTGTGTTTTTGTACATTTGTGACAGTTCAACTGACTCAAACTCAAGATTATTCAGTCGACTCAATTGTCCTGATGTTCTGACATACGCCGGTCTCCAAGGCGCGCAGGACAATGTTTAACGTGGATATTTGCATTCATCCGCGGCTTTTAAGTCACAAAGAAGACTTACATAACATTTGTTTCTTTCAGTGCTGGGTGGGAAGTGTGAGCTATACTCTCTCTCTCACACACACACACACACACACCGGCCCCCTCTCATCTTCATTTGAGGTACTGAACCGTGGAAGACACAGCAGTGGCCCAGATGAGCACAAGTAGTCTAGTGCTCCTTTCTCATCTCTCATTTTGCTCCCTCTCCTTGCGCTCATGTTCTCACTGTCGGAAGCAGCTGTTGTTCGTCCATTAACATTTTATGTAACGCACACATCCTGCAGTGTTTGGTTGGAGCTTTATAGCAATCACACCATTCCCGGGAATTAAGCACACACATAGTGTACATCTCCAAAAATACCCTGTTTCCTTTTACCGGGCATCCTTCAGTTTTGATTTTGCATACTGATTATTTGGGTCTATCCCGCTAATTGGTCTAAATGAGTTTTCTTTGCTCTGCTTTCATCTAATGACACAGTTCTTCAGAGTGTGGCCTTCTTTGATCAGAGAGAAAGTCAGAGGAAGAGATCAACAACTAACAGATCAGACATGGAGATTGGGATATTCTTTTCAACATACTCAAATCTTCCTTTAAGTGACTATGAAAAAAAGTAATCAATCATTCCAGGCCAGACACACGCTCTATATCTCTGATCTGGATAGTTCTAGTCCATCTTCTCCATCCTTCTTGTAGATGAATTTGAAAATCCCTGAAAAAGGGACATTTATTTCAAAGCTATGTAAATATGTCCTGCCTCATGCAGGACATTTCTACAATGATTTCTACAATCAGGTCATTTTCAGGTTGCACTGAATGGCTCTCAGATAAATTCGGAAACGGATACTCACAATGTCATAACACTCGACGAGGAAGTGGCCGGTCCGTACTGTCCCCTACTAGCCTGCAAACTGGTGGCATCGTGTTGCAGTCCGTGTTTTGCTAGTTACTCGCTGGAAACGGGATCAACTCTCTACCATTCACCTCATCTCTCAATTCAACTTCTTGTATCTCACTGGATGGATGTCTCCAGGGGGCATTTCACCCGGTGAAGGGAGGTAATAACCTAACTTTGAGTGCCAACAGAGGCTCTTTCTGCTTCAAATTTGGGGGGTTAATTAGTCAGACAAAGACTGACTGACTATTTCATATACGATTAGCCCTAATCTGTATTCACAGCTGATCGAATTCCTTTATAATAGTCCTCGTCAAACACCGTGCCGCCTCTGCAGATCTCATTTACAGCCTGATAATTATGCTATATTCAACACTCTTGCCAGGATCAAAACTTTTCTCCCACTTGTGAATATTTGACAAATTATTGCATGAAGTAGTTGGACATGGTCCGCCAGTCATAAAAAAAGATGTCCCCAAATGAGTGAAAGTCAAACTGATTTACACACAGCAATGAAACTATAGATATGTAATTTTACACCAGTGAGGTTCCTCTTCTAAAAGGTGCCATCCTTGGCATCATATCCTGTAATCATAATACTTTTTTTTCTCTTATCCGGGTGTCTCTATTAGATTTATTTAAAAACTGTTTAAACTGTTATTTTTTTAATACTTAACTCCCCCATTTATCTTTTGTCGTACCTCAATAATTAGGTTTCAAGTGGTACTAAATTAAAAAATAAAAAATAAATAAAAATGTCTCATCCTTGTATTTGAATAAAGTAAAAGTACCTGTGAAGGGATGGCTCAAACGAATGACAGGGGCTATTATTCCCTTCTCCAACGAGGCCATAATTTTGTCATTGTTTGTTTGTATTTTACGATAGCATAGCATTCTCGTTAAATTCCAAAGAAATTCTGTGAAGAGGTGGCCTTTGAAATGGTAAAAATGTAATTAGATTTTTAGGTGGATCAAGATTGAGTTCCAGGAAATGTTTTTCGGCCTTGATGGACCTTTGGACTTCTAGTTTTGTCCTTCTAATTCTGAAATAGATGTGTTCAGCACCACAGCCAGTGTGTAGCGAAATGTCTGTTTAATCATTTCAGGCATTTAATGGAAGGGTTTCTGTGATCCAGCATATCAGCTGCAAATTGATCTTTCAAAATGAGATCTACATCGCCACATCTGCACCACCTCAGCTTTGGAATCTGTTAATGTCTTGTCTGAAAACTAAATTGCGAGTGCGTTGTTATCAGGTTTGAGAGTTTTAGAAAACTCCTAATAGCCACAGCAGACGCTGAACATAGTCAGTCGAAACTTCTGCTGTGCATTCTGAAAAGCAAAAACTTTATTTCATTAGATCCTGTTTCCTCCTCTGGAGAGAGTTGTAATACATGTTGGAGGAGTTTACTGTCCTCACCCTAAGGTGTACAGTCATAGAGCTGGACCTTTTTATGCTAGAAGATGAGCATGAGGAAAATAAAGATAGAGACTATTACGTCAGTTGATGCTGTTTGCCTTTCTTCTGTTTGTTTGAAAGTCATCGCTGAACACTATGACGGTGACTGCGGGACATTTCTTTAGTCAGTGATGAAAATAGTTTCTTTCAAAAAAAAGCTTTTAGAAAGAACTTACTTACTTAAGGATCCCAGGCAATAATTTTCCTTTTTCAATTTGTTATTTTCACTTCATGCCGTAAGGAGTGAATAAAATGTCTCAGTTCTTGTCCACAAGAAGAAATCTGAGCTCTGCTGGAGTTCACATCCCATCGTAAGACTGTGCAAACCAACTTCAGGGTTCCCAGTGGCGCTGTGTGCTTACAACACCCTGCAAAGCTTGTCATTCAATTGCAGTGATGTTGTGAATATGAAACTCCAGAGAAACAGTTTAGTTTTAGTACAAAAGAATGCTCCTGCTAAAACAACACTGGGTCAACCAGTATTTAATGTGATGGGTACACTGGTCATCAGTGTGCTGCCGGGTGCCCGCCATTAAATGAGTAATTACACATTAATTCACTTTAGAGTAACAAATAGCGTCCAACAGTTTGTAATTTGATGACAGTGAAACACAGAGAGAGAAAGATGAGTAAAATTAGTGCCAGTTGTTAGGCATGGGACTCTATGTCTAGTCGTGTGGATGATATTATAGGCCAACTCACCCAGAGTAAACATTTCAGGAAGTAATTAGCCATCTGTCAGTAGTTTATTCCAGTGATAAGAGGTGGTTGAGCTCAGAGGGAGGGAAGCCAACTTGTATTGGTTGGATATCTCAATCACCTGCCCAGTGTTATAAACGAACCAGCAGAAGACAAGAAAGGAGGATGAAATAAAGAAAATTAAATGTAGAATTGAAGGCAGAAGACTCACAGGGAAGTGCCAGTTGTTGGAATTAAAATGAATATTAACATGTGGTGTAGAGGGGAGCACATTTAATCAGAAAACTGAAAAATGTATATTAAAAATGATGCACGTTTGCACATCCTCGCAGGTATTCCAGACTGTCCTATTTTTTCTTGAGTGAAGACTGTTGGCTTTATTCCTTTTTTGGTGCCCTGACATCGAGTATGTTACGCTTTGCAAATAATTCCTAATGTTTATTTGATTCTCCCTGGGATCTGACTGGGAAATGTCAGAGATAATTACAGCAAAGCAATGGAAAAGAGACAAAGCAGGATATATATTTCCTGGCATTCAACATTCAACTGTGCCTTCTTAAATTTTCAATTTCAAGAAGTAATGTTTCCCCGAAGGTGCTTTTTGTTAGTTTCCTTTGTTTTCTAGACATATTTTCCTTTATTAGATGCAACTCAAGAGAGGGACAGTTATGCTCCTAAAGCTCCCAGCCCATTGTGTTTGTGTATTTTTCGATTCCTGCTCAGTGACTTAAACCCTTGAGCCTCAGCATTATTTTCAGTTTGAATAAACGGTGCGGTGCCACTTGTGAGTTATACTTTCATCTCGTAGAGTTTGGTGTTTGAAATCGAAAAGTTCTTATCTTTCCCCTGAACCGATGTGCTGCTGTGAGTCCCCCCACCCAGTGGTTCGCCCATGTGGGTCCCAAACAGGAAGTCTGTTCGGAGCATTTCAGCGGTCACAAACACACCCATAAGCTGCGTGATTTTGTGGAATCAGCTATCGGCAAATCAGTGCAGCTTGTTCTGTGTATGCACATTGAAGAGTTGATTACATTGATTTAGTATTCTCATAAAAAATCTAGACAGTTACAGCACAGATTGGAATGTGGGTCGTGAACATCGATCAAACAATGTTCAATCATCGGAAGAGTCTTGTATATAGATATTTAACAGTAATGAAGCTCTAATTCTTGTCTGGATGTCATCTCGAAATTCGAACTGAGCTTTCCGTAAAATTTATAGAGCGGTTAATTGAGAGCGCACAGAAACTCAGTTGGTTCCATCTCTTTATTCTCAAACTAAACCCAAACCAGCAGGGTCACTCCGACCGTAAAACTCTTCCCTTCCACTGAACGATTTAAATTTTTTTTCTCTCTGTGAGTTTTCTCAGAGAGAAAATAAATGTCAGGCCAGAGCCCAACAGTATGCCTCAAACTTCTTTGTGAAAAGGTGGAGGGGCTGTGGAGGATTTGAATGCGTCCTTTTCACATTGTGTGTGATCCCTCCATAGTTTTTTCTGTTGTTCTGAGACAAAAAGTTCAAATGATTGGAAATAAGCCCCAAACCCAACTTGTTTTTATTAATACCATTCATGCTCCTACTGATAGTTGCCATCTCTCACTTTTTTCATAAATTTTCTGAAAGAATAATGAAAGAAATTAGAAAAAGCACAAAATTTCCACCACGACACAACAGTACCCTAGGTATCAGAAGAATTTTTGCAGATTCCGCCATTAATGTCTGAGTTATTGCCACTTCAGCACCTCTGTTCAGCCCAGTGAGTCCCCAGCTCCACCCCCCAAAGAAACATATGAGGAATCAAAGGAACTTATTTTATTTCATTTGTTGCCAAACATGTAACTTCACAAATTTTATCACTAGGATATGCAAAAATCTACCTCTGGAGATTTCATGCAAGTGAGGAATGAAAACCTAACCTCCCTGGGAGAGTGACAAAAAAAAGTGATAGAAAGCTGCAGATAAAATACTAACCTCCATTTGTTCTGGGTTTTTCTGTGTTTTTTAATGATTAATCTTGTGTACTTTCCAGAGAGAAAGTTTGGCAGTGCACGGATGAGAGAAGGAGCTTGATGAATTCCGAGTTTTGATTTTTTGGGAATCATCTTTCAGGCTGGAAAAGAGATCCAGCTGACACTGCAACACTTTCTTAATGATAATCCATAGCTGAACTAATTTTTATCTTCAACCTCTCATCTGTGTTGAAAACATGTGGGAGCATTATAGGAGGAGGCTATACAGTGCATTCAACACATTCACACTCATATATACATATGATACGTGTGCGCAATGGATATAAAATTAGGAAAATCCGTTCATAACATGGGTTTAACGTTTAATGCATCATATTTTTAAGGCCCGCCTTCTGATCCAGTAAAACCACCCAAACATAGCTACCTTTAAATCTCTGTGTTCGTCTCGAGATAAAATATCTTCTGTTTTGGGTCGTTTCCCAAGTGTATTTACACACAAAACACAAAATGCACACCGTAATCAATAGCTGATTTTCAGGCGACGGCACACAGGGCTCCTAATCGATTTCAATCTCCAAGTTTAGGAGCTTGCATTCGAATTACAGGATGTCCTATTTCTTCCTTACGATTACAAGCATCTGACTCACGGTCTATTATTGGATATGTGGAATAACTTAGCGTTTCGTTTGACCTTTGACTCCAGTTGTCCTCTCTAATGGCAGCTGTCACCTCTGCCGAGGTCAGCTGGGGGACAACGGCTTTCTAATGTGAACATTAAGGGGTGCATACATTCAGGGATGGGTTTTATTGCTTTGACTTTGCCGTTCGTGCTTTGCCCATTTCTTCCTCTTCTTTTGGCTCTTCCCTTTTTTCAAGTGTCGCCACACCGGATCATCTCGTTCTTCATATTGAATTGGCATAGGCTTTACATCGGATGCCCTTCCTGACACAAACTTCCACATTTATCCGTGCTTGGGACCAACACTAAAAGTTCCCTGACTGAGTTTGACCTACACTATTTCCTGTTGTTCTTTTTTTTTATAGGGCTGTCTCGATTTTAGCGCCTCGAGTTATCTGGACTTCTAGAATTAGACACAAATCCGACAAATAAGACCTTGACAGGCGTCATGTGGACAGGTTTTGTCACATTTAAATCCCCTGGACAGTGTCAGCATTGACACTGCTTAATGAAGAAAATGATTTGCTAGCTTTGTACACATACACACATATCCTGTATGTGTGTAGAGACGCACCTAGGCACAGGGTGTGAAACAAGTGCCGATGAGACATGCACACACTTTCTCTTCATTTCCCTTCGTTCGCCCTCCCGGCCGATCAGACTCTCTCTGGGAGTTGCATTAACCTGATCTTCATAAAGCAGAGCTTGAGCAAGATGTGACGTTTATAGCAAATCTTCAATCTTGTATCGTGCTGTCAAAGAAAATATTGTCTTTTACCATTGAACATAGGTAAAGCTCCTCTTAATGACCTTCAAGTCGAATGAGCCACTTTGACAGAATAATGGCTCAGTCACTCAACTATAAGTACATGTTTGTATCTGAAACGGAGCCCCCAGGATCTGGGAGGTGCAGGAATATCGGCACATTGTTATTTCTTGATTCATATACAAACCAGGATGGATTCTAATCTCCCCAGAGGGAAGTTGTCATCCTAACAGGATAAGGAGTGTTCGTGATAACTTACTAGCGACTGCGATGTTGATGCTGTTCACTGTAAAGTTATAAATTCTGCATTAGTGATTGAGCAGGTGAATAGTCACTAAGCGGCACCCTGGTAAATAAGTCTGCTGCCGATGTTTGGCTCAGTGTGAACAACCTATGCCTGTTTGTGTCAGTTAACTGCTCTGTTTATGATCCTGCAGTATGGTTGCCCAATTTTATTCACTTCGGCACTGCCTCTACTCCCTCTTGACATCATATGAGCGAACACAATTCTTCTGTTTTGACTCCTCTCTTGCTGCTGTTGCTCCTTGACTTTTACATTTTCCTCTTTTGCACTCCTCTTTCAAATAACAAAAAACGTAATGCCTAGGCTCTTTGTTACAGCTCTAAAATTGTTCTCTTTGAGTATTATCCTTTCTGTTTTGACTTCTGTGAGTGGAGAAATACAATGCTGTTTGTTTTATATACAATATATACATAAAATTGGTGTTAAAAAAAAGGTTTCCCCATTGTTTTGATTGCATCTAGAATTTACATAATATTACATAATTGGCTTCTATTAATGGTGTTTCATCAATTGCAGTAAACACGAATAAATTAAATAACATCACTTCAGGGGTTTAATATAGGCCTAGAATATTTTTTTTCAAGCCAGCAAATTGATCTTTAAGCATGAGAATGTAAATTTCTGGTAATGAATACAGCATCGTAGCAAACACTTAAATACTGACGTACCTGCCAGAAGGAATAACATTATTCATTGACTTCGTCTTGGAGGTTATGTTTTCATTCTTGAGCGTTTGTCTGCTCCTGTGTTTTTGTTTATGTATTTGTTTGTCTGTTTGTTAGGTTTTTTACGAGCAAGATTACGAAAAAACTTGCTCACGGAAAAACGGAAAAACTCTCACGTGTTGCATGAAACTTTAGCCAGAACTAGGTTTTGGCATATCCTCTATGCGTCAAGTGTTCTGCAGTAATCAAAATAAAATAAGCTGTTTGGAGTACTGATGTCAGAATGTGGCTACTGCTACCTTTTGTTCCTTTGATTCCTTCGATGTTCCTTCTGGGGGTGGAGCTGGGGTCTCAGTGGGCTGAAAAGAGGTCCTGAAGTGGAAGATGCAGGAGACAACTGGCTACAGACTATTTGAGAGATATTTGAGAGAGTTTGGTGCAGTTGTTGGTAGATTTAGATTCCATTGCTAACATTCACTGCTTTGTCACAAGTGACACATTTTAAATTACACAGTTGTTTAAATCACTGTAAAGCATTGTCGGAGCACCAACGTGTGCTGCTGTGAAGGTTTGTGTGAAGAAAAAAACCTTTAGCGTTTGAAGGCCAGGAATAACGTCAGTTTACGATGTACAATTGATTGTTGTTGTACGTTTCTTTTACTACATTTTGAATCATAGACACATGTGCCAAAGAAATAACCCTGGTGCTGTCCTTTCTGAGCGTCTCCCTTACTCTAATTCTTGGCTCAGCCCTGATTTATCTTATGTTTTTCTCATATTTCTTAACCTATCCGCCACTTAGTAGAAATGTTTTCCTTTGGTCTTGTTATCACCAGCACTCTCCTCTCATTCAATAAACTTTCCCTCCCCTCCTGCTCATTTTGAAAGAGGGTTTGGAAGCATTACAATCTTTCCCATGTAATGGTCCTAATTGGATTAGTTTAGTGATGTAGCCCAAGATTAACCCAGCAACTTAAGCTGCATATATCTACCTTTGCATTCTTAATAGCTGTCTCTTTGGTAAATAACACATTAAGTTGCTCACATAAAGGTTATGTAGGTGCTTGGGGACCCCAAGCACTTTTGCCCTTCAATTTCATTTTCCTCTCATTTGTGAATTAATCAGGCTTGTGGAATTTGCCGATTTTCCACTAGTTTTTTTTATTTGTCGGCCTACATCAGAGATGTTGTTTAGGGGCCTTGAGTATGCAAATTATCTTTAATTAGCTAAGCACAGTTCAAAGCCTTTTTCACATGAATATGCAACATCGTATTGTGTTTTTGCTCTTGACAGCCATCTGTCTGGGTGTCTTTGATGCTCACCACATGTCTACCCTGCTGTTCCAAATGCCACCACACCACACAGTCACACAAACACTTCCAGGTATAGGTTACGTATATAGAATTCATTCTGTTTTAAGTAATTGCACCTCCTTCGCAAGACCCATAGACCGTAGTCTCGACCCAGTCCTCCTCAAACATGTCGTCAGTTTCACCTATGAAGCCATTTTAGGGAGTTTGCCTCAGTGCTGTAGCACGACTTCCCCCAGACCTCTGATGGTGGGCTTTGATAATTTAGTGGTTATTGGAGTTGACATTTAAGCCGACAAGAAAGTATGTTAAGTATAAAAACCTATCATCCCAATCTCCAGTCTCTTTTTTTTTTGTTCTCGTAACAAAAGGGCTATGTGTTAATTACTCCTGAGCCTGACAGGTAAAAAGTTCCACAAGTGAAGCCCTGTTCACCCCATCCTCGGTCCCTGAATTTACTTCTACTCACCCCTATTCATCTCTGCTATCTTGCTCTCACACATCTTGTCACTTCCATCACTCCTCGTTTAGCAAATCTTGCTTTTCAAGACTGATTTTTTTAAGCATTCCCTGATGACATCATTTTTTTAATCTAAAACTGTCGTCTCTCTGCCATGTTCCCTGCCTATGCAGGCCTCAGGAAGTGGGTGTGTAGTGTGTCGAGTTAGTTTAGGGGGTAGGGAGCGCGAGAGAGGGAGAAAAAGAGGTAGAGAGAGGAGAGGAAGGGAGGATACCGATCAAAATAATAAACAGCTGTGTGGGACAAGTGGTCGGAGAGAACAGGAGCTGTGGTAGATGAAGAGAGGGCGAGGGATGTGGATATCAATCGGAATTTTTCACTCGTGGGAATGAAAAGCCAAAGGAGCAGCAGAATTCTTTTCTGGAAGTTAACTTTAAAAGAGTTTATGAACAAGAAGATGACAAAAGAGATGGACCATTCCTCTCCGTCAAGTGGTGATTAAATACTTGGCAGAGCTTTGACTCAATCGGCCGACGAGCAAACGTCTTACCCTACACCTTCGACAGACATGGAGTCTTGATGCAACCCCCGGCGAACATGTGGCTGCCGAAAAAGAAGAAGGCATTCATTGACTAAGTGGCCTGGTCATGGCAGTGATTAGCGGGGTGTGATAGAGGGAGACCAGATCACGGCTGAAGAGCTGAGGGGCGTGTAGGAAGGCCGACACTGACGGCTCCGTCTCTTTGAGGCTTGTACCTTTACTCTGGGGAAGGAGAGGGAGAACCAAGTTCCTCCTTGTGCCGCCGTCTAGCTTCTGGAAGTGTACGGTTGTTCGACTGGATATTCTAGTACGAGAGCATGTTTTATCAAAGTAATTGATAACAAATGCCCCAGCCCGGTCCTGGGTAGGACCACTGGACCTTGTGTAAACAGCTCCCCTCGTGTCCAGAGGGTAAATGGAGGAAATGAGGCGCAACAAAATTGAAGGAGAATGACGGACCTGTTTGGATCCACTGACCCACACATCAGACCGCCCATCTTGTAAACGACACAAACGTGTTATCTCCTCTTTGCAGACCTACTTTCAAGATTTGTAGGGTGTTGCTCCCACGTTTAGAACACCATTCTTGGCCACAAAAACTCAGTTGTCAAAGCGTCCAGCCTCCACTTTGTCAAGACTCCAGTGGCGCCGATCAGCATTGCTTATCCTTGTCCCAGCTCAGAAGCATGACTGCAGGGTTGCTGCCTCCACTCCCCTTGGCTCAGCTACCTTTCCCAAGAGGATGCTACGAATATATGGTGGGATTGGGCAAGCACACACAGTGGCACACATGCATAAGTGCTGCCAAGAGGTGTGTCAAGTGTGTAAATTTGTTTTTTTGGGAGTGCGACCCAGACTTTGCCCTCTGATGTTTAAATTTCTCTCAAGACCCAAAGCTCTCTTTGGTTGGATTCAAGATTGTACTCACTTTGGATTTGCTATTAATCAAAGCATGACCTTGGTGTCTGCTTTGACCAGCACCACAGGAGGACATACCAACCTGTACCGACTCCATCCCTATCTTCTATGAAAAGAATGGCGACGTAGGCTCTGCCGAGTGTGGGAGGAGTCTAATCATACACTCCAGCATGATTGGCTTGAATTTTAGCCTGCAAGAGCTGCTCAGAGAGCTTGAACAGGTATTTCTTAAATAAATATTTATATAAAGATTATGGCTGTATTTTTGGTGACATCTTGATTTTGTCTCACAGTGGCTTTTAGATAGTATTATGTTGAAGAGGAATCTAACACTGTCAGCATTCATTCTAAGTCAGTATGTAGTTGTGCAGCTAATTTGGACTGCTTTATGGGATTGTGGCCTGCTTTGTTACCCATAGATTTGATTTGGACTTAATTTGTCAAAGTAAACTTTGACATTGTGAAAGGAGAAAGAGAATCGTGACTTAGTTAAGTTTTTGTTGCTGTTGCCTGTCATACTTATTTTGGGCAAACTTATGATCAGAAGGATACTTAGTTTGTAAAATTTTTACATCAGCCCGATATTAACAGTGTGTTTCATGGTTTTTTTCCTGTGAAGCTCTTTTTGCAGTTGTAACGTTTCTGCGGAATTGCATAGTCTCTGTGCTCCAATTAGCCAAATCTCTGTCAATCATGTAGGCATGAGATCCAGAACACATTAATCTTTGTGCAGCCTGTTTCTGTGTGAGGTGGCTGTACCAGTTGTATTTTCTGCTTTTCTTTAATGTATAAGCATTTGTACTATTCACAAAAAATATCCTAAAGGCATAGTTGTTTGTGTGTGAGTCTGTGTGTCTTCGTGCATGGAACTGATAGGCCTAGGTTTGAGATCCTTGGTCAGAAATGACCAAATTTTCATTAATAAATCAAAAATGAATGCACAGTATTTGCTTCCATAGGTGGACAGTGGCACAATATTTGTATAAGTTTGTATTAAAGAGCATAAAACCACTTAAGAACCGCAGGACTGAGATCCAAACCACCGGCTCAAAGTGGCCTTTCATTGGACCAAATGAAAGTTAAAGGGAGCTTTGTAAATAAATGTGTCTTTTGTATGCCCACATAGCTGTTGCCGTCTGTGTTGTCTGTGAGCATTCAGTGTAACCTTCGGTGGCTAGAGAAATGTTGAAGAAAAAGATAAGGAAAGCAATTGTGTAATGACTTGAAACACAGCCAGCTGGTTTGGTGAAAAACCGACTTACGTTAAGTCTTTTTATTGTTTTCTGTCTTCCTGTCTTTCTATTTTTATCAGATTGTCTGTCTCTTTTATCTCTTCTCTCACTTTTTCCTCTTATTTGACCTTTAAGAAGCATTGTACTTTAAGATGGCAGTGGGGGGGAGAATGTGCTTTTGTGAAATGTCAATTGCCATTCAAGAAAATACGGCAGAGCCACAAAGATACCTGCCGTAACTAAAAGCTGTTTTGTCTGTAGTCTGGACCAGCTGAAGCTGGAGTATTTACATAGCCGCCTGAGTAACTGGTCATGGTTTCCACTTACTTTAACGATTGTCATGTGAGTACAACTACTGTGCATCACCCATGTTATCCAATTTCTTCTTTTATGTATGTGTATAGTACAGTGCATTTAGACCCCTTCACCTTTTTTTCCACATTTTGTTATGTTCAAGCCTTTTTATAAAATTCTTTATAATTATTTTATTCCCTCATCAATCTTCATTCAACATCCCACGATAAAAAAGTGAACAAAGAATTTTGGAAATTCCTGCTAATCCATAACAAAAAGAAAAAATTCAGACACTGTCCTCGGTTGCAGCACCTTTGGCAGCGATTACATCCTTCAGGGATTTTTCGGTATGACGTGCTAGCACTCCTGGATTATTATTATTATTTTTTTACTGCCATTCTTCTCTGCAGAGACTCTCGGGCTCCGCCAGGTTGTATGTCACTGGAGCTCAGACGGAGTGACAAAGGGCAAAGGGTCTGATACTTACTTACACTATATATTTGTGTTTATAATACATAATACTTACTTAGCCTCTTTTTCCCACTGTTAAGTTATTTTAATGGGGCGGGGACTGCAATTAAGTTGTGCAGCAACATTAATTGCATTTCCCTAGATAACGCACTTTTACAGTAATTGTAAAACTTAGATGAGAGCATAATTTCCAATCTGTTATGTCACACTGAGGAAGATGTGCAAGCAACAACTTCAGGCACTTGAGATGGGCCATTTCACATCAGTGAACAAATAGGTGTTTATTGCTCTACTGTTCCAGGCTATAAGTCTCGTTATGTCTGTCTTAGCTATACTCATTTTGCCCTATTTGCAAATCTGTCTCGTTGCTACAGGCGGTGTAACACTCATCCATATGGTATTACAGACTTTGCTCTATCTGCAGTTCAGATTAGTTGAACTGAGGGGAGTTCCAGCAGCAGAGACTGAGCGAGGAGAAAATGGAGCAGTTTTACACTTCCGAAAATAAAACAGGATCCTCTACTTACGTCAGCCCCCCTTGTGGTTCAGCCCTCACACCAAACACTCACAAGTACCTAGGTGCTTGTATAATACAGCTGCCTTGCATACATGGAGGAATTGAGCCTCACTATCACTATATTGACAGACACAATTAAATTCTTTACCACATCACAGTATATTTTTTCATAATACAACCTAAAGCAGCATTAGCGTTTAGGCTTAAATGCTTCAGGTGGTCCTCCTGGGTTGGCCTTAGGAGTTCGCCAAAGAGACAAAAAGTACCTCGGGAACAGGTTATGAAAAACGTCTCTTCCCTCTAGAAATATTGTTAACAGTTTACGGTGAACTCTCTCAGGATTGACCTAAAGACCAAGTCTTTCATTATTTTTTTCGGTTCAGGAATAATCAGCTGTGACCGCATGGAAGGCTGTGACATCCAATTTTGGGGGGATTTCCATATGAGCTTACTTTACTGCTCAGCTTAACTGTCACTATGCTCAGAAACATGAGTCTCCCAGAAGAACTGCTGACAATTGTCCTGTGTCTGCTTATTCTTTTAGGACATCCAGGCCGAGATTGATGCCCACAATGATATCTACAAGAGTGTGGACGTGAACAAGTCAAAGATGGTCAAGGCACTGGGGAGCTCGGAGGAAGCAGTGTTCCTCCAACACAGGTTGGATGACATGAACCAGCGCTGGATTGACCTGAAGACCAAATCGGCAAACATCCGGTCAGTAAACCCTTCAACACTAGATTAAAGGGACTGCAGCTCAGACTGCAGTTTTGTGTTCTTATGCTGCTCTCATCTCTAGAAAGAAACATCTTGGCAGAGGGATAGTGGTGGTTCTATTTCCAAAGTGGATAGAGATTCTCTTCAATCTGTGAGAACACATAAAGCACATATCAAGGGATGGACTTGGTCCAAGGCCAGCATAGACTGTCAAGTCACCAATATCCTGAACTTGGTCCTTATTATAATACTGTTGACTCAGAACTTGTTTATTTTCTGTCTCCTTGTCAGCTGTCTTCCACATATCCTCCTTGGGGCAATGGAATGAAGTACATCTCAGTAGAGATCTGAGCGCCACCACAGTGGCATAAACATCTTAGGAAAGACACTGTAGTGTCGATAAAAGATTCTGATGATGTAGAATGTGAGAAAAAAAAAGTTGAAAGGGATGTTTGGGCCAGATGGAAATGTTCAAAGATGAGAAGGGAAAATGGAGAGAACTAGCACAGGAACATAACAAGGCTACTGCGTTATGGGCATTGGGGAACCTGGCCTTTAGATTGTTTTCATGTTAGTAAACAGCGATTATGTATTTTGTGGGAGGAGCATAACTGGTGGCAGAAAGTGACAGCTCTGTGTTACCGGCGGAGGAAGAATATATATAAACTGGGATATGATCATCCAGATGCCTTTTGCGAGTATCTAGAGGATTTTCCATCAGGAAAATTTTGTCTTACAATAATAAGCTAACTCTTAGCAGCGGGGGGAGATTTCAGACTCGTACTCACTGTCAGATCATTCGGTCAAACATCTAACAAAACGGCCGGATATTTTTGTACTCCTTTTGTAAAAACCTATCATCTATAAGAAAGAAAAACTTAGGGCACACGAATATCTTGATGCATTAAATTCCTTTTATGTTGTCATGTCCAGGACATTAAATATCGACATTTACGGACCGCCATACTGCATCTGCACTGACACACACTGAAACCATCAAGGCACGGTTACACAGAATGACATGATGCTTCATCACTAATAAATGTCAAATATCTTACGTAACTGTCATTACAAACTCATACACTCAAACAACCAGTCACATTTACTCATACGGACATAAAGAAAGCAGAAACGCCATAAAATATCAGTAGGATTCATCAGCTCTCTCAGGCTCCAGCCAAGCTGCTGGCATCGACAAAAGTGAATAAATCTGGACTTCATTCTCACAACAGCAGCAGCAACCACCACAAACAAGCAATAATCAGACTCACCAAAGCTGGTCCTCACCTGAAGACAAAGTCTCTCTTCCTTTCTGTCTTTAAAAAAAAGTAATATATACGGTCGTACATCTCACGGTTAACACTGGTGCATTTCAGATTCATGGAGCTCTTATTTCTCCAATATGTTTTAGTTTGTTGGAAATCAGCGCTCAGCAGAGCGCATTCCTCATGCCAATACCGACGCAGCACGGGCCGAGCTTAAGAACACGCTCAGGTCGATACTGGCCTATCGCAAGCAAGTTAGCTTTGGGAATCTTGAAGGCCTAGTCGACGATTTCTTTGACCCACATACTATATATTATCAGAATGTGATTGGTTAATTCACCTGTCAATGTCTATACAAACAGAGAAGGCCAGGCCTTCACTCCTGCTGATGAAGTTATAGCTATTGGTTCTCTTATTGCAATATTGGTGGTGATGGGAGACGAGGAGATGGGTCGTGGCTTTGCTGATCATGAACTGTCCATTATGCCTCAGTTGCAGCAATTAATTATGGCGAACTCGGCAAACAGGGATAATGCATCTCTGTACACAGTGTTCAGATACATTGTGTATAAAGGAAAGGAGAAAAACATACTTAATAACACACATTTACCAAACATCGTCCACTCCAAAAGGCTAACAATCCTACCTGAGTGGTCACAAATCAGATTTGTCCAGGATTATGTATTGAGGCTTTTTTTGGGAGTTTCATCTTGAAGGTTTTTTGTAAATTTTAAACTTTTTATATAATCAGGTTCTTGAAAATGGAATTAGATATGAAGGCTTGCTTCTGCATCAGACTTTAATAAACCTGCATGTAAGATATACAGCAAATTGGTTTCGACATTTTAGAACGAGGATAGGAAGGAGAACGGGTGCAGTACAGATGTCTGTCTTAATCAGACTGATTTGTCAGAGCATGACTGTAAATAAGTGTAATCAG
Organism: Lophius americanus; assembly: GCA_037951165.1. Lineage (NCBI taxonomy): Eukaryota > Metazoa > Chordata > Actinopteri > Lophiiformes > Lophiidae > Lophius > Lophius americanus. The sequence continues at coordinate 7,157,846 of JBBDHG010000051.1, forward strand.
TGAGAGATGAGTGCTCTGTTTGATAAGTTTGACTGAATGGTTTTTGTCTGCAGAGCCCATCTGGAGGCCAGTGCTGAACGATGGTCTCGCCTGCTGGGTCTCCTGGAGGAGCTATGGAAGTGGATTTGCATAAAGGACGAGGAGCTGGCCAAGCAGATGCCCATTGGAGGAGATGTCCCCACCCTGCTGCAACAGCAGAACCACTGCATGGTGTGTACTATCGCCACCGGCGACGACCCTTTAAAAGATTTATCGCACCACGTCGCCGTTGTTTTCAAGTTGTCAGAAAAGTCCAGTGTCTCACAGCAGGGTATGCATTTCTATTGCTCACAACCGTATTCACCGCCCTACAAATTGACCATCAAGCTTTTTATGTGCTGTAGACGACTTAACTGCACTAATAAGGAGTTTTTGCGTACACTGCTATGACTCGCTCAAGCTATTTTGTCGCACCACGGGAGTTTTATGCCTCCAGTGGTTTATAATCAGCATTAGAATTATGGTTACTCAGCAGATTTATAGGGCAATATCAAATTTGCTACACAAGTAGGTCTTTATTTCATTTGTTACAGTTTTAGAATTGTTACTTATCAACCTTAAACTTCACTGTCATTTATTCAAACAAGCAATCAATACCTTCATTATTGGTTGCCTGTTTTTCTCACTATGTTATTTATTGTAACCGCCGGTTACTGTGATACTACGGTGCTGTGTAACTGTTCTCAGATAGACGACTCGCCCTTTGGCTAATGTTTGCTTCCAGTCCATTGTCTACCTCTAGCTGCTGTTGCTCTAATAATGTTTTCTCCTTGGTTCAGTCATCACTCTGTTGGTGTACTTAACCTTCAGAAGGCTTTCAGAGATAAATGTTCTGTCATGCGGTGACGCAGATGCACAAACGTTGTACAAAGATTCTGGAACACATACACACATCATGCAGTTTTTAAACACATGTGTTATTGTGTATATGATGCTCATTAAATCCACTTTCATAGAGGCATATCTGTAGCTAATGTTCATGTGCGTCTGAGGCTACATTCACACTTTAGGAAAAATCTTTCTTTTTTCATGGCTGTGTGGACAGCGCAAACCAATCGGAATCAGATCTTCTCCACTACCACATGTTGTGCTTAATCAGACACAAGTCGGATTTTTTGCACTGCAACCTCAGTCCAAACCGTCCAATCGAATTTCATGCAACTTTGACATCATCTTCCGTCGACGTTCATCACAAAGCTGCGCTGGCACGAGTCGCTTTTTACTAAAACATCACAATACATGATATACACATCACTATAAATGCTATAAACATCAGTATAAACACTAGAAAAATCCCTTTAAACACCCGTACTATGAAAATTTTTTTTCAAACTAACTCTTGTGGCTTCCATATTAACAGCCTGCTGCATGTGACGTCTTTGTTAGTGTTCTTTGTGATGCATGCGTGAAGAATGCGGGTCAGTGAACGTGAACTGTTAATACTGGAGTCCGATATTGTGCACATTTTAAGAGCCACGTGAACGAACACCTTCACAAAAAAATCTGATTGAAAAAAACTTCGAAATTGAGCATTAAGACTGGCTGTGCAAACGTAGACTATTTTAAGGATCCGTACTACGGTATTATAGTTTCTTTATTTTATATTTCTAAATGCAGTACTATTAAAGCCAAATCCACGGGTCTTGCACACAGAGACGCAAGTAATTTCCCCCAAAAGATTCAGTCGTGCAACTTAATGCTAATACAAGAAATATGGTAAAACAAAAAGGGAAGATGTATAAAAATACAAAATAAACAATGAATAAAAGGTTTCATTATAAAAATAAAAAAGGGTCGCTAAATTTGTGCAGACAACAATTTCCAAATCAGAAAATAAAAATGCTCTTTTCAGAGACAACCTTCAGATTTCTGACTGAAAACTTAGATGGTTTGAGACAGGCGTTAAGAAAACCATCTATGTCACACTGGAGCGCCCCCCTCTAAACGGGGATTGGGGTCATCACCTATCGCACACATACCACACACTTTTAATGTCTTCCCGCAGGCGGTTACAGCATCGTCATGACCTGCACTCACATCATGCTAACGACTTATATCATACCCAAGCACACAATCAAGGCCACTCTGTCTATAATGACTCTTGACGACTCATAACCACCCTCAATAGTTATGCACGCCAACGGCCAACTGCCTACGACACTCTAATACCAACACCTACTGGAGTTATAATATCCCTGATTTCCAACCAGGCAGTTAGAAATCATGAAACTTCTTGGTCTTCAAGCCAAAACAGGAGTCCAGTTGCCTATGATTCAATCAACAGGGATTGTCATGGCCTTGAAGAACGAGAATCTACACAGACATAATATAAAGGCAGATAACAGATTTGCTGTGGGGGGAGAGAGAGTGGGGCCCTGTGAACAATTTCGTTGCAGCTGTAATGGCTGCTAACCATATACTTTAAACAATTTCTCAAAGAATCATTTTAAAATCGAGTAGATAATATTCAGATTGTTTTTCCTTACAATCACGACTGAAAAGTGCGATAATATCACTGAGTATGTGAAAATGCTGCATAAAGGGACAATAGACAGCTGTCCCATGTCGATGGTCCTACGGTTCAGCAATGCAGACAAAACTGAATCTCACATAGGGAGTCTTCGATTTTAGTAGTCAGCTTTAAAACATTTAAGCAGAATATCTGTCTCTCTTGCAATTAAAAAGAAAATTCAATGAAAAAGAATGAAAAAGAAACAATGAAAAAGAAAATTCATACACAGAACAGACAGACAACAAAGTGTATAACAAATGTGTCCTATGAAAAATAAATAGACCCTTCATTTCTCATTACTCTCCTTGAGTTCTTCCATGTTCTTTCTTTGATTTCCTGCTGGCGGCTCTCTCACATTTGCGCCTCATTTATTTGCAGTCTTTCTCTCTTTTTGCTTTCACATGCTGTTTCCAACTCAATCTTTCTGCGTTTCCTTATTCCTATCTGGGTCTTCAGCTATTAGATGCTGAGATAGGAAACACTAGAACAGGAGTGTTGAACGCTTTCTTTTCATTTTTACTGTTACATTTTTTTCCCGTCCCACTTTTATTATCAATAGATTGGCCTGGGAGTTAAACTGACCCTGAGAGGATGGAGGAGGCAGAGCAGTACAAAAAGCTGTGGTTTTGAACATGTCTGCTTCTATTGCTTGCTTACGCTGATGCACGTATGCAGAAGAATAGACACGCATACAAACACACTACATGCTCATCATGCACTTACACACCTTGGCCGCACAGAGAGAAAACACACGCCGGACTCTCAGTCAGGAAAATATGCAAAGATATATGGAAGGCATGAGATAGAGAGCGCTTAGAATGGTTCAATGTTTCCCTCTCTCACTCACAGACTCGAGAAAAAAGCGGCAGGCTTAGCCAATTAGTCCACGGAGGACAATTGATATTGCAAATATGGAAGAATCTGAGTGAAGAAATTGTGAAAGCAACGATCCAATGTCAAAAAAAGGGGTTAAAGTTAAATGGGAAGGAGAGAAGGTTTATATGCAGAGGAAGGCAAATTAATAGAGATAGAAAAAGAAAAGTTAAACTAGATTCATTCCACTCGCTGGTTATCAGGATATTCAGTTTCCGGTTTTATATTACTTTCTGGTGGCAAGCAGTGGTTTATATGGCATCTCCGAGAAGAAATTTTATAGTGTGTGAGAACGACGGGGGGGGGCATTATCACGTCTCACCTGAGTGACGTCTTGCCCATCCACTGTGTATTGATCTGTGTCCTTGTTTTTCCCCTCCTAAAATGGCACTAATAGTATTTATTATCGAAATCCAGTTATCCATTTAAAGGCCTTTGTCAGCATCCTGCTCATTAATGTCCTCAATCTGCTCCATTAAAAAAACAGATTTTTAGATAAGAAAGTGGGAACGCAAGCGAGTGTTTGTGAGAATTATTAGCATCTCTTATCAGCGACAGTCAGCTCTTCAGCCCACGAATACGACGGTCCAGTCTGGTCTTTTCAAAGGTTCCTCTAAACGTTTCAGGATGAATACATATAAAGGCAAAAAATGCTAGTTTGAATCAGCGTTAATTGAAATGTATTTACCTCGCTATGTGATTATGCTGCGTACAATTACCATGTCTGAATCCTGGACCTTTCCTAGAACGCCTCAGTCGCCGTTCCTGCATGATTGATTAGCGTCATTCTGCACCTGTACAGACAGGTCATACCCGAGAATGAAATTGAATTTACTGCTGTGCCGGACTTTACCTTATCTGTCTGGACTCTCACTTGCCAGCCCCCGAGTAACTTTTAATTGTTTTTGTGTGGCAACAGTTTTATGACATTCTTCACTCCGGCAGGTTCTTTCCCTTTTGACTGAATACAGGTTAATTTTCTTTTTCCAGTTTATCCCATTGAAAAACAAGAAGGTATTTATCCTTTACAGTGGAATATCTGTATACCAAACCACAGAAGTATTTAACTCTGCATCATTAAAGGTGCGAGGAACAGAATTTTTCAATCAACAAAGCCTCGAATAAGATGCATTTTGTTTGTTTTGTTGCCCCTCAAATTAAAATCATTCAACATTGCAGTGCCTTTTAACCTTACGGATCATTTGAGTTTCTGTCTGCTCATCCTTTCTGTTTGACGGCACGCAGATATTACTGTCAGTGTTGTTTTCAGCTGTCAAAACAGACCGTGCACTACCTGCCAGCACTAAATGTCATACAGAGCAGACACCATAGGAGTAAGCAGCGAGGGTACATTGTGTATCTGCATGAACACAGTTGTCTAATTATCTTTAATTTGTTTCTTTTTGCTAAAAAAATTCAATGTGTGTCTTGATAATTTGCGTATAATCCTGCATTTGAGGGTCTGTTCAGACCTTTTATTATCACACATAGAGGGTGATGTGTGAAATGGAAGTGTGAATGCAATGGGGCTACTTTGAGGACATGTTTGAGACTCAGTTACTCACATTCAGAGGTGGTCTTAGCCACATGGAACCACAGTACCTATTCAAAAGTGTCCTCTCCACAGTGTAGCACAACTTACATCAATCAAGATGTCACAGAAAATCCAAAGTGTATAACACACCGTCTGATTCCCATTTGTTTACTGTAACCCAAATTACACATTGGGCTTTCTTACCTACCAAGGTGAGCAGCAGATTTTCTGTCTGTTCAATCGATTTCATTGTTACCCTCAGATTCTCCCACAGAAATCACACAATTGTGAGAGCTGTTGAGTCGAGAGAAATTACCCTTTTCAAATTATCTTTGCCTTTCATTAAACAAATAAACCTTCCAACAAGGAACAAATGTTTGCTGAAATTATTTCAACTTTTTCCGCAATTTACACTGCATTTGTGAAAGAAGAAAATCATTTTGCTGAAGGTAAACGTCAATTTTCAAATACGGGAAACTCGTTTCCACATCTTAGTAAGTCAAGGTCAGATGACAATAACCCATTCCCATGCCTTATTAAGTCGTGGCTACGACATTCATTTTTCTCTTCCATGTCAGCAGAGGGGCTCCATAGTTGTGAAACAGTTTATGACAATATAATATATATATTTTTGTTTTGGCAGTGATGTAAATCGATAAATGTTATCTGCATACATGAAGTTGAAGAATTGGTATGTATTTGCCACAGCATTGTACATTTTTAATCCCATACAGAGCGGGGATGTGAGATCAGGTGCCTGATGGCTTTAGCTTCTCCACCTTGGATTGAATCACCTAATCCCAGAGTAGGCCACTTTGGCTGAGGCCCCTTGAGACGCTGTCAGGTGCTTTTCTGACGTTGAGAGCTGCTTCATTGTAATAGACCTTTCAAAAGGAAGACGAGCGCCTGTGTAATATCACAAAGAAGCTGAGAAAGCAGGGTTTTGAGATTGGGGTGTTTGGCAGGGCGCTGATAGATCTGTGTTGTGCATCTTATCGCAACTGCAGCACAGGGCACACGGTAATAAGGGTAGGCTGTGCTTTAACACACCACACACGTACACACACAAACACGCACACGGACCCGGGGACAAACACACATCATAGTCAAATAAGGCGAGGAATAATTACAAGATTGATACCATATACTGTATACCTTGCGACTGACACGTGTCTTTTACTGTTCTTCAGACTTGACCATATTATGACGGGTCAATACTAGGAACTATTAAAAAAGAGGTAGTTATTAGAAAATTTGCACTTTTGATTTCATATCACTTAGAGGTCAACTGGGAATTTTTATAAAATGAGAAAGATCATTCAAATGTGTTTGATATTTCCTGCTCAGGCTCCCTTTTAGAAGCGTGTATCCATGTAACACTTGTACAAGTTTCTTTAATAGAGTGTTGGGTAAAGTCTCTTTGTGTAACCAGCTGTCCGATCTGCAAGCGTACCCAATGGCTTGGTGACAATCCGACAGGCCACTTCCAACAGAAGGCATTTCTTGCCACTTCTTGCCCTGTCATGGTTCCAACCCTCAGTTGTTTTGTCAGTGTGTCTTCAGAGCCAGTTCACACAGAAGGACAATGTTTGGGGGACAATACTGTCATTCACTGGCAATGTAGTTGTTTGTATGGCAAATTTATGCAAATCACATGCAAAATGATCCGCTAGCGTTTGACGTGAGCTGTGTTCCATCGTTAAACATCACACAAGATCAAAGGTTTCAGGCAGCATCCAGTATGGAAAATGACAACTTTTAATTTCAACAGCATCTTAGAATCGTGTAATCCACAAGTCAGGGATATCATGGTCGTCAGCATCGCGTCTGCTGTGTATGCACAGTAACTCAAAAACAATTTCATGGATCCCTAAGTTTCCAGGCCATCATTTTTCACCCACTGGTCTGATTTAGTCCAAATGTGGTGCATATGAATGAATCTAGCTTGTATATGTTGTGATACTCCAATAGTTCATATTTTACTCACTAGGGGGAGCTTTTACAAGAAACCCTTTTTTGGACATAACTTCCTAACTGTAGGGCGGATTTTGGTGCATATAGATCACCTTTAGGAGACCTATCTTTTAAATATTATATTTTATTTAATACTTCATAATTCCAACTCTAGAGGGCGTCTTTTTACGAAAAATATTGTGGACATAACTTCACATTTACTTTAAGGAGTTCAAACAGTAAGATTGCTTGTACAACAAAGGGGATTGAGGACTTTTAGGGGATAATATACACTTGCTGCTGGTGAGGACAGCGTAGGCCTTATTTTAGTTATGTTGATAAATCAGTCGACAGAAGATTTAATCGATAACGGAAAAAGCTCTCTAGATGTACTCCGGCTTCAGCTTCTTTACTGAAAGGATTCGATACAACACACTCACAGTCAACACTTTGTAAGGAGTGTGGGGAGGAGAATTGGTCCAGAGGTCCAGGCGCAGCGTAATAAATTTCTGCAGGGTTAAATTAACACTAATGAGCTCTTCACTCTGACATCGAGTCAAACATTCAAAAAAAATTCAACATTAAAATGTTGATTTTTGAAATTTCAACTCACCAAATTTTGCCTTGGACAATTCAGCCATTATTTAAGGTCTGTTATCTAGGATGTTACCGCCAGAACTTACTATTTGTGATTTTTAACTTTGATGTTTTGCAATGTTGTAAAAGTGATATTAGATAATTTGACTCGCCAATCCCTTGTAAAGCCTCCTTTCTCAACCATCTACAAATGTCTACGAAATACTTGTGCAAATCAAAGATTGATAAACAGGCAAAATGTTGGTTCCCCATTGGTGATCCTCACGGCTTACTTCCCTCTTCTTCTTCTTCTCTGTTTCTGCTCCCCATACACCTCCTTTTTTCCTCTTCTGCTACCACCACTGATTTAGTTTTTATCTCTGTGTCACCTCTCTGCACTACCTGTCCAGTATATTTTGAGTATGTGAGCATGAAAAAACCCCATGGAACCGGGTAAACTCTCAAATGACTCAGCTTGGGTGATGTATATGTATGTATCCCCCTCGCGTTGTCGTCTGCCACTCAGTTGGTTATTTGGGCAAAAATGGCAAAAACAAAATAAGGCTCCTCTGTTATACTTTATCAAACCAGTCTTCTACTCAAATCCGCTTACCTCCCATCCTCACATAGAGTAAACTACATTACCTACTCTCAAAGCAATCACACACCCTGATAGGAAATAAACTGCCATAGGTTTAAGTTTATTTTCAAACAAGTTTAATTTATAGTGTTGCATGCCCAGCTAGATCCCAGTATCTAGTTTTTATCAGCTGCTGTGAGCCGTTTTGAGGCTATGTGGGAATGGCGGCGTACTTTCGGCCGGTACCTCCGTTCCTGCAGATCTCACTCTCGTTGAATCCCATCACATAGCCTCTCTCTCTCACTTTAACGTCTTGTTTTTCCTGTTAATAAGGCAAGAGTCTGCGGGGAAAGTATGACCCACCCAATTAAGCATTCACAGGGTTTTTTTGCCACCCATGTGATGAGCAGGAACATCTGCTGTTGCTCTTTGGTTGTACATGTTTGAGTAAATCCAGTTGCTTTTATGCAATATTATGAAAGTCAAGGCTGATTTAAGCAGAACTGGTTGTTCTGTAGGTTATTCTCATTCAGACAAAGTAGGCCAGGTTCATTTGGAGTTCATCAGCAGAGAGTAAATCAGGAAGCAAGAGTGCAAAATATGCCCGTACCTGAAGTTAAAATGCCTAAATGACTCATTTCACAAATATTCTGAAAAACAACTGCTCAAAGAGTGTTTTCCTTCTGAGGTTGCTAATTAGGTTTCACGATCAGTGGGAAGTCTTCGTTGTCATCTCCCATATGTGTCTATGTATTCTACTTTGTGCTGACATGTCTTAGAGACTGAAGTCTCTCTAACCTTCTGCTGCCATTTTCCCTGCAGGCATTACGGTCAGAACTGAAGGAACGTGAACACCTGGTGGTCAGTACATTGGATCAAGCTCGGATGTTTCTGGCTGACCAGCCCATCGAGGGTCCCGGAGAACCACGCAAAAACCTGCATCCAAAGACCGGTACAGCTACTACTTCCTCTTCTTTGAGCTTTTCCCACTTTGAGGTCAACGCTTCAGATTTCTTCCCCAACGATCAAACCCTCCATGTCTTCTCTCACCACACTTGTCCCTTTGGCTTTCCTCATTTTCTCTTGCCTTCTCAACATCTTCCTCCAAACAAATGCTGCAACACTTCTGACCAGTACATTTACATTGTCCATAAAAACCATCCATATGCATCGTGCCAGGAAAAGGAAATAGATCGTTTCCCTCTAGAGATCAACTCAGTTCTCATCACGCCGTGGTAAATCCATGTGAAAAACCCAGATTGACATTTTTATGATTTTTGTACTGAAGTAGGCGCTCATATTAACTCTCAGCTCTCACCTTGTAGTAGTTCAGTAAGCTTTCCAGTATAGTGGGGAACCCCATAAAGTCTTATCGGTATAACTTCAAATCACGTATTTTCACATTTCAATGGAGAAATCTAGGTCGCTAAATCGTCATCAAAACTCTACAACGTCCCCCGCAAGCCAACCCGCACAGCAGTGCTGCTATTTCCTGACCTCACTTTCATTGCGCCACAGGTTTTCGATGTAAATTGATGCCACAATCCTGATGGTCCAGCTGCTCTTTTAGAGCACGCAGTTTCGAATTTCGACGCTCAACAATTAATTGCTTGCAGAAGCCTAAGGTGTTGTTGTTGCGCGCGGCGTGAACATAAATTGTGACTGCTGGTTAACTGTCCAAGGTCCATTCCCATCAATTAAACCCCTGCCTCTGAGGTAAGATTCATGTTTTCTTATTTTAATTCATAATTTATTCAGATAGTGTTCAGTAATCTCGGTTTTCCGTTGTTTTCTGACAGTAATGTATTTATTTTGGGTGTTGGGGGGGTGGGTCAGGATCCAGCCAATTTTTTCTCATGTGCTCATCAGTTGCTATAAAGTGGATGCACCATTGAGCGAATTAAAGACTATATAAGGAACCCTACTGTACTAAGTCTTAGACTCATTCAGTATTCCTTGTTTTTCCTCCTATTTAAGGGACGTTGTGGGTAAAATCAGCTTATTTCCCTTTAGACCAAAACCCATCTGGGTAAATAACCAAGGGGGAGTGTCGAGACTCTGCTGCACATTCCAAGGCTACTTTTCTGTGATCTTTGATAAGGATATCAAAGTGCTGCGTCACTGTGTATATAGATAAAGAGCAGATTAAAGATATGTGGCTGAGCACGTCTAATCACAAGAGATTGGAGTTCTGAGCGACAGAGCTATAAAGTCTTTAGAAAAACAAATGTCTTACATTTTGTATTGTTATTTTTCCTTTATCTGCGCCACTGAATTGACTTTTTGTTTTGTTTGCACCTCGCATTCGTCATTCGAAAGACAGACGCCATGATATTGTGTTTGTCTGCGTCAGGCTCAACCTGCTGCAGTTCCATTGTGTGTCTGCATGTAACTGGGTAAAAAAATAATGAGGGTTTGCAGAAGGCCAACAGGTGAATCCAGTAATCCGATAAAAGCTGCTCATTTTTCTTGTTAGTTAAAAGTGGTGTTTGGAGACCAATTTTCTCTTCTGCTCACTTTCCTCTATGTCTGCTTCCTCTACGATTTGTCACAATTATCCCATCCCCTCACTTTCCCTGGCTTCTTCATTCCCTAGATCCTCCATGTCTCTCAATCTCTCTTTGCTCACTTTCATTACACCTTGACTGCCTTTACTTCCGCCCTCCCTAACTGAGATCCCCCATTCTAATTACTTTCTGCCACTTCCCTTACCTCCTCATATTGTACTGAAGTATACGTAAGTAGAAATCATTGTACAAACAAATAATGGATAATAAATCATTTTCTCAAGTCTCTATATAGTTGTATATAGTATAAGTAAATATATTACTATATAATACTATAGTAAGCTGTAGTATTATAAAGAATAGTGATAGTGCAGGGACTTAAATGATCAGTATTTCGAACATTTTTATTTTGTGATGCAGTATATATAAAAGTCATTAAAGGTTTTTTTTTCAACAAAATATCTAAATCTCGCTGTATTTTTCACGGAACTCTTCTTTCTCTTCCTCTAGAACTCACCCCGGAGGAGAAGGCGCGGGGGCTGGCCCGTGCCATCCGCATGCAGACCGGCGAGGTGAGGGAGCGATGGGAACGGCTGAGAGGACACATGGGCGGCTGGCAGAATCAGGTGGAGCTAGCACTGGAGCGTCTCCAGGAGCTGCAGAGCTCCATGGACCAGCTTGACCTACGGCTGACTCAAGCAGAGGACGTGAAAGCCTGCTGGCAGCCTGTGGGGGATCTACTGATTGACTCTCTGCAGGACCACATCGATAAGACCGTGGTGAGTCATAGACAGCACACACACACCTCACCGCTCTGGACTGGAGTTAGAAACATCAACCCGCTGTGAATGCCCTGTGATCAACTGGCGACTTGTCCAGGGTGTGCCCTGCCTCTCGACCGTTGTTTGTTGGGATAGGCTCCAGCCCCCCGTGACCCTGAAAAGGATTAGCGGTAGATAATGAATGAATGAACCCGCTGTGAATAATTGCATCTTGATCAAATCATAAGTTTTATTTAGTTTTCAGGATCGGGTAAGTTTTAAGTGTTTTACTTGTGATTCAGCTGTTAAGTTGGTCGGTCCAACTATACATGCAGGAAGCGGTAAAACCTGTGACAGACGATGAAGATGGGAGGAATCCGCTGTTGTGAAACTTGTCTGTTGTCTGTCCGATTCAACACCCCTCTCTTCTCTAGTCTTGGAAAACAAAATACCAGTTGACTCAATAATGCTTTTGGTCGTATTTGCTTGGCAATTCTACTTATCAAAACTTGAGGATGCCTGGCCAAGAAATAAGGAACACATTCGCTTCACTAACAGAAAACGATGACAGACTCAAACTAATTAGAAAAAAAATAAATTTAAAAATCAATGGAATATGGACAAAGAGGAACAGAGGAGAGAGTAAAGCAGCAGCAAAAATAGCCACAGCTTTCAACAGCAAAAGCAACTCCTTCACGGCATGAACTTGTTTCACCAACTCACATATCATTGATTGCCTCCCTGTGGCATGGACAATCTGGCCAACTATGGGACTTGAAATCAACAAATGTAGGCATTCAGTTTGAAGGTTCTGTCTATTAATAGATTTGACTTTCAAGAGTCATCACTCCAGGATTGCACACACATAAAGTATGTGGGCATCATTGTACACTGACAGAACCTGTAAAGTTCTTAAGAAGAAAATACAGCTTAACAGCATTCAATTTTTATTTTAGATTAGGAGGTCGATTTAATAAAGATAAGCAACGTTTAAGATGAAAAAGAGAATATTGACATTGAGCTTAAATCAGAAACTTGATGGAATTATTCAATCATGATGTAATTTGTTTGACTTTTCAGTCAAGGCAGTTTTATTCGTATGGCAACAACCAGGTATTCTCAAGAGTCCGTGTATCTTTTGGTATTGTGTTTTTCATTCCTGAAACGAGTATTGAAAAACGAAAAGTGGTAATTAGTTTTTTGGGTTTTGAGATACAAGAATCAAAATTGAGAAACCTGGCATTGTTCCTTTTTCAAATCAAAGAGGGATCATTGATTTTCATTTTCTACTGTGATTATGAAAAATTTAAATCTTTGGGAGACAAGATTTATATTTTTGTTTACTGAGACCGGTGCTCCTAAGAGAATGCGGGAAATAGAAAAAACATAAACAGCTCTGATTAATCATGGTCAGGTTAATCACGATTATACCCGTTTATACACACACCGATCAGCCGCAACATTGCAACCAGTAACTGGGTCATTTAGATACACATGAAACTTAAAATTACGTTTTCCGGTCGAAACCTTAAAAGATGGCATTTATTGTGCTATAAAGTAGGACGTCTGGACCAATCACAACATCCCATTTTACGATGGTCCAAGTCAACTTACTGTAGGAATGGAAATGTACAGCTGCAGTCTTGAGTTTCCACCTGGGATATTTATAGCCATAAACCGCTGGTGTCTCATCAGTTCCAGGATGGATCATGTAGGAAAAGTGTCACCAAAACACCAAAACATTAATCATCATTCTGATATGACGGATTGCAGTGAAGAAGATCGAAGAAATTTTCCAATATTCATTGTAAAACGACGGACAAAATACCAAAACATAAACCGACCCACATCCAACATAATCAAGCAAATGTAGGCTTTTGCGACAGTGGCGAAAAAATGGGTGGTCAACCCATTGTGAGTTTGTATGTATAGTATTACTTATTATAATGATAACAATAATCATATAATGATAACAAATAAAACAACAGTCAATAATAAAGTGGCATATAATTATAATAATAATAGTTGGTGTAATAATTATGTAGGTAATTACAGTATAATACAGTTATGTTTTTGAATATTAGGTGACCTTTTACAGCATTTTATCACAAACAACATGTCTCTCTGTGTTCAGGTCTTCAGAGAAGAGGTCGCCCCATTACGTCATGATGTAAGAATCGTCAACGAGCTCTCGGCAGAGTTGACACCGTTGGACATCCAGCTGTCCTCCACAGCCTCCAGACAACTGGACCAGCTCAACATGAGATGGAAACTACTGCAGGTGCTTAAAAGTCTCCTGAACACAACACACAGTCTTCCTTGTTTTTTTATGAAACAAGTCATTAGTCCAATTTCTTCATTGATTAACACGGAGTTCTCATCAAGAAGTTTCTATTGTCACATACAATCTTACAAGTTGCTCCCTCGTGTCGAAGGGATCCAGTTGAGGTTTGTTGGGCATATGATTAGGATTCCTCCAGGATGCCTCCTTCCGGAGGTTCATGTCCAACTGAGGCCCCGGGTTAGTCCCAGAACTCGCTGGAGGGACCACATAGCACATCTGGCCTGTCAACACCTCGGGATCCTCCAGGATGAGCTGGAGGGTTTTTCTGGGGAGAGGGATGTCTGGAAATACCTTTTTAGCTGTCGTTACCATGACCTCACTCCAAATGAGTGGAAAAAATGAAATAGACGACTCACAGTTGTTCTTATTCTTTCTACACAGGTATCTTGATGTTTTGATCAAGACTGGCAGAGCCTCTAACAAGCAAACTTGGCTGATAATGCTGTCAGTGACACTTTTTTATCTCATTCCGGCAATTAGAATTTTTCTTGCAGACAGCGAGGCGCTATTGTATCTTATGATAAAGGAGCTGTAAGATGGGGATCATAAAAAAAGGCATCAAGGCAGAAGAAAAGTAGGAAAGGGAGTTGGGTATTGAGGAAAATAAAATAGATTTTGAAACTAAAAGTAATCCTTTTTTTAAAGTATGACACTCCACAGTCTCAACTAGGATAGCAAGCTAATTTGTATCCTTGTGATACAACCATACCCCAAATAGTATTTCTGCCTCAAGAATGACCATTCAAATACTGACGAGGACAGACTTTCAGTGGACTGCACACTTTCTCTGATCCATGCCCATTTCATTACCTTCAGCCTGCTGGAATGCTTCTGCCTCCCAAATAAGCCATGTCCGACTGGGTAGTTTAATGATTTGGTTTTCATATTCAGACCGCTCCAATCTTCCTCTCAGTGGGACAGTGACCATGAGGGCTGTTAGCAACCGTGAGGAAACTGAGCTATTGGCCTTTCTTTGACTATTTCCAGGGATCCCTGGGTTTGCAGCTGTTGTCTGGCTGCCATAATGCTCGAGGGGTGTGGCTGAGGATGAGAGTGTCTGTATTACAAACTGCCAATACTGCTGTCCTCACAGTGAGCCTGAAGGTGCAAAGCAATCTCACAGTGACATCAGGCACCAGTGAACTGAGAGAGAAGTCAATATTTCCTCTCTCACACTTTTTGCAAAGTTAATGTGATTGTTAACTCAAAGCTGTGGGAAGTTCCACCCTTACACAGTAGTTGAGAAGTTGATTCAGCTTTATTTCAAAACATTAATAAGCTTTCTATTTTTGTTATAATAAATTATATTTGGACTATAAAAGGGAAATTAAATCTGCGGTGTCCTGAGCGTTGTCCTTATTCTAATCGGTTCATGATGAGATGATGGCCAGGAGACACTATCACCATTCTGACATTCTGATTATTCAAATTTCTGACGGTAGTTACGGGACGGGATATAAAATCAAAAGATATTATAGGTAGGTGGATAATATGTTAGATGGATGAATGGATACTTTAGTCATCTCAAAAGGGGAAATTCATTTGTTACAGCAAATCAAACAAACCGACATTCTAAAGGTGGCAATGCCTAACACATGTAATAGGAAATGTAATATTCATATATATATATATATATATATATATATGTGTGTATAAAATAGGTGTGAATAGGAATAAAGTGTAGGCAAATGAACAAAAAAGAGTCTGATCTCCAAGGGTAAATTTAAATATAAATTAAATTGTTTTTAAATAAAAACATTTTTTAAATAAATGATCTGTCAGACCTTCAACATCCTCATACTTATTGTGCACCTGACTGGTCACCAGGAAACTCCAGTTGATGATATCCACTGATTTGGCATGACACTATAACCAGTTAAAGGTGAAGTCATAATAGCTGTGATTACCTCATTACAGTGGCACCTGTCAGTGGTCCGGATATAGTAGATCATTATGTAGGATCATTTTGTCCCCACAGTGAATGCATCGGAAGCAGGAAAAATGGGCAAGAACAATGATTTGATCTGCTTTGACAAACACTGGCTCTGAGTATTTCCAGACCTGCAGGTTTTGTTGGGTGTTCCCAGTCTGTAATATCTAATAGAACATATAATACTATATAATAGGACTAAAAATGAAGACGTATGAACTCACTGAACACCAAGTGCGTATCTGATAACACACATCATGTGTTTTCCTCCAATAGCACTGTTGCACATCTGCACCCGGACAACTTTTGCAGATCTGTAACTGTAATATTTCAATTTATATATTATACGTATATGCCATCGGAGAGTGGACTGTTTCCCTTTTCTTTATATTTGCATGCGCTTCATTCCTGTATTTTAACTTGCAGATGTATGTTTTAGCTCTTCATTTTGGATTTAGGGTGTATGTATGTGTATATGTAGCTGCCCTAATGTATACGTATATACATATGGATGGATGTTTATATGTGTTTATATATATATATGTATATTTGTTTATGGCAGTGAGCTTTTTGATTTCATAAAATTGGGATCAGGGGAATTATCAGCTTTCAGGCCCACAACTGAGCGTCTGTCCTCTGTCTGTGTGTCATCTTGCAGGTGGCAGTGGAAGACAGACTGAAGCTGCTGCAGGAAGCCCACAGAGACTTTGGCCCCTCCTCCCAACACTTCCTCTCCAGTGAGTACGGCGCCTGTCACTGAACAGACAAACAGAACATTTGGAAGAGATTTGTTCCAACTCTGTTAAACCGTATCACATTGCTTTATTTTCTTACGTCCCGTCTTTTCATCTTTAGCCATACGGGTTGACAGTCACGCATCCCATTGGCTGTGTGGGCTCATTCTTCGTCTACGTTTCTCCCCCGCTCTTCGTCTGCCAGTAGACACACAGACGTGCTGCAGACGAAGCAATTTAATCTTGAATAATACAGTACAATTACAGCTCTCTGATCTGCCTCCTCTGTCACCCTCTTTGGAGTGGTCATTAGTGTAGAGAGTCAAAGGCAAAACTGAGTAGAAAAGACAAATGCAGGGGACTGAACAATAAACAAACTGTGGCCAGTCTGTAGAATCCACTGTGTCTCTCTCCTGCTTTTGAAACGCTCCATAATCCTAGAGCCATTAGCCGGCTTTCTGCTCATCCTGATTTGCTTTTCTGGCTGTCAGAAGTAAATTAAATGAACAGTGTGTGAATCAGAGCAGGTGGTAATCTTGGCGCTGGAGCCGTGCTACCAAAATGCCCGAATTTACATAGTAGGTCCTGCTGAGAGCTCTGCTGCAACCTCGACAAACAAATAAGCACTCTGCCTCTTCTTTCCTCTCCGCAGCACTATGACACGTTCTGCTCCATCAGACATTCACTCTCATTGCACTGGTAGCTTAATATTCCCTCAGGGATCAATAAAGTACTGAGCCCTTATCTTGTCCCATCTATGTTGTATATCTCCAAATCTAGCTTAATGTCTCTCTCTTAGTATCTATTCATTTCTGCCTGAGTGTGGAGCTGCCTCCAGGAGGGAATATGGGAGGGTGACCAATCAAGCTACAGGTCTGCTCCGTGTAGCTGTTGAGAGTTTCTCACGTCTTATATTTGAATAAACTTAAGAATGACAAGCTGCTAGCAGGACATTTTCTGGCTCTCTTGGTATTTTTTTTGCCCCATCTCTCATTCCTCAAAGATAAATATAATGCTGTGGATTCCACAGCTTTTTTAACCTCGGCCAAGGAGGTTATGATTTCACTGCGGTGTGTTTGTCTGTTTATAGGTCTGTTCATTTGTGAGCAGAATTATGGAGAAACTACAGGACAGATTTGTATGAAATTGGTTTGTTGGAGTTGTAAGTAGATTTATATACTGGCAATACCAATATCTTGGAGGACGTTTGCGCTGTCCGAGTATCTTTTCTTTTCCTGTGATCTTTCTTTTGAGTTGAGCTTGTGATTCAGTTTCTAGAGTTCCTTTGATTTCTGTGAGGTTCACTTGAGGTTTGAGCTTGGGGTTCATCGGGCTGAAAGGAGACGCTGAAGTGGAAGGCGAACGAGCCGACCGGCTACAGAGCTGTTCTGTACAATCTGAGATTTTGTTGGAGTTGTCGGTAAAGTAAGCTAGAGGGTAGCAATAACTGACCCATTAATGGAAACATCTGCATACATTCATTCTAAACCTTGGCTACTGTTTTGCTTTGACAAAGTTTTTTGCTCCCTGAGTGCTTTCACTAGTTACATTTCTTTCTGTTACCTTCACACCTTATTTTATGTCTCTCCTCACTCTTTCCACCGGAAATTCTTACAATTCCTTTTTTTCTCACAATTTTATACACAGTATGATTCTTTCCCTTCAATGGCTAGACCGTGGTGTTATGGAAGTTTAAAACGAATAATTTCAATTTCGAGCAGCTTACTGTATTGCACGGCGAAATCATACTGCGTATATGAAGATGGTGTTTCCAGTATGACAACTTCTCATTTTCTCCATCTTTGTCTCTCCCCCTCTTTCTCTGCAGCTTCTGTGCAGCTTCCCTGGCAACGAGCAGTCTCTCAGAATAAGGTTCCATATTACATCAAGTAAGTGGCAGGCAATGACTCTGATAGCAATCTTTTTGAATTGCGTGTCTGTGTGTGTGTGTGTGTGTGTGTGTGTGTGTGTGTGTGTGTGTGTGTGTGTGTGTGTGTGTGTGTGTGTGTGTGTGTGTGTGTGTGTGTGTGTGTGTGTGTGTGTGTGTGTGTGTGTGTGTGTGTGTTGGTTTGAAAAAATGTTCTGGGTATAATCGAGAGTTTGGTCACATTTTGATCAGTACAGTTTGTAGTTACTTAAAGCCTTTGCGTTCCACCTGAATTCAGTTACCATAAAGATATAAGTTTGAAAGTAATAGCAAAGGATGATCAATGACGCTGACAGGATTCTCTCAGCGGACACCAAACCTGACAAAGCTGTACAAAGATGAAGGATTATAGTTTAATATAAGCGGACTTATGTTGATTCTGTTGAATTTCTGGGGTCTATATGAGACCAAGATAGAAGCTATCCTAGCAGTCAAATCTGCTGACTATGCAATTAAAAAGCATATCTGACCACAAACAATTTATAACCATCTGTCATGTGATATTGTTGAAAAGATTCACTTAACTTGAGTTTCTTTTTGTATGTTCCATTAAAATAAATCATACAATTATTTACAATAGTTTATGATATATCATAAAGTATTGTACTTTATGATATGATATATCACAATACTTTATGATATATCATAAAGTATTGTAAATAATAAAAACATCTGTGTTTCTTACAAGAAAGTAATGTCACAATATGAATTTTACATGGATTTCGCAATAGAGTATTGAATATGCCACAAAATATAGTGTATTTGGCCTATATTAGCTTACATTGGGAGAAAGGCGGGGTGAGCCCAGGATGAGTCGCCACATCATCACATCCCACATATATCGCAACACAAAAATTCCCCTGCAAAACCCAACCCTTAAAGTCAACATTAAAGCATTTAAATTAGTGAAATGTCTCAATAATGAACAGGAATAAACGCTACTGTGGGTCTGCAGAGATGGCCTTGATTCTGTTCATTACCCTAGGGATCCCCATTCGATCCCCTGGGTCATCCGTTTGGTAGCCACTCTCCCTGACTAAATCGAGCATGCTTGCAAAACTATCAGCAGATAGTTCCCCTCATGAGCAGATAGTTCCCCTCATGAGCAGATAGTTCCCCTCATGAGCAGATAGTTCCCCTCATGAGCAGATAGTTCCCCTCATGAGCAGATAGTTCCCCTCATGAGCAGATAGTTCCCCTCGAGCAGATAGTTCCCCTCATGAGCAGATAGTTCCCCTCATGAGCAGATAGTTCCCCTCATGAGCAGATAGTTCCCCTCATGAGCAGATAGTTCCCCTCATGAGCAGATAGTTCCTCTCACGAGTCATTTATGGGCTTTGACCTCTAGGGTTCTGCAGGTTAATTAAAACAGATTAAACCATAAT
>JBBDHG010000051.1:7842500-7852500 GCA_037951165.1 Lophius americanus
CAGCTGGTGCGCTCCTTCCACATAGCGATAATGAAGCAGACAGAAACGGGGAGAACAAGGCAGGATAGTGTTGTAAAGGCAAAGTTTGAGATAGTGTGGAAGGAGCTGGATCTTTCTTTAATTGATGCTGTGAAATGCACGCGGTGTTGTCTGTTCTTAGAGCGAGGTGCCAAACTGTTTAGCTGTGACATGCCACTGCTATGAATCTATAAATTCTGGATGATAACAAGTAGAAAGTGCACCTGTGTGACACTGTCGGGGCTACATCTGAATAGGTGTCTGTGCCCACTGTTCACTTTAAGCAGAGGAAGTTTGTGTTCGGGGTCAAATGTGCCGCTGATGGACAGAGCTTTCTTATCAACTTGTCGGTCACCGCTGCAACTCGGTCTGCATCTCGAGTGTGTGTTGAAAGGAGGTTGTGTTCCCTACCTATGTCTCACGGAGGGCTGAAGGTCTTTATGACGTGATAAACATCTGGAACAGAATGAGAGTCAACCAACAGGTCACCCACTAATCCCGCGGGTAAAGAGTTGTTTCCTGTAGGCACGAACTCACACACACATGCATGCGTAAACACACACCGGCGCGCACTGCACTGCATGTTATTTGGATTCCTATAAATATTTTCTGCATGTATGTTTTGCAGCCAGAACAAATATTCAAAAACGGTTGTGAAGATGAAGTAAAAAGCCAGTTTTGTCACGACATCATGATGACATGGAGAGGATACTTTCCTCTGAAATGCAATTTGATATAGCAGAAACTACCATATAAAGACTGCAAACATTAAAACAGCAATTGCTCTGATTAAGCCTTGCAGCCTAATGTGATTTAGAAAGTTCAGCAGTTAATGCAGGTACATTTTTGTTTTAGAGTAATTGCACAAAGCTAATGCGCCTCGGTCAGCTGCAGCGTCTCTTACTCTCACTTTCTCACTAAGGACCTCTCTGCTTCTTAGAAATGATTCAGGACACACACCAGCATGCAGGAGGAGGACTCCCCTCTATTAGGGGATGAATGAGTTCCTGGGCCCACCTACATGACGTGATATTCAGTGCAACGTAAAAACGACCCAGAAGGGGGGGTTCTTATGTAACAGCAGCAAACACTTTAGCACCTCTGCTGGAGTCTGGATGACTAATCATCTCTGCTCATTATGCTTCTGGCGTGGAGAAATGTGATCTGTTGAACGTCAGCAATGATGAGCAATGAAGTTCTTTTAACAAGTTAGATATAAACCAAATCTCCTTTTTTTTGTTGTGGCTCATGGAAAATGTAGGTAAATCTGCTTCACATGTGATCTGCTGATCAAACCCTGTGGTATGTAGTACTATATATGAGAAAAGAGGGAGTGCAGAGCATTCTGGGTAGAATGTTCTTACGGTTTTGTAGTGAATTGGTCTATTAAGATGCTTCGAAACAAAGCCTGGAGGAAAGTTGTTTTCACAGAGAACTTAACGCTCCAGAGTTTCCCTCCTCACCCCCATCATGCCTGCCAATTACAGACACCTTCTTTCATCTAATTTCTGTCTCTCTTTAAATTTCCTCTAACTTTTTTTCCTTCTGGGTCATAGTTTGATCAGTGGAGTGACTTGCTGGGTGAGGGTTAGGTCAGCTGCCGAAATCCAGTAACCTGCATGGAGAAACTTAATGCCACAAAGTATGATTTAGAATTATTGATTATAATGAGGATATTAACAATTAACAACTTAAAATACAGTTTTTTCTCAGTGTATTTTCACCACGCCTGATGACTTCTTTCTTTTTTTTTGCTGTGTTGTATCTATGATCTGTGTAAACACAAAATACAAGTTTTAAATGATAATGGTATTTATTGAATCATAACGGTTATCGAAGATCCAACTGGGCTTGGATGAAAAATAATTGCCCCCCCTTAGAAATGAAATCCCAAACCTACCAAACTGCATTTATAACTGGTTGCAGCTGGACTAAACCCAACAAGAATAACCCTTTATAACAATGAATGAAGTTGGCTTATTGGTTTCGTCAGTATCAAATTATACCAAAATCAAAGGATATTCCTGAAGAGATGAAGAAGGAGGTCATTGAGATTGGGTTCCAAAGCTATTTCTAAGGCTCTAGGGCTCGACAGATCCACAGGGAGACACATGATCCACAAATGGAGAAGACTAGGAACAATATTCAACCTAACCCAGAAGAGGTTGACCTTTAAAAGTTCTGCAAAGTGCACAACAAAGGTTCATTCAAGAGGTCCCAAAAGAACCACGACTTAAGTCTTGACTGAATTCTCTTCACATACTGGCAGACCAATTAACGCACCTTCC
The DNA here is from genome assembly GCA_037951165.1 of Lophius americanus. NCBI lineage: Eukaryota > Metazoa > Chordata > Actinopteri > Lophiiformes > Lophiidae > Lophius > Lophius americanus. The sequence continues at coordinate 7,844,807 of JBBDHG010000051.1, forward strand.
AAAAGAAAGCTCCATCTCTACAGGATCACACCTGACTGTACAGAGATTCCCCACACAGGCTTGACCTGGCTAAGCTGGATTGGCTCAGACTGAAAGAAATGTTAATAATTCATGTTTGTGCTGTAGACCACCCTGACTGTTCACAGGTCAGATAATCCCCGACGTGGAGAGAAAACTGTGCTGAATACTGAAATAGCTTCAGAGGGAAGAAGGAAGAGACAACCACAATATGCCTGATTACCAACCACTGGACTCCCATCAGCACATGACTTTCGAAGCTCATAATGTTAAAATATGTACGGATTCAGCAAGGACCGCATCCTTGAATCCAAAATCCGAAGCCTTGAATCTCTTGGGTGGCCATTTCTTTCTCTATACACACATACAACACATCTCCAATGGGACATTTTAAATGCTTGTTGACTCTCGGTGTCCTCATGTTCTTAGGAAATGACTAATAGGGAGCTTAGGTCACTTTGATATTGCCAACCATTCTCTTGAAGCCTCCTAGAACCAAGAGACAAAACAGAGACAAGAATCAAGAACTGTGTCTTACCTCTCAAATCTCCCATTTATTGAGTTGGACCTGCTCAGCACTCAGATCTTCCTCGTATTTCTATAACAGTACTGCATACAGTCCCAAACATTCCTCTACATCTCTGAAAGTGCTTAAACCTAACATTTAACTTGTGAGAAACTGACCAGTAAAGTGTTGTTGTGGTGGACAAGTTGCATTAGAGATTGGAAAGGTTTGTTCGGACGGAGAAGAATCTCTTCCGACTCTTTTTCATAACAGTGCTGGCCAGGAAGCTAGCGGAAGCAAACAGCTTATATTAAGTCAGAGAAAGTTTAGCTTAGCCGGTGACCTCTTGGCCAAAGTACCAAAAGTCCTAAACGTATATAAACCATAAGAGATAGACGATGGAGATGGTGCAGAGATGATAAGTGAAAGGTTGCCTGTTGTGAAAAACCCACAAGGATAATGACAAAACAAGCAACATCTCTACCAAAACGGTTGCACCATCGTCCACACCTGGAATCAGCTTATGCTAACGACTCATGTCATACGCTAGCAGACGATCCAGACCACTCTGTCCCTAAGGACTTCTGATGACTCATACCTACCCTCATTAGTTATGCACAAACAACCGTCAACGACCCTCTATGTACCAGCACCTACTTGAAGTATAAAATCTTTGACTCCCCACCAGCCAGTTAAAACTTAAGAGGCCTCTTGGATGAGATGTGAACTGCTTCAAAAAAGTCCAGTTGCTTTGGATTCAACCCACGTGGATTACCATGATCTGGATGAATGAGAATCCTCACGGACAAAACAAGCAAAGTATGCTTCAGTCACACTCCTCCTGCTGCAATTAGCTGATTACAAGAGCTGAGGGGCTGGAGCCTGACATCTTTGACCTCTTCATCACAGCAGGAACTTCACATGACACCGTGTTCAGACAAGCAGACACAGCTTTCTCTTCTTGTCTATCGCGCTGAATTTCAGCCTGCAGACCTGTTGGAAAATGTGCATGATTTGGTGCAAGCAATACAAAGTGTCCTTAATTTAACATGTAATATTATTTCAATCGGAGCCGACTGAGAATGAAGAAAGAGATTAATGATTTATTATAGATGATGCGTGATCATTTGTGCAGTGTTGCTCAGACACTCAAGGGAGATTGTGATTGAAGGGCCTCCTTCCTGAGGAGCGGCATGCTGCATGGAATGATCGGCCAGACGAATGATGGGAGCGGGGAGGCCTAGTTTAATGAAATTGGCAATCGGCCGATCAGCCAACCTGGAGGCCCGTTTCAAACATGCGCAGTAAACGCACACCAAGCCTGAGCGTCCCATGCTCATAAACACATAGATGGGAATTTGTAACACAAGTAAGGACAAAATAAGAAGTGGATGAAGAACCCTGAAAGCGTACGGCACAATGATATTAATCACACACTTCAAACTCAATCACCCCGAGGAACATAGTCATTTTAGATAAGCTAACCTTAGCTTCGAAATGTCATACAATTGATTTAAGAAACGCACGGAGGGTACATTCATTTCAACAGGTCAGAATACATAGACAAGGCCGACTAGCATTACTTCCACTGTAGTCCTTCAAAATAAGAGCACCTGAAGTACTCACTGTGATTTTAAAACGAAAGAAAGAAACGGTATCGATTGGTCGGACTTTATAAAAACCTGTGATCGGCCAAGAAATTTGCCATTGGTGCACGTATAGTTTTATGTTGTACCTACACACACATACGGAGACATACTCAGTGTGTACTGCAGTGAGTAAACTTGACACACAGGCTACACATGCAAAAGAGCTTTGTGAGCGAGCCAAACATGTAAGTGTGATTTTTGGAGCAAACCCACCACTCCTTTCACACTAGTATGCACATTTTTTCTTCAAGGCTTTTTAAAAGTGAGGTCTACATTTCATCTAGTGGAACCTATCTGTCCAAGCAGAAGAGTCTTAGTTGGACCACAGCGACAAAGGCAGTATACCCAAGTTTCAAAACAACACGGTCAAGCAGTCAGCCAGCATTTAGGAACAACTAACTGGGTTACCAGGTGTGTACCTGTTTGGCTCATGGCTGAAGTTTGTCATGTGGAAAACTATTTAAAATGCCTTTGTTCCTATAGACCTGTTTTTGTGCAGAGGTAGCTGACCAGAAGACAAACATGCCTTTATATTTTATGGTTAAGACCACGAGTTAATCTCATGTGTAGGGAGAGTTTTGAATCCAATGAGTCTGACAATCCTCATCAGAAGGTGACGTATGAAGTAGTTTATCCGTACGTTACGGCCTGACGAAGGTGTGATCGAAAACCAATCATTACCTCCGACAGACACCGAAACAACTCTTAACCGGCGTCACTCCGAACTTGAATGCCAAAACAATCAGGTATAGCGGTGAAACAGGCGGCCCTCCCCGCAGAGCAGTCCCACAAGCTTTGTTTATTTACCTGCTCTCTGATGTGCATGCCAGCGTTAAAAGGGTTTAGAGGTCAATAAAGGGATAACAGTTTTGGCTTAGATGGAAAGTAAAGAAAGACTCATGCAGCTCTGGTTTTATCTAGAAGAAGAAGAAGAAAAAACAACCTAGAAGTGACATCAACATTTTCTGAGAACTATGAGAAGTAGTGTCCGGCATGTGATGAATGGATGAGCATATTTCCCCTTTTGTTTGTCATTAGTTATGATTAATCCCTTTTTTTTTCTATGCGATTTCAAAATGAATTAGTTTAAAACAGAGAGCTTCATCGTGACCCTGTGATTACACAATAGAAGCAGTTTGCATTACTAATTAACATCTACATGCCTTAGAGGCTTGTGTTGCCCCCTCCGGAGAGACGAACCAACGCTGAAACATCGCAGAGCAATTATCCTCCATTAGTGCATTTGTTCTCGCCACACAGAAAGACAGTAGATTAAAAAACAAAACTGCTGTTAAACTGCAACTGCTGTTCGTTGTTTGATGAGCAATGAGGGATTTAACCCCAAAACAATCTCAGATACATTTGTAGGTAATGGTTTGCGCTACTGTCTGTTTATGACCCCTGTGTTTTGGTAAATGACTGGCCAGGAAACGAGGCCTATGCTGTCGTACCCGACAGCAAGGATATATCCTCGGAAATGCCCCAATCCCCTGCGTTGTACAAGCAAACGATGATTGATCAATGATTGAACCCCTGATGTTAAATGTGAATTGTTATATTTATTCTTGATATTAAAAATAACTCCCTCTAGTAAGGATTCATATTCATCAAATTTGGACTAAATCGAGCCAATGGTTTAAAAGTTAAGTTAAAGTTAAGTTATGTTTTTCATGAAAAAAAGACAAAAAGGCCCCCTTAGTAAATAAAACATTAAATATTTCATGAGAGTAGAACACAATGTGTCGGAGATAGAACACCTCAGGTCGATTAATATGAACCAAAGTTGGGCTGAATCAGATCAATGGCTGAGAAATAATGTCTGGAAAAATTTTGAAGATAAAACGCCCCCTAGTGTCAGCATTAAACAGCTGACCTTTCGCTAATATCGCGCCTGTTCTTCCTTTACCTCAGGTCTATATGGGGGTAACATTTGAAGATTGTCCCAGTTTTAGTTTTTGAGTTATCACTGGAAGATCCCTCTAGGGTTGGAAATATACCAAAGACCTTTCCAAAAATCCATCCATTTCTTCTTTGCCGAAATAACCTGGTCAAGCAGGTGGATATAAAATTTGAAGGTGACCCATTAAAATTCTTTTTCATTTATCGCGCTAACACGAAGGATTTGCGATGATAATTCCAAAATGTTCCCGACTTTTCTGGGATATAATGATTAAATTACCCGGGAAACTCTTTTTTTCTAAAAAGTTTGGAATGCTTTCACTTAAAAACACAATTATTCACTTTTAAACAACAAGATATTCTTTAAACAATTTCTGTTGCACAGCTTTATTATACAGTTTATTTCCCAGAAATTCATAGTGGAACTAACCTTCAGAGCCTTTGATGTAAAAGTACCTTCCACTCAGCCGTTAACCTTAAATCTATTCATTTCAGCCGTCTGTGCTCCATGTAGTGAGAACAGCATACATTATCTCACAAGGGGTTGATTTGAGGAACTAATTTGCCGTATTTAAGGGGTTACTAAGTCTGATTTTGACTGGTTGTGGTGACTTTAATGTCTGCTCCTGTGGTGGTAGCTGAAAGTATGGCACGCAGCTTCTGGGTGATACCCTGGTTGATGGTTGTAAGAAGATGGCAGTAAATGTATCGTGATTTAAAAGATCATTTCCAAGACAAATGGTGGTATTGCGATAATATTAGGTGTCTGGTTATAACATATAACCTAAATTCCCTGCGTTAATCAGTTTTACCGTGTTCTTCCAGAAAGAGAAGCGCTCTAATTTTAATCCAACTCCATTCGGTACCGAATCGGAAGCAGAAAAATTTCACCCAGCTTTTCAAGTGCTGTTTGTTGTATCAGATATCCTCTTATCGTTTATGCCATGTTGTTGTGTTCATCTTTGAGCGGTTTAATTAAGTGTTCCAATATTCGGAAATCCAGTTTCCAAAATCCTGTTTATTGCGACAGAAGACTCGGCGTGTTGAGCTCCTGCTTCTGTTCCCCTGGCCAGATGGACTTTTAATCAAATAGGAGAACTGTGTCATCACTGATTTCAACAGTTCTTTTGCAATTTCATTCAGGAACTGGAAACCAGAATGAAGTAATTGGTTGTTGAGGGGGCTCTTTTAAGAGGAAACTGGTTTCCCACTGGCATACGTCGGCATACGTCGTTCTCTTAGCCTGTCTTTACTCTGAGTGGGTTTACCACAGCTCCGTTTATTAGCCTCATTTTTTCTCAGTGTATAGATATATAGGCATAGAGGTTTAAAATAACAGCTTTAAATATACAGCAAGACAGATGGGAGTGGTGTAGACCATTTGAAAACCACTGCTTGTTTAACTGTTTTTGGACATGTATTGCACTTTGAACTTAAAAGTTATTGATGGTTGTGTTTCAACTGAATTGGATGACTAAAAAATTCATTTTTACACGTCATTTGCGACGTAGTACATACTGTGTATCAGAATTCATCTGAACTGTTTAGCAATCATAATGAACATTTGTAATAATGAATCACAGATCTTTGCTCATGTTGAAAGAAGAATATGTCCCGTTCCCTGGTTCTGTTCTCCACCAGGCTGTTTTTAAAGAAAAGGTTGTGGGAAACCTCGCTGTTTGATTCCCGGCAGGAATCAAACAGCGAGGCAATCTGTCTGCTAACTTTATTCATTAAACACCAGCTCTTGGTTTGACTTGTGGGATTCAACAGGTTGCACAGTTAATCCAAGAAGTTGGTAAATGATTTTGCCAGAAACCATGACTGCGGCCCCGGGGGAAAAATGTCTGATGTGGGTTTTTCAAAGACATCATAAGCTGCCTTTTTTTTTTTGCAGCAAAAGCCCCAGCATGACAATTCAAAACAAGAAAATATCATAACAGAGAGATAAAACACATTTTCCTCATGTCAGGCCTACTGGAAAACAGGGAAAGCAGACATTTAGTAATTTATTCATGTCCACATTACAGCAAACAGAAGAAGGACACAAATAGTGATGATGCGGTAGGGTGCTTATACAAAAAAATGGACCGGTGAAACAGATGGATCTGAAATTGTCAGCATCCAGCAGTTCTCTGGGGTATAGATCCGCCATATTTGATAACTCCCGACAAGAGAGGTGAAACAATGTAAGGCATGTTGTTCACCCTCCGGTTGTGCGTCCCATGGGGTGGAAGTCCTCGTATTATCAACCTAGCAGCACATACATACAACACTAGTACATATGCAAACAAACTACACTTATGCTATGATCACCAACAGCACTGGTATATCCCAAGAAGTCCCCAATACCCTGCGTTGTACAAGCAATCCCCCTTATTGGACTCCTCAAACTAAATGCGATTGTATGTCCACAGTAGTTTTCATTAAAAAATCCATCTAGTGAGTAAAACATGAACCTTTAGAGTTAAAAGTGATTATCAAGCTAGATCTCCTCGAGTCACTTCATATGCACCAAATGTGGGCTAAATCGTGCCACTTGTTGAGAAATGATGTGTGAAACCCGGTATTTTTCTTAAGAAAAACCTCCCCCAGGTAAGTAAAATATGAATTGTTAGAGTAAAACACAATGTATATATAATAGAAAGATCCAAATTTGGACTAATACGGACCAATGGTTGAGAAATGATGGGCCAGAGGCTTTTAACGATAAAGTTCCACCTAGTGTCAGTAATATACAACCGACCTTGCACAATCACCCCAGTACTTCAATAACCTTATGTGGGTGTCACATTCGGAAAGGACCCATGAAACCATTATTAAGTTATTCCGGTAACATGAAAGACATGCTTTTCAGGGATATAATTACCCAACTTTATAACACATACACTCAAACACAAGCACCCATACACACACGCACACACACACACACACACACACACACACACACACACACACACATACACACACATAGTCATGCTGTTTCTGATTCTGCTCAACGCACAAAAACAATGAATTGTTATCCTGATAATTTGCAGCAGCTGTTAGAAATTACTTTATGCATTCCATTTTTATTTCATTGACTGCAGAATTTTTTCTCAGCATGTAGCCGCTCTGTGTTTTTTCACTCCAGCTTTAGGTATTTTACAAGAAGCAACCTTCGCAATTGCTAGAAAGAATGCATTTATCTTTATTTTGAGAAAAGGGGCCATTCCTCAACCATGAAGGGCCAAGCTAAATTAAGAGGACCGCTAGAATGATGTGGTCAGACCCCTCCTAACCCCCGTCCACACGCAGCTCTTTATTTCTGCCTGTCACTCAGAAGGTCATAACTCTGTAAAGGAGGCGACAGCCTGAGGAGGAACCTTTCTACTTCAGGCTGGACTCTCAGTCCCCTAAAAACGTTTGCCGCAAACCTTAACCCTTTGACTCATAGCTATTCTAATTTTTCTGCAAGCTGTCAACGGTGGCAGAGTTCAAACCTGTATAATAATGCACAGTACTGCCAATATTCCACAGTGCGAGCCGTAATTGCATGATCAAAGCTCGTTGATCACGTGATATTATCATTGAATATCATAGAGATCAATACACTTTTCTTACTTGTCCTTTCTAAAGAGCGA